>OY293829.1:34543909-35134906 GCA_958507055.1 Crioceris asparagi | reverse complement strand
AGTTTATAGTTTATAGTTTATAGTTTATAGTTTATAGTTTATAGTTTATAGTTTATAGTTTATAGTTTATAGTTTATAGTTTATAGTTTATAGTTTATAGTTTATAGTTTATAGTTTATAGTTTATAGTTTATAGTTTATAGTTTATAGTTTATAGTTTATAGTTTATAGTTTATAGTTTATAGTTTATAGTTTATAGTTTATAGTTTATAGTTTATAGTTTATAGTTTATAGTTTATAGTTTATAGTTTATAGTTTATAGTTTATAGTTTATAGTTTATAGTTTATAGTTTATAGTTTATAGTTTATAGTTTATAGTTTATAGTTTATAGTTTATAGTTTATAGTTTATAGTTTATAGTTTATAGTTTATAGTTTATAGTTTATAGTTTATAGTTTATAGTTTATAGTTTATAGTTTATAGTTTATAGTTTATAGTTTATAGTTTATAGTTTATAGTTTATAGTTTATAGTTTATAGTTTATAGTTTATAGTTTATAGTTTATAGTTTATAGTTTATAGTTTATAGTTTATAGTTTATAGTTTATAGTTTATAGTTTATAGTTTATAGTTTATAGTTTATAGTTTATAGTTTATAGTTTATAGTTTATAGTTTATAGTTTATAGTTTATAGTTTATAGTTTATAGTTTATAGTTTATAGTTTATAGTTTATAGTTTATAGTTTATAGTTTATAGTTTATAGTTTATAGTTTATAGTTTATAGTTTATAGTTTATAGTTTATAGTTTATAGTTTATAGTTTATAGTTTATAGTTTATAGTTTATAGTTTATAGTTTATAGTTTATAGTTTATAGTTTATAGTTTATAGTTTATAGTTTATAGTTTATAGTTTATAGTTTATAGTTTATAGTTTATAGTTTATAGTTTATAGTTTATAGTTTATAGTTTATAGTTTATAGTTTATAGTTTATAGTTTATAGTTTATAGTTTATAGTTTATAGTTTATAGTTTATAGTTTATAGTTTATAGTTTATAGTTTATAGTTTATAGTTTATAGTTTATAGTTTATAGTTTATAGTTTATAGTTTATAGTTTATAGTTTATAGTTTATAGTTTATAGTTTATAGTTTATAGTTTATAGTTTATAGTTTATAGTTTATAGTTTATAGTTTATAGTTTATAGTTTATAGTTTATAGTTTATAGTTTATAGTTTAGTTTATAGTTTATAGTTTATAGTTTATAGTTTATAGTTTATAGTTTATAGTTTATAGTTTATAGTTTATAGTTTATAGTTTATAGTTTATAGTTTATAGTTTATAGTTTATAGTTTATAGTTTATAGTTTATAGTTTATAGTTTATAGTTTATAGTTTATAGTTTATAGTTTATAGTTTATAGTTTATAGTTTATAGTTTATAGTTTATAGTTTATAGTTTATAGTTTATAGTTTATAGTTTATAGTTTATAGTTTATAGTTTATAGTTTATAGTTTATAGTTTATAGTTTATAGTTTATAGTTTATAGTTTATAGTTTATAGTTTATAGTTTATAGTTTATAGTTTATAGTTTATAGTTTATAGTTTATAGTTTATAGTTTATAGTTTATAGTTTATAGTTTATAGTTTATAGTTTATAGTTTATAGTTTATAGTTTATAGTTTATAGTTTATAGTTTATAGTTTATAGTTTATAGTTTATAGTTTATAGTTTATAGTTTATAGTTTATAGTTTATAGTTTATAGTTTATAGTTTATAGTTTATAGTTTATAGTTTATAGTTTATAGTTTATAGTTTATAGTTTATAGTTTATAGTTTATAGTTTATAGTTTATAGTTTATAGTTTATAGTTTATAGTTTATAGTTTATAGTTTATAGTTTATAGTTTATAGTTTATAGTTTATAGTTTATAGTTTATAGTTTATAGTTTATAGTTTATAGTTTATAGTTTATAGTTTATAGTTTATAGTTTATAGTTTATAGTTTATAGTTTATAGTTTATAGTTTATAGTTTATAGTTTATAGTTTATAGTTTATAGTTTATAGTTTATAGTTTATAGTTTATAGTTTATAGTTTATAGTTTATAGTTTATAGTTTATAGTTTATAGTTTATAGTTTATAGTTTATAGTTTATAGTTTATAGTTTATAGTTTATAGTTTATAGTTTATAGTTTATAGTTTATAGTTTATAGTTTATAGTTTATAGTTTATAGTTTATAGTTTATAGTTTATAGTTTATAGTTTATAGTTTATAGTTTATAGTTTATAGTTTATAGTTTATAGTTTATAGTTTATAGTTTATAGTTTATAGTTTATAGTTTATAGTTTATAGTTTATAGTTTATAGTTTATAGTTTATAGTTTATAGTTTATAGTTTATAGTTTATAGTTTATAGTTTATAGTTTATAGTTTATAGTTTATAGTTTATAGTTTATAGTTTATAGTTTATAGTTTATAGTTTATAGTTTATAGTTTATAGTTTATAGTTTATAGTTTATAGTTTATAGTTTATAGTTTATAGTTTATAGTTTATAGTTTATAGTTTATAGTTTATAGTTTATAGTTTATAGTTTATAGTTTATAGTTTATAGTTTATAGTTTATAGTTTATAGTTTATAGTTTATAGTTTATAGTTTATAGTTTATAGTTTATAGTTTATAGTTTATAGTTTATAGTTTATAGTTTATAGTTTATAGTTTATAGTTTATAGTTTATAGTTTATAGTTTATAGTTTATAGTTTATAGTTTATAGTTTATAGTTTATAGTTTATAGTTTATAGTTTATAGTTTATAGTTTATAGTTTATAGTTTATAGTTTATAGTTTATAGTTTATAGTTTATAGTTTATAGTTTATAGTTTATAGTTTATAGTTTATAGTTTATAGTTTATAGTTTATAGTTTATAGTTTATAGTTTATAGTTTATAGTTTATAGTTTATAGTTTATAGTTTATAGTTTATAGTTTATAGTTTATAGTTTATAGTTTATAGTTTATAGTTTATAGTTTATAGTTTATAGTTTATAGTTTATAGTTTATAGTTTATAGTTTATAGTTTATAGTTTATAGTTTATAGTTTATAGTTTATAGTTTATAGTTTATAGTTTATAGTTTATAGTTTATAGTTTATAGTTTATAGTTTATAGTTTATAGTTTATAGTTTATAGTTTATAGTTTATAGTTTATAGTTTATAGTTTATAGTTTATAGTTTATAGTTTATAGTTTATAGTTTATAGTTTATAGTTTATAGTTTATAGTTTATAGTTTATAGTTTATAGTTTATAGTTTATAGTTTATAGTTTATAGTTTATAGTTTATAGTTTATAGTTTATAGTTTATAGTTTATAGTTTATAGTTTATAGTTTATAGTTTATAGTTTATAGTTTATAGTTTATAGTTTATAGTTTATAGTTTATAGTTTATAGTTTATAGTTTATAGTTTATAGTTTATAGTTTATAGTTTATAGTTTATAGTTTATAGTTTATAGTTTATAGTTTATAGTTTATAGTTTATAGTTTATAGTTTATAGTTTATAGTTTATAGTTTATAGTTTATAGTTTATAGTTTATAGTTTATAGTTTATAGTTTATAGTTTATAGTTTATAGTTTATAGTTTATAGTTTATAGTTTATAGTTTATAGTTTATAGTTTATAGTTTATAGTTTATAGTTTATAGTTTATAGTTTATAGTTTATAGTTTATAGTTTATAGTTTATAGTTTATAGTTTATAGTTTATAGTTTATAGTTTATAGTTTATAGTTTATAGTTTATAGTTTATAGTTTATAGTTTATAGTTTATAGTTTATAGTTTATAGTTTATAGTTTATAGTTTATAGTTTATAGTTTATAGTTTATAGTTTATAGTTTATAGTTTATAGTTTATAGTTTATAGTTTATAGTTTATAGTTTATAGTTTATAGTTTATAGTTTATAGTTTATAGTTTATAGTTTATAGTTTATAGTTTATAGTTTATAGTTTATAGTTTATAGTTTATAGTTTATAGTTTATAGTTTATAGTTTATAGTTTATAGTTTATAGTTTATAGTTTATAGTTTATAGTTTATAGTTTATAGTTTATAGTTTATAGTTTATAGTTTATAGTTTATAGTTTATAGTTTATAGTTTATAGTTTATAGTTTATAGTTTATAGTTTATAGTTTATAGTTTATAGTTTATAGTTTATAGTTTATAGTTTATAGTTTATAGTTTATAGTTTATAGTTTATAGTTTATAGTTTATAGTTTATAGTTTATAGTTTATAGTTTATAGTTTATAGTTTATAGTTTATAGTTTATAGTTTATAGTTTATAGTTTATAGTTTATAGTTTATAGTTTATAGTTTATAGTTTATAGTTTATAGTTTATAGTTTATAGTTTATAGTTTATAGTTTATAGTTTATAGTTTATAGTTTATAGTTTATAGTTTATAGTTTATAGTTTATAGTTTATAGTTTATAGTTTATAGTTTATAGTTTATAGTTTATAGTTTATAGTTTATAGTTTATAGTTTATAGTTTATAGTTTATAGTTTATAGTTTATAGTTTATAGTTTATAGTTTATAGTTTATAGTTTATAGTTTATAGTTTATAGTTTATAGTTTATAGTTTATAGTTTATAGTTTATAGTTTATAGTTTATAGTTTATAGTTTATAGTTTATAGTTTATAGTTTATAGTTTATAGTTTATAGTTTATAGTTTATAGTTTATAGTTTATAGTTTATAGTTTATAGTTTATAGTTTATAGTTTATAGTTTATAGTTTATAGTTTATAGTTTATAGTTTATAGTTTATAGTTTATAGTTTATAGTTTATAGTTTATAGTTTATAGTTTATAGTTTATAGTTTATAGTTTATAGTTTATAGTTTATAGTTTATAGTTTATAGTTTATAGTTTATAGTTTATAGTTTATAGTTTATAGTTTATAGTTTATAGTTTATAGTTTATAGTTTATAGTTTATAGTTTATAGTTTATAGTTTATAGTTTATAGTTTATAGTTTATAGTTTATAGTTTATAGTTTATAGTTTATAGTTTATAGTTTATAGTTTATAGTTTATAGTTTATAGTTTATAGTTTATAGTTTATAGTTTATAGTTTATAGTTTATAGTTTATAGTTTATAGTTTATAGTTTATAGTTTATAGTTTATAGTTTATAGTTTATAGTTTATAGTTTATAGTTTATAGTTTATAGTTTATAGTTTATAGTTTATAGTTTATAGTTTATAGTTTATAGTTTATAGTTTATAGTTTATAGTTTATAGTTTATAGTTTATAGTTTATAGTTTATAGTTTATAGTTTATAGTTTATAGTTTATAGTTTATAGTTTATAGTTTATAGTTTATAGTTTATAGTTTATAGTTTATAGTTTATAGTTTATAGTTTATAGTTTATAGTTTATAGTTTATAGTTTATAGTTTATAGTTTATAGTTTATAGTTTATAGTTTATAGTTTATAGTTTATAGTTTATAGTTTATAGTTTATAGTTTATAGTTTATAGTTTATAGTTTATAGTTTATAGTTTATAGTTTATAGTTTATAGTTTATAGTTTATAGTTTATAGTTTATAGTTTATAGTTTATAGTTTATAGTTTATAGTTTATAGTTTATAGTTTATAGTTTATAGTTTATAGTTTATAGTTTATAGTTTATAGTTTATAGTTTATAGTTTATAGTTTATAGTTTATAGTTTATAGTTTATAGTTTATAGTTTATAGTTTATAGTTTATAGTTTATAGTTTATAGTTTATAGTTTATAGTTTATAGTTTATAGTTTATAGTTTATAGTTTATAGTTTATAGTTTATAGTTTATAGTTTATAGTTTATAGTTTATAGTTTATAGTTTATAGTTTATAGTTTATAGTTTATAGTTTATAGTTTATAGTTTATAGTTTATAGTTTATAGTTTATAGTTTATAGTTTATAGTTTATAGTTTATAGTTTATAGTTTATAGTTTATAGTTTATAGTTTATAGTTTATAGTTTATAGTTTATAGTTTATAGTTTATAGTTTATAGTTTATAGTTTATAGTTTATAGTTTATAGTTTATAGTTTATAGTTTATAGTTTATAGTTTATAGTTTATAGTTTATAGTTTATAGTTTATAGTTTATAGTTTATAGTTTATAGTTTATAGTTTATAGTTTATAGTTTATAGTTTATAGTTTATAGTTTATAGTTTATAGTTTATAGTTTATAGTTTATAGTTTATAGTTTATAGTTTATAGTTTATAGTTTATAGTTTATAGTTTATAGTTTATAGTTTATAGTTTATAGTTTATAGTTTATAGTTTATAGTTTATAGTTTATAGTTTATAGTTTATAGTTTATAGTTTATAGTTTATAGTTTATAGTTTATAGTTTATAGTTTATAGTTTATAGTTTATAGTTTATAGTTTATAGTTTATAGTTTATAGTTTATAGTTTATAGTTTATAGTTTATAGTTTATAGTTTATAGTTTATAGTTTATAGTTTATAGTTTATAGTTTATAGTTTATAGTTTATAGTTTATAGTTTATAGTTTATAGTTTATAGTTTATAGTTTATAGTTTATAGTTTATAGTTTATAGTTTATAGTTTATAGTTTATAGTTTATTATTATATTATTATAATTTCCTTTTCTCCCTTTCAGAACGTTCATATGGGAGTATTACTTTCTTCTGTTTTTCTTTTAGCTGCCAGATGTTTTTTATCTTCCAATTCCTCTACTGAATATATTTCTCCTTGGATTATGAGAGTATTTCTTCTAATGAATGCTTGCTGCCCGTTTTCTCTGGCTTGTTTTAGATGTGTCCGCAGTATTTTTGTCTACTGTAATCTTCAGGAGTATAATCTTCTGCGACATTTTAAAACGATTTTTTGGGCGCATCTACTGGAATAATAACATTTTGAGTTTAATTATTTTCCGAGTCGGTAGATTGCGCTTTATGACAAAGTCGCCGATTTTTATGAATTTCTCGAAAACAAATGCAATGTTATTTTTATTTTTTATTAGGAAGAAAGAGCCTGGACAATTACAATTACTAGTGAAAACCGCAACTCGCTATGATTATTAGTAATAGACTTATTTAAAATAGGTATATTTAAACCTTCATTTCTACGTAACAAAATTAGAGAGAACTCTGAGTATCAGTAATTTTAGTTACCTATATTTTATATAAACTTCTTTAACAATAACAAAAAATCTATTACCTATATCGCTCTAGATGGGATAATTTATGTTTAGTGTAATTAAATGATAACAACCTAATACTTGATACGAGAAAACTATAATAAATAGGACTTTCGGTAGGCCTTGACATGATAGAAACAAAATAAAAGAAGCGAAAATAGAAATATATCTTTCTTTACAATAACAAAAACTTTGGCGTATTATTTACCTTTGTCAGTTATTCTACGATTTTTCTCTCCACAATGTGGGTTGTCCATAAGAGAACCGAATTTAGAAAAAACCTAGAAGAGCTTAATAACTTAGAATCTAGAACAAAAATTAAAAAAATTCATGACGCCTTAAGTGCTCAAAGTGTCATCCTACCTGGGCAATACAAAGCTGGAACCTGCTGTGAGCAGTTATTTATGTTTAATTCTCATTCATTTACACTTAAATTACCCCATCTAGACCGACATAGGTGATAAAAACTTTTTTTATTTTTAAAGTAGGTTATATAAAATATAGGTAGCTTTAATAAAAAATACTGATACTCAGAGTGTTCTCTAATTTTGTTACGTAAATATGAAGTCTTAAATATATTTATAGAGAGTGCAAAATTATATGGTATTGGACCTTTTTTCCATACAGTTACGATATCTGAGTTAAAAGAGTGGTAAAGTTTATATAATATGCGTATTGTCGATAAACGGATAATGGTGAATCGTTCAATGATTTTCGTGAGAAATGTATTATTCGAAAGTGTGAAATAAATATTTTTTACAAAAACTTGGACCGACGTTATCAGTTGGTGCACTGAAAAGTACAAAATAATTCTATTGGTGGTGGTACTTGTGAAGTTGGTGACAATATTTTTAATCTAACTGCAAATGCACAACTTAAAAAGTACTATTACCAATAGATTTAAATTCAGTGCACCAACTAATCGTCAATCCGTTTTTTTAATAATTATTTCACTCTTTTGAGTGTAACATTAATCACAAAAATTGTTGAACGCTCATTTAAGCCAAAGAAGAACCCATACATATATTCTTTGCATCTACTTGTTATTATTCAGAAATCTAAAAACATCGTCGCGGAAATAGAATTTTATCTGAAAAAATTGATGGAACCTTAGGTACACAACAATTATAATGAACATCTTCAATTCACTGTTGAAGTAGAACAGGAGCAAAGCCTTTCTTTCTTATATATGAACGTTTGTAGGGATAATACAGGCTTAATACTAACAAAGTGGTATAGAAAACCATACTGTAGCAATAGGTATATAAACTACCACTCGTATCATCCAAATAAAATGAAAGTTAACCTTAGCAATGCTTTGAAAAACAGAGCCATAAAACTATCCCATAAAACTTTTGTTAATGAAAGTTTATCAAAATTAAAAAGTATATTAATCGAAAATTCATATCCTATTAAATTGATAAATAAGCTCTTGAGTCATACCCAAATTATCTTAAATAATGGTGATAGATATTTGGAAATGTCTTTAAATGACAATAATATTATTGATCAATCACAACCTCGCTCAAATACTCTTCCTATATACTGTTCTCTCTATTATATTGATGAATTAAACAATAAACTTATTAATGTTTTTAAAGGATATAATTTTAAATTTGCGAAAAAGAATATAAAAGTAGTTCCTAAGTTATTTTCAAAAGTAAAAACACCTTTAAAAACAACAGAAAAATCAGGAATAGTATATGAGATCAAATGTAATGATTGTGATTTATCATATACAAACTTCTAGGAGCTTACGTCTCATAAAAGCAATATAAGATGTAAAAAGCTGTCATATGCCTTGACCCAACATGCCATAAACAAAGAGCATACGATTTTTATAACTCAATTGTTCGATGTTCTGAAGGAATATTTTTAAACGAAGCTTCTTGGAAATGATTCATATTCAAAAATAATCAAACGTAATGAATAAACGTTCGGATATAAATGGACTTAGTTCCATTTAATCATATATCTTAAAATTATACAATGATAATTATCGTAGTGTGCAATCTGATGTTTCTCTAAATTAATATATTGATTAATATTATATAAGATAATGCCATATTTTTTGTATTATATCCAATTTTTAAAAGATATTTCTTGTGATTAACTTCTGTAGTGTGTTCTATCGTTATTAGCTACATACATAGATTGATCTTAGTATGCGTAATTCCATAAAACTTTCAATTATGAAATTAATATATAAAAATTCAATCATAAAGTTAAATGCATAATAACAAATGTTTGTAGCTGGTAAATTTCATTAATCTCACGATTGTAAGTAGTTCATATTATTAATATTTTTTGTCATAATTAATTTGTTCTAGAAAAATGAAACTCGCAGTCTTCTCCACAATATATTGATTACATAATTACCATCAGAGACATGTTTCGAAACTATATAGTTTCATTATCAATCTTAAAGGTTCTGTAATAAATTTGTGCAAATTAATGATATTATGATACAGTTGAAATATATCTTAGAAAATATGGCTAATATGGTACTCACGTGGAGTGAAAAATAACTCTATCTCAAACCAAAATTCGTCAAAAAATAAAATAAAAATAAAATTCAGAAGAAAACCTTATCACATTATACCCCAAAAATTAAATAAAATAAAATTAAATTCTAAAACAAAAAATTAAAATTAAAAATTGATTCTAACTGTCCTGGACTACATGATTGATGTGAGGATCGATGAGAAAGAGAAAAAATTTGGTTGGAGACGATAATTTATAGATCATCAACCCATGCGTGGTGCCATCTATAAATGACTGGACATAATTGATAAAGTTACTATCATATAAAGATTGAAAGTTGAAGAAAACTCTATAATATATAATATAATGACAAGTAAATAAATGAGGTTAAGGAGAAGCATAAATATAAATATCCCTAAACAAATTCAAAAATTAAGAGTGTTAAAGAATTGTATGCAATCAAAGTTAGTCTGTTCATTAAGAGATATGATTAATGGGTTCTTGTTATTAGAATTGATTTCAAAGATTTCTAAGATATTCAACAAACGGCCCTTTGGTGACAGGTGTAATATTCTGATATCTTTAGTGATATCGAAGGTATGTTTATGATTAATAATATGATTCGCGAAGGAACTGTTGGAATTGATCTCATGGAAAGGAGCTGTGAGAAACAATGATCGATATTTGTCTATCACTTTGGTGTGTTCATCTATTCTGATACTTATTTTTCTACCAGTTTGACCTACATATTTGGCTGAGCAGTTTGGTGTAGAGCAAGAAATCTCGTAGACACCTGATCTATCCAAGGGACTAACCTTATCTTTGCTGTTGACCAACTTATTATATAGTGTGTTCCGAGTGAAGAAGCATACCTTCAATTCTTGGTTATGACGTTGGAGTACGTTTTTGACTTCTTGGGAAACTTTTCCAATGAAGGGCAGTGAACAATATCTAGATGGTAAGGCAGGTATAATTAAATTTCTATTTATATGTTTTTGTAAATGTCTATGGTATATTCTATCTATGAATTGAATCGGGTAATCATTGTTAATACCGATTTGTTTAATGATGTTTAGTTCATTGTTAAAGTCTCTAGCACTCATAGGGATGGAGAATAATCTATGAAAGAATGAATTGAAGGAGCTCAGTTTGTGCGATATCGGGTGACATGATGAGAAAGGGATGATGTTATCTGTATGTGTAGGTTTTCGGTAGATTGAGAATCCCAACTTATTGTTTGTTTTTGTAATGAGGATATCTAAAAAGGGTAGACAATTGTTAGTTTCGATTTCCATGGTGAAAGAGATCGCTGGATGTAAAGTATTCAAGAAAGTCAGAAACAGATGAAGTTGATTTAAGTTACCATTGAAAAGAACCAAACAATCATCCACGTATCTGTAGTAGAAAATGATTTTATCATAATGAGTGAAATTATGGAATTGCATCTCTAAATTATTCAGAAAAATTTCAGCTAGTAATGGGGAAAGGTTACTGCCCATGGCTAATCCTGTTAATTGAGCGAAAAATTCATTATTAAATTTGAAAAAATTTTGTTTTAGGACTGTGTCTAATAGTTGACAGATGTTAAGGCAGTGATGGAAATTAGTGCCTGTTTCGAAGAGGAGTTTTCTTACTAATTGGATGCAATCATCTGGAGGAATACTTGGGAAGAGGTTAACTATATCAAAGGAAACCAATATGGAGTTATCGGGTATTACCAAATTAGATATTTTGTTGATAAGGTCTTTGGTGTTTTTTATTGAGTAGGGATTGCTGAATTCGGTTAATTCCCTAATAAGTTTATTGAGCCATGATGCTAATTTGGATGTAGGAGAGTTACAATAAGAGACAACTGGTCTAATGGGTATGTTTGCTTTATGAATTTTCGGCAAACCATATAGTAATGGGGTAGACGGGTTCATGGGGATTAATTTGTCTTTATTAGATTGATAGAATAAGATGGTATCTAAAGTGTTGTCCAAATCTTTTTTCACTCTTCTTACGTATTTGGTGACAGGGTCACAATCTAACCTTAGGAATCCGCCCGATGTCAAGAAGTTGAGGACTTTGCTCTCGTACTCAGAGCGATCTAAGATCACGAGACAATTCCCTTTATCTGCTTTTGTGATTATTAAATTATTATGTTTCACTTTGTTATTAATACGATTCAAATTAAACTCTAGTTTCTTATGTTTATTGTTGTATGATATGTTCGGGTTAAAAGATAAATTCCTGTTTAATAGACGTGCAATGTCACTCCTAATTAAGTCTTTATTGTTAAAATTGGAGGTTTCAATGACTTTTTCACATTCTATGGCAAGTTGTTGAAATTCTTTTTTATCTTGGTGTTTGTATATATTGAATTTTAAACCTTGATTGAGACAATTCAATTCATGATCATTAAATGTAATCGACGATTTGTTCATGACTCTCGGGTGAAAATTGTAATCGGAAAAAGTGTTAATTGTATTATTGGGTTGAGAAATATTAGAATTTAGTCTAGATAATTTATGTGATAACTTATTATGCTTCTCCTTACCTTTTATTTCAATATAATCAAGTAATTGTCTATGGAGCGAATCCAGTTCCATGGAGTGTAGGACATCAGCCAATTTCAAGTAGAGCCATTTGAGATGAGAATTGATGATGTTGAGCTTATTGTAGTGGGCCTTAATTTCATATTTGATCCAAGTGATGTTAGCTGTGGAAATGGCTTTTTTGGCTGCTGAGGAGTTGACTCTGGAGTGTAGGAGGAATCTCACGCCTAACTACATATCACTACACTCCAGAGTCAACTCCTCAGCAGCCAAAAAAGCCATTTCCACAGCTAACATCACTTGGATCAAATATGAAATTAAGACCCACTACAATAAGCTCAACATCATCAATTCTCATCTCAAATGGCTCTACTTGAAATTGGCTGATGTCCTACACTCCATGGAACTGGATTCGCTCCATAGACAATTACTTGATTATATTGAAATAAAAGGTAAGGAGAAGCATAATAAGTTATCACATAAATTATCTAGACTAAATTCTAATATTTCTCAACCCAATAATACAATTAACACTTTTTCCGATTACAATTTTCACCCGAGAGTCATGAACAAATCGTCGATTACATTTAATGATCATGAATTGAATTGTCTCAATCAAGGTTTAAAATTCAATATATACAAACACCAAGATAAAAAAGAATTTCAACAACTTGCCATAGAATGTGAAAAAGTCATTGAAACCTCCAATTTTAACAATAAAGACTTGATTAGGAGTGACATTGCACGTCTATTAAACAGGAATTTATCTTTTAACCCGAACATATCATACAACAATAAACATAAGAAACTAGAGTTTAATTTGAATCGTATTAATAACAAAGTGAAACATAATAATTTAATAATCACAAAAGCAGATAAAGGGAATTGTCTCGTGATCTTAGATCGCTCTGAGTACGAGAGCAAAGTCCTCAACTTCTTGACATCGGGCGGATTCCTAAGGTTAGATTGTGACCCTGTCACCAAATACGTAAGAAGAGTGAAAAAAGATTTGGACAACACTTTAGATACCATCTTATTCTATCAATCTAATAAAGACAAATTAATCCCCATGAACCCGTCTACCCCATTACTATATGGTTTGCCGAAAATTCATAAAGCAAACATACCCATTAGACCAGTTGTCTCTTATTGTAACTCTCCTACATCCAAATTAGCATCATGGCTCAATAAACTTATTAGGGAATTAACCGAATTCAGCAATCCCTACTCAATAAAAAACACCAAAGACCTTATCAACAAAATATCTAATTTGGTAATACCCGATAACTCCATATTGGTTTCCTTTGATATAGTTAACCTCTTCCCAAGTATTCCTCCAGATGATTGCATCCAATTAGTAAGAAAACTCCTCTTCGAAACAGGCACTAATTTCCATCACTGCCTTAACATCTGTCAACTATTAGACACAGTCCTAAAACAAATTTTTTTCAAATTTAATAATGAATTTTTTGCTCAATTAACAGGATTAGCCATGGGCAGTAACCTTTCCCCATTACTAGCTGAAATTTTTCTGAATAATTTAGAGATGCAATTCCATAATTTCACTCATTATGATAAAATCATTTTCTACTACAGATACGTGGATGATTGTTTGGTTCTTTTCAATGGTAACTTAAATCAACTTCATCTGTTTCTGACTTTCTTGAATACTTTACATCCAGCGATCTCTTTCACCATGGAAATCGAAACTAACAATTGTCTACCCTTTTTAGATATCCTCATTACAAAAACAAACAATAAGTTGGGATTCTCAATCTACCGAAAACCTACACATACAGACAACATCATCCCTTTCTCATCATGTCACCCGATATCGCACAAACTGAGCTCCTTCAATTCATTCTTTCATAGATTATTCTCCATCCCTATGAGTGCTAGAGACTTTAACAATGAACTAAACATCATTAAACAAATCGGTATTAACAATGATTACCCGATTCAATTCATAGATAGAATATACCATAGACATTTACAAAAACATATAAATAGAAATTTAATTATACCTGCCTTACCATCTAGATATTGTTCACTGCCCTTCATTGGAAAAGTTTCCCAAGAAGTCAAAAACATACTCCAACGTCATAATCAAGAATTGAAGGTATGCTTCTTCACTCGGAACACACTATATAATAAGTTGGTCAACAGCAAAGATAAGGTTAGTCCCTTGGATAGATCAGGTGTCTACGAGATTTCTTGCTCTACACCAAACTGCTCAGCCAAATATGTAGGTCAAACTGGTAGAAAAATAAGTATCAGAATAGATGAACACACCAAAGTGATAGACAAATATCGATCATTGTTTCTCACAGCTCCTTTCCATGAGATCAATTCCAACAGTTCCTTCGCGAATCATATTATTAATCATAAACATACCTTCGATATCACTAAAGATATCAGAATATTACACCTGTCACCAAAGGGCCGTTTGTTGAATATCTTAGAAATCTTTGAAATCAATTCTAATAACAAGAACCCATTAATCATATCTCTTAATGAACAGACTAACTTTGATTGCATACAATTCTTTAACACTATTAATTTTTGAATTTGTTTAGGGATATTTATGCTTCTCCTTAACCTCATTTATTTACTTGTCATTATATTATATATTATAGAGTTTTCTTCAACTTTCAATCTTTATATGATAGTAACTTTTTCAATTATGTCCAGTCATTTATAGATGGCACCACGCATGGGTTGATGATCTATAAATTATCGTCTCCAACCAAATTTTTTCTCTTTCTCATCGATCCTCACATCAATCATGTAGTCCAGGACAGTTAGAATCAATTTTTAATTTTAATTTTTTGTTTTAGAATTTAATTTTATTTTATTTAATTTTTGGGGTATAATGTGATAAGTTTTTCTTCTGAATTTTATTTTTATTTTATTTTTTGACGAATTTTGGTTTGAGATAGAGTTATTTTTCATCTCCACGTGAGTACCATATTAGCCATATTTTCTAAGATATATTTCAACTGTATCATAATATCATTAATTTGCACAAATTTATTACAGAACCTTTAAGATTGATAATGAAACTATATAGTTTCGAAACATGTCTCTGATGGTAATTATGTAATCAATATATTGTGGAGAAGACTGCGAGTTTCATTTTTCTACAATTTACTTCACTCCACTTTGAGACAATGGACTTTTACCTACAATTAATTTGTTCGTTATTTTAGTTTGTCCCGATGAAGGTAACAAGCGTTACCGAAAACTCGACATTGATTAAAGAGTTTTTATTTTATTGGCATTTTGACTGCAACTGCAATCATATATAATATAATTATAATTGATGAAATATGAAGACTCAATATAAATTTGATGTAATTGTACATTTTCTGGATATCTTAATATAGACCCTGATTAAAAAAATGTATAGTATATTTTTGATAAGAAATAGGCGAAAAAAAAATCAGCCTTGAAGTAGAACGCGAACACTGTCTGCTTTATATTTAACAGCCAAAACAAAAACCCCTGCCCGCAAGGCTTTGATATATATGTAATGACATGTAGGTATACCAATGAAAAGGTTGTTCAAATTTCAATTCAATGTATTTTGAGAAATTTACCTTTCCGCTGGCTACAGGCTATCGGAATTTTTTTCCCTGCATTTTGTCAGAGATACGCGAATTATGGAACCATACGACTCCACAACAATTGAACATCATATCACATTTAGATCACATTACACTTAATCAGCATGCATGTATCCTAATACTATGAAATGCTTATTTAACATCATGTAAGATTAGATATTGTTGTTATCTTAATGTACATTCCTATTTTTCATTAAATACTTTTTAAAAAGATATTTTTTGGTCTTTCGAAACCTCTGGAATTTGATCGTCTCTTGAAAACTGGACACCGAACTTTACCCGAAAGTAAGAAGCCATTTATTAATTTCCTCAATAAGTCTGATAAGCCACTCACCTTGAAGCATCCTCTATGTTGCTAGCTTTGTTTCAAAATGGGGTATCAAATAACAAAACACATCTGAAGATTTTATCCATGTATTTATTTTATTTAAAAAAATGCACTCGTAGTGCCATTCCATCGTATCCTTTTTACATTCATTTGAATGAATGAGTTACCAATAAAATATAAAAAATCAAAATATAGCAAGGCATTTTCATAACATTTAAATTATGAAGGATGAATCAAATTCATCAAAATTGAGTATAGTTTCCAACTACTCCGAAAGGTATAATACCTTCCATCTTAAATGTAAACTGACTGATAACAGTATTGAGTATGAATTCAATTCACCCTATATATACATATATATATATATATATATATATATATATATATATATATATATATATATATATATATATATATATATATATATAATAAAGATATACAAAAACTTTGTTCTTTAATATTTTCAATTTAATTAAATCTTCTCTATCTAACCTACCATTTAAATTAAAAACACAATCTGTTTGTAAGTATAGTATAGAATTTTTAATGTTCAATAGCTATTTACAATGTATCAAAGTTTAGCTATATTATGTAAATATAGTTAATTAATTAAGTACTTATTTTCTCGAAATGTTCAATAGACTCATTTAGTATTAACAGTAGTTGAAATATTTCTGTATAATATATAGGTTTTTTTTTCTTTTCAATGAAAGTATAAATCAAATTGTCAACCGAGTAACAAAGATACATTCCAGTCGAACTCTTGAAAGCCAAATATTAATAGATTGGTGTCATCCTATTTCGTGACTCGCCGTTTTGTGCCTCGACCTTTTCCCGGTAAAATTGTTACCATTTTCTGACTCGACAAATTTTTACTCGATTCCAGATGTATTCCCGTTTTGCTATATAATTAAGTCGTCTTTCCTCATTTCATTAATTCAAATAGTCATGAAATATATACATATTTTTAATAAAAAATACGATCCACTTTTGTTAGTTGGTTCACTGAAAAATATAAAATAATATTACATAATTCTTATTGGTGCTAGCAATTTTCAATTCTTATTTTCTCATTTTTAAAAAGGTACATCTATAAAATGTATCATATTATTGTTTTTCTAAAAGGGCTTAATGTTGGATAGTGATGGATTTAGTTTACTCTAGAAACACAACGGGAATTTATCTAGGGCCTACTCCAGATACAAATTCCCCGAGGTACCAAAACGGGAAAAACTTTACATGAAAAAGGTCTATCACAAAATGGGATCTCCCAAAATAGGAATATACTGGAAAATCAAGAAAAGTCTAATAAGTAAATCTACATACATATACTTACATATCTAAAGGTAGCCAGAGGTGGTTGAGCAAAAGATCTATGAAAATTTTCAGTACTTTCTCATTCGCGTAATTTTCGCGGAAATTGAGTTCCTTACCAAATTTGTGAAAACGGTAGGTACTCTTCTCTCCGTTCGCCCGGGCTCTATCTTATGAACCGTAATTAGTGTGCAGACATTATCAGAGTATGTCTATTTCTGTTGCCGCTACACAATAAATACTAAATTATCAATAAATTATTTGGATTATCAATAATAAGTTGGCATAAAGAATAGATTGAAATGAAAAATCATCTGTCCTTAAATTTTCTAACAATATTTTTTGGTCCTATATAATCTATTATATCACAAAAATTATCAAGATATTTAGCACATATTGAAATCTTCAAAAAACTACAGTGGTATAATTAGGAATATGATGATGTTTTTTATGTCTACAATGGGTTTTGAATTATATAAAAATAAATAAAATAAAATTTTAAAAACCGATTGTATATTACTGGAGATGACAACTGGAAATATTGATAAGAATTTATATATTTTAAATATGAAAATTCAGAAAAAAATGTATTACTCCCAATAAAGGTTCATATAATATGAGTTTCTGGCAAAATCTTCAGTCAAGATTTTGATTATTTGAGAAAAAAAATTTCGAAGAAATTTATTTTAGGATATTACTAGTGTTCATGTCAGATACAGTGAATATTAAATGGAGAAAAATTGCTTGGGCAGATAACGGAAAATTAAATTATCTTCTTATTCTTCTTCAGAAAAAAGAACTATTTTGTTTGGAAGAAATAATAAAAAAGCTCTGAATACTTTATACCTTTAAGGCTCTGTATATTCATCTCACATTTGGAAAAAAGTATATACATACTGCATCCAAAATAACGATGAGATGACATAAGGGAAAAGATTGAGCAATTTGTTTGTATCTTATATCATGTTTAGACATATTGATTTTTTTGTATGTTTGGAGTAAAAAATGTCATATTGTAAAAGCCAATTTGTAGAGCTGAGAAAGTTGCTGGTAAGAAGTTTTGGTCCGATTTTTGCTAGTTCTAACTTCAGAAAAAAGATTAGATATTGTAAAAATCGATATAATATATCTATCTATATTATCTCGAAAAAATAAATAGCTCTTAAGTTTTTGTCAGCACGATATAAAATCATCCCATCAAGTTGCTTCACTTTTTTCTCATTTAGCCGACATCGTAGGTATGTATTAACGTTCGCGAGATGGTAATGACGGTAAAGATATTCCATCATTATCATGCACACACTGTATATGTGACGAGTTTGGAATATATCATATGTTAGTAGAATAGATTTTCGAAATGAAATAAAAAATCAGGGATTATTTTTTTTATAAAAACATTGATTTTGTTTCCATTTTTGGATTTATTAGAACGATTTTCAATATAAAATCTGTCTCAAAACCACCTCTATTTCCATAGCAGTACAAAACGGGAAATAACCTACAATATTATTTCTCAGATTGGTCGCAAGCACGCTATAGTTGGGCTGGATGTAATTTGTTGTGTTACTCAGTTGATAATAAAAGAGAATCTGACTATATACTGTACATCTAAAGAAATAAACGCATCTTACAAAGCTTTGAATCCCAATTTGATGGCAGATAATGAATAAATCATTGATATAGGATATATACAATTTGAATAGAAACAATCAGTTCTACCGATAAGGACCAACAATGGTTTGTCTACCTGATTAAAAAAATCAAATATACTTTTGAAGTAGAAATATTATATCAGTGACTCCTTCATTAATATCAATTGGCTCAACTTTGCAGATGCATAGTGCCCAAAAAACTAATCATTTTTTTCACAGAACTACAGCAGCTATACAAGAAATATATTCTTAATTTAATGTTTGTGTAGTGTAATAATAATTATATTGGTCGGGGATATTTTCCCACTGAATGTGGTAAATACATGCAGCTTATTTTTTTTGGTTTTATTTTTCTAGGTTTCCACGTTTCCATCTTCAGATTCATTGCATTGCCTAAGATAACTTGGTGAATACACAATAATAAATTGAATATATACAAGGTGTCTCAATGAACATGTCCATCTGTTAGTAACTGATCAATCACCTCAAAAATTACAAATATATTTTGTATTAATGTTGAGTAATTTCTATGAGTACAGTCATAGCGTACTGTAGGTAGGTATCTAGATTTTGTTATTCGACCAGATACCTTGACATAAATTCATCAATACTGGGTACAATAGAATTTTTTTAAACAATATATGTTGAATGATGAATTTTCTCTATGAACCTGTACATATCTATAACATTCGTCTATGGATTTAAATTAGAATCAATTAGTGAACAAAGTGGCCATATTTGATATGATTCGGTGACTTTACGATAAATTACAAGGCGGGACACTTTAGCTGAAATACTATTCATATTGGATATAATTCCCTACCCACTCACAAAGGTCAATACAAGTGACAAGGGAAAACTTTCCAAAAGCCTCATCCATTATTATAATAATTTATTTCTCTCTTTCAATATTTATGTTTTATTGGTTTACGATGAATCATATTAGGAAATTTTCAAATACAAAATAACGCTTGAATTGAGTATGCAAATACAACTAAAGACCTTGTATTTGAATGCCATGATTTAATAATTTGATAATAAATGTTTATATTTTATCCAAATAAGCTTATTTTCTTCAATCAAAAATCTGATCATTGAATTTGGCACTGATTAATATAAATACTAGTATACAAATGTATACACCAAGGTATCGGTAAAGTAATTTATATTTTATACAATAATTAATTATCTTTTATAGTATTCCCTTCACTGGCTATATTAAATTTTATAATAATGGCTAAACTAAGACATCTACAGGTTAACGAAAATATGTGATTGTCTTCATTGATAATGAAAATCAATTAACAGATGCATTTTTATATCGAAAGAATAATGGAAATGTCAGAATTTCAGAATCAACATATTCACTCTTCTCTTAACGACATGAATGGTCTATGTTTCGAAGAAAAATAAATTGTCCCCGCAACATACATGCAAATGTCAATTGACGTCCAGCTGGGGCAATCGAATGAATCTGAAGGTCACTTGCATAATTCCTCAATATCTTTATACAATGATAATGAGATTTTTGTTTTTTCTCAATGAGAAATAGTATTTTTTTTATGCATGTACTAAGTAAAAGAAGTATTGTTAACATCCCTAACAGCTGTGTGCAAACTTTACCTAAATAAATTTTTTTCTAGAGTCAGTCAAATGCTTGACGTTATTTTAATATCACGTAGGTAATAGACCAGGCAATGGAAAAGGGATCAAGAAATATTTTGAAGGCGGGAAATCCGATCAAGAGACCTAGTTAACTGTTTGCCATCTAGATAGAGTTTGATGTATTCTGTTCCCAAAATCGTTGTTATGTATTTTTCTGCCAAGATGAGTGTCGAGATGATTTTTCTTCTTCAAAATAAAACTTTTCACACGTATCCATTGAAAATTGCCTGATTTTAATATATGAGAACTATGAAAAATCAAGCAAAATTTAAAACCTCTCCAATATAGAGTACACTTTCCTTTAAAGTATAATATCTCAGTTCTTTCAAGTTATTATACAATAATATATAAAATACATAAATTTATTACGGTTTTTCAACAATACCCTTCCTTATAAATTAATTTAAAAATCCTAAGTATTTAGCTACAGATTAAAGCTTGAATATATTTATCTATTTTCTGTAAGATTGATTAAAAATTGAGCTGTTACTCAAATATGGCACCAAACTGGTCAATTTTTTTTAAGTTTGTTATGAATCACATATGACGGAGCATCCCATTGAAGATTCGAAAAAGATACTACCCCAGATCATTTTATTTTTTACTCACATACCGTTTTGTACAAATCTTTAGGCACCTTTCGGAAATGCCTATTTACAAGAAACAATTATTGAAGTTGTGACTGAAAAATATGTATAATTTATAATGAAGTTACTTAGAAACTATTGTCTATAAAGATTTCTTTTACAAGAACAAACATTTCTGTTATAAAATGCTAAAGCATATGAAAAGTTAGCATCAACACAATAACAGAATAGATAAACATAATAACCAATGGCTAATTAAATACTGCGTGGACAATTTTATTTCGAATTTAGGGATATTTACTATTTACAAAATATTTCAATCACTTTTTCCAATTCGTTGATCTCAAATATTCAACATTATGAATGTACAAATTTTCTGAAGGACTTATTTTGAATGATAGCTCGAAACTGTTGTTGGAAGAGTGATTGAAACGGCAAACTTCTTCGTTTAAATTATTCAGCAAATATATTTTTTCTTAAGTGAATTCACTAAGTTTTAAGCAATAACCACTGTGGAATACCTAAATCATAATGTAACGATATCATGCATGTCTTTTTAAAACGAAACGTGTCGAGGTACATGAATTAAAAAGAATAATCAAAGATTTTTTGAAAACTGTAAAAATAATTCAATCAGCACTAGATAAATTACTTAGCAAATAAAAAAAGATATGTTGATATTCAAAAGAATTAATTCGGCTCATTTTTGCAAATGTAAATGCCAGCTTAATTTCATAAATCGCGATTTTGGCATAATATCAAGAGTAATGCATTTCACAACACAGTAATTAAATAGCGATTAAATACTATCAGCCGTATTCATAATCAACAAGTTCAATACCTGTTTAGTTTGTGGGTTACTTATTATGGTAAAGTTTTAATACCAAATTAAGTTAGTTCCGAAATAGGTTTGTTTATAAATACGAGTGTTAGAATCAATTCTACTAATATGTCAATGCTGGACATATATAAAACTAAATATGATTTTTCAATTTTAATAATCGCTTCTTGTATCCAAAAGATTTGATTTTTATTTTCTAGTTTTCTTAGGCCAAGAATACCTTGTAAATTTCCATTTATTCGTAGTATCTTTGTTGGTTTGAAAATTCATGACCATCGTCAAGATCAACGTCGGCAAATCTTTCCAATAATTCCTTTCGATAATTTCTACCTTCCAATTTGCTCTTATCCACAACGACTATTCTTCTTCCTTCAGGATACCACTTGCTACTACTGCTACCACTAGAACCTCCTCCATATCTATGATCGTCCGAGTATCTGGCTCTCTCCCTTTCTAAATACCTATTGCCACCGTCTTCTTCTAATCTCTTCCTTTCCGCCATGCTAAGATCGTAGCGTTTTTCTCTCTCAGTACGTTCGTCTCGGAAATCTTTGGGTATTTGAGGTTTGTAGTAGGATTCAGTTTTCGGTGACATGTCATCATGAATTTCCTCTTCAATTGGCTGCTCCGTGGAAAGCCTCCACTATATGGCGTTCAAGGCCCTCCTCGATGATCCTCGATGTGCCGGGAAATCTTCGTCCCGTGTCCTTGTTTCGCGAGAGGACATACGATCGCGATAATCTTCACCAACTCCTACGCCGCCTTGCAAATGATGGTGAGACACGTGAGTGTTTAGGTGTTCCCTTTCAGAATATTCATCGTATTCTCGTTCACGCTCCAATTTGCCTCTCATACTGCGCGTGTGGCTCGTATGAAAAGTCGGTACTGTATGGAAGATTAGGGAATCAGTATCATGAGTTAGGTCATATATTATAGGTTGCTGCAAAATAAAACTCACATTTGCTAATTAATTAGAATAATATTTTGGATCATCATATAGCTGTAGCAATAGTTACGAACATAAATGAGTAATAATGCTTACAATTTTATTTAGTTCATTTTATTTATTTAGGAGCATACGCTTAATCTCATCATATAATTATTTGAGCTTTATATGAATTATTTGGCTATATGAAGATCCTTCACTTGAAGTATCTACTTCAAAAATATTTTTTTAGCAATACCCTACGCCCTACATAATTCTATCAAATATTGCTGATTATTATTTCAATTTCAATCAAACGCCTTCGTGCTTACATCACTGTTAGAACACAAAAAAACGCTAATTCACTGTTTTTCAAAACAATTCATAAAGGATCAAGTGTGAAAATGGAGAATCGTATTTAAATTTCAAAACTTGAAAAGAGATGAAATATCGGATTTTAAATTGGGCTTACCTACCTTAGACCACGATCTTCCAACTTGAAATTATTTAAGTTTATTCAAAGAGAGTATGAGCTCATTTAGCGTTTAGGCTATTCCCATTACCGGATGCGTTAGTGGACATCACACACACTGTCAGTTTAGCTGAAGTCCGTGACTGCAACTCATCACCTCTAGTTTTTAGACTACAGGCCATGAATCCATGAACTATTTTAAATATTATAGGTATATAAATATATACCTAAGCACAACTCAGAGCATGCCGGCAAGAAAGAGACGGGTTTTCCTCAAAGCACGATACCGCTTATACTCCATGTGAAAGAGATTCCTAACTCACAAATTTCTTTTGAAATTTCTCTGGAATTAAACTAAGCACCATCATCAACACTGGAAAGAGAGATTGCCTGGAGGTAAGTATCTTTTATTCTTGTTGGCTCTGAGTAAAAGCACACTTAGAGCTGAACCAGAGATAGACAACCTTATGCATTCCAGTGTGAGGGACAGATACACGAAAATACGCTCGTCGAGCTTAGCTCTCAAAGTATTGCAGATTAAATCATCTATATAGGACAGTCTATTGCTTGTCGCTGCATCTATACCTTCATTAGATCCATGTACTTCATAGACCTTCCAAATGCAGTCTATGATATTTTACTGATAAGTATGTATTAAGGATGTCACGACCTTCAAACAAACTGACAACATGTTGAGCAAATTACATCAAGGCAACTGAGTTATAAATAAAAATTCTTAGAGTTGGTATGTTGGGGTACTCAAATTTCTATTTACTTTTCTCATGAATTTATCAAATTCATTAAAACAATATGATTTTCCAGTCACTTGTCCTTAAAATAATGTGTAAGTAAAATAAACAATAATTAGCATATCATCATCATTCACCATCTTGAATAACAAACTCGAAAACTTACAAAATGGTCGACCAGCTAAGCAAATAAATCAGTGGAGCCAGCACGCCAAATTTTACCAGGTGCTTCTGCTTTTTATTTAATTATTTTGTGTGCAGTAGTTATAACAAGGCGTAAAAGCATATACAATAATTGCATATTATTGTAATGTGTGGTGAAGCAAAATCGAAAACAAAAAGAAAAAATACAATCAATTATTACCGTGCATAAATTTAAACTACACCTGTGTATATATTTATAATAATATATTATTATTATAAAATTTTTAAATGTTTGCTGGAATTGGTGTCATTGAACCAGTAAAATCTGAAAAATCAATTTGTGGAAATAAGATACTAATTAGAGTGAAAAAGTAAAAAAAAATCTTTATCAATATCAGTAGAATTTTATTCTCATCACATTAGTTCCTTGGACCCACGTATACTTAATACATTTAAATGCTAGAGCATGTATATATTATATAATAATTATTTATATTTTGAATAAAAAATATCTAACACTTTTCCACGCAAAATTAGCTGGATATTTAAGTATATGAATATATATATATATATATCTTCAACAATATTATAATAAATAGCCTCTAATTTCAAGCTTCATGGTCAAGCCTAACTGTATATTTTTTTCGACAGAACAATATCCAGATTGAGATCACTCATATAAGTAGGTAGCAGAATGAAAAATATTTACCTCTGAGCATTTAATTCGTTGAAATGTTTTATAATCAAGGTGCAAGTCTGTAAAGATAAATTGATAAATTAAATGTGAATATTAGAGCGATAGATTCAAAACACGCCTTTTTTAAATATTTTTTTTATTTATCAAATATCTGATGCGTATTTGGATTATAATGTAGGAGATTGAATTTAGATTAGATCTGTTAATGTCTTAGAGTGTACAGTTTCCATATTATCATTTGAACCAATAGTTTTAATGTTGAACATACACCTACCAATAAGTTATTGTGCGATGCGAGAAGAATAATTTATTAGATTAAAAAAATCAAAAAAAAAACTAGTTGAGAACACTCTCGATCAAATAAAAAGAAACTAAATCGTTATCGGTTCGTCCTTTGAGAGTGACGTTGCTACATATAGATAGACAGAAACACACGTTAAATTTATAACACCCCTCTATTTCAGTCAGGGCTTAAAAGTATGATACTTGCGGAGCAAAACAACTGATTTCCTAGAGCGAACCACTCAACAGTTAAATGGAAATGTTAGTAATTTATTTATTGAAGGCTTTTTAAGTGTTATATTTTCATATGGGTAGTTTCTACAATATCACAAGCAATAAACGTTTTAGTAGATACTTAGAGAGTAAGACGAAAATTTAGCACGCACCACCAAAACTACTGAGGGTGAAATATACAAAAAATACACTGGACTTGCACGTTACCAATTTTTCCGTACCAAACAGTTGTTTATGTTATATGAGGGTGATTTCTCTCACATCCTGTATATACTATATACTATCAGAATCAGATAATTTGCTGCTAGATTTCTAGATTAAATGTAAAATGTGAATCAAAACAAAATGAAACTATGATTAATGATCCTCAAGATTTATGTCAAATTGATTTTTACACTGTAAACCATAGAGCAAGTGTTCCTTTAGATATAGACAAAGAAATTTAAAAAAGTCAATTTTAATTAAGTAATACAACAACTTTTCATATTGAGAGAGTGCAAAAAAGGCATATAAAATGTATTTATTGAATATCTCCTTATTTACTGATTGGTTTAAGACTTGCTGACATACAACATGAAGCTTATGGTATCAATCACTATATCTTTTCATACTTGCACTTTGTATAAATATATCTTCGAAACTAGAAAAAATGAAGCGAAGAAATAACAGTTTTAGTTCAAACAATCAATGAGAAACTTTTCGCAACCTTTATTCCGTTTGAGTTTGAAGAGCTAAAAGAGCTTCTCTCATCTGGTTACTGTTCTGTTCAATAGTGTATGTAGCTGGTGTGACATACATAACCTTTCTTGCCTATATGTATATGGAGGAGGCCACTAAATGTTCTTAACAAAATGCTCGTATATATTCCTCAGATCAAAATAATTTGATTTAGCAAACTTACGTTGATATAAAGAATATTGGTCGCCATGCGGCCCTGAAGCAGCAATGTTACAAATTTTCGACACTGACTTCGAAAGATCGAAATTTCCGATTGATTTTTCACCTCCGGCTGCGGTTTGGATAATTTTCAATCGAATGAAGATCGAAACGCAGCAAGAATGCAAGATTTGAGTTGCCATCTGGGGAATCCTGCTCACGTCTCCCATTCAGTTGTTGTCTATTAGACGAGCTTCGAATACCTACCTACTAACAAAACTTATGACATTGTCGGTTAAAATTATCAACAGTATATTTGTATTCAGTGTTGTCGACGGGACCATTTTATTTAAATTAATACCGAAAAACACAAAGAAGTTTTGTATGGAACTATTTTGAGGAAGCTGATCCGAAGTACTATTTATAAGGCCATATTTGAACAATACCGAACCCAAAGAATTCATTAAGCTTGAAAATGGAGTCATCGTCTTAAGGATGATAATCACTTCCAAAAAGGCTTTGAACCTTCCCTTCATGCTTTTATGGAGCATATAAGATTTTGACAAGTTCCACAATTAAATATTGAGGCGATTGATTACTGATTTATATTTCAATTATTTCACTAGGCTGTCATTTAATAGATAACCAACTGACATATCTTTCTTCTAGTTCGCCACCGACTTCGAGAATTTTGAAGGAATTTATTAAGGTGACATTGTTAAATAGGGCACATATACCTACTTGATTCAAAATTATGACCATAGACTTAGAGGTTGTTTGTCGTTATTTAAGAATGTCACTGTACCAAATTTCAGTAAAATTTCACGAGCCATTAAACATTTATAGCAAAAAATCGATTTGAAAATCATAATTTTAACAGCGTATAGCATCCCCAATACCAAACTATGTAATGAGGTAAGTTTTTTTGGAGCATCTTATTGTGATCTGAGAAATAAGGCAACATTTCGTCAATAGATTTTCGATACATCCTGTTTATATGTATAATAAATGGATTAAAATTAAATAACATTAAGCGAGAAAGTTTACATACTTATGTAAATATAAATATCTAAATGCATCATAAAATCGAAAAAAATAAATAAATTCAAGACAATCATGCAGTGATTCATAAAAAGGATAGTGATTCTAGAGAGTCTACAGAATCCCAACTTTGCAATCCTATATATCTAACACCTGCATGACTACCTCGAGTTTCATGTGAGTATCCGTATACATCATGATGGTGCGCTGCTGAAAAAGACGTTAGTGTGTTAAAAAGCTGGAAGGTTAGAATAGGTTGCAAGGCTGCAAAAAAGAGAAACGCTACTGAAATATATATGTATATCTATCTATAAGGTTACATCACATTTTGGTGGGCAAATATGTGGGTATACGGAAAAAAAAAGATAATTAATGAAAAACGAGTTAGTGATCCATAACATGATCTTTTCTTTGTAGATAACATGACCGCGTTCAGTCAACGTGACAACGTCCAATCTTTAGGATGAAACCATTATAGAAAATCATGCAATAATGTAAATATTTATTATTTAGATGATAACAGCATAAGAATTGCGTTGAAATTTGTGAATATTCTCAACAGAAATAAACACAAGTATTCAAAAGGGTAAACATGGTTGTTCAACGTTAATATGGTTTCTCAAGCCTACCCAAGCAAACCCAAAGGTAAACTTGAGCTCGATCAAATTCAGCAACATGGATGTAGCACATTTTGCTTCTTACAAATCGTTAAAGTACTAATACAATACTTCATTTTGATATTGATACCCACTATTTTGATTCAATGTAAGCAAGAATAACCATGTAGAGATAAGCTGCCTTGAACTGTAGATATTTATATAATACCAATGATCCATGAAGGGTAACCTTATATAAACAGTAATCTACAGATGCATAGAATAAGAATGAACTATGGTCTCCTTAGCCCTGTATACCATAGAGAAGCTAAACTTCAAAGATGAGGACACCCACGGGGAGTATCTGGTTGCTGGTTAACTCTGCCCCTTTGATTATCGAAGTTAAGCAGTGTAGAGTATGTCGAGAGTTTAGAGGAGTGACTGGTGAAGAACCGGAATCCCTCGATATCACTTCTATACTTCACAACTCGCAGGGAAACGGGAAACCAGCAAGAGTATTTTCCTAGTACAGCTTTTTGGAATAGTATGCCATGAGATTTATATTATCTTATCTTTATATGTCTTGGCAAACACACATGACAACGATTTCACCTAAGCCCGAATACGAATAATCCATAAGAAGAAGAAGGAAGAAGAAGTTTTGGATAGAGTATTGGTGTAAGTCGAAACCGACACTATCATTTTAGAAGAAGTTATAAAATGTGTCACTGAAATGAAAAATTGTAGATCAACCGCACCGAAAGATATCCCAAATGAATTCATTAAACATGGAGGAATCACACCTTACACAGGAATACAAGCACTTTTGATATTAATCATACTAATACACCTACGAAATGGAAGATGAGTTGCCATTCTTTACTACACAATAAGAAAAATAGCAAAGATCCCAACAACTATAGAGGATTAAGCGTTAAGAGTAAATTCAGTACTTAGGAAAAAACTACAGAAGACAGTACACAAAGAGGTTAGTGCAATAATATGTGAAGATCAAGCTGGTTTAACACCCAGGCAATCATGTTCAGATAATCTTTTTATCGTCACGCAACTGACAAAAAAGGAAAGAAGAAAGAATGAGTACAAGTAAAATAGAACGTACTATCACAAGGGATTGTCGTCTTGATTAAGACAAGAGTTTAGTGGGAGTAATCATGCTCTGGAATGAGTATTTCAATAGATAAGGACATTCTTTACAATTTGAGCTTTGCAGATGATGCTGTATTTCCAGAGGATGCATATTACAGTGAGAATCATAATTGGGGATTCTGACGCAGAATTTGAAATACTCATAGACGATAATACAAATGTTACACATGCAGAGCAGAAAGGAAGGCGACTGATTGGAGCACTAAATGCAAAAGAGGGGATAAGGACGTTAACATAAGAATAGGACAAACAATGGTGGAATCACTACTCTCTTAAGGTAGCGAGATTTGGCCATTGAGAGAGGGAGTCAAGCGAAAGTTACTTATCATAGGAATGTACTATTTGAAGAGAATTGCCAGAGTGTCAACGCTTCAAAGAGTTAGTATTGAGGACATTTTTAACAGTACAGAAGCAAAAGAAACTTTGGTCCAAAGGAACGGATTGATATTATCCGAATATCTCTAACATATGAATGACACCAAGTGGCTTGATAGAATCTTCAAATGGTCTTCCTTTGGTTCAAAAAGAAGAGGACGACCATGATATTCACTGAACGAAGGAATACGACATTCCATAAGAGAGACAGAGAGAGAAAGGAATGGAAGAAGGAATGGCACATTATCGAGATGACTGGCAAATGAGAACGGGAATGCGAATGCATCATTTAGCTGCCTAGTTTTTTTTAAATTGTACGTGATTGATAATATATATATATAATAAGTATAATATATAATAAGTAAATATAAGAAATCTTTTTTCGAATAAAAGATATCCTTGTTTTCACATCCTATTGAATGAGACGATATCAGGTAGACAGAAAAATAGTAACCACCACCAGATCGATATAATTTGAGAAACATATTTCTTTGACACGATCACAGACGGCTCAGACATAAACTAAAGATATTCATACCGACAATTTACAAATTTAATACAAGTACTTTTATCACAATAAAAGTTTTTAAGAAGAGCCAGTAGATGTCCTTGATTTGACAACGTGTCTATTATCGTCTTTCTCTTGAAAACTATGAGTGGTAAATCTCATTAATGCAGAAATTAGCTTTTGTTAATTATAACAGGGTGTTTCATTAATAATTGGAGATTTTTGAGCTGATTGATTTTGGATATAAAATTCGAAGATTTACCCAATTTACCTAGAGATATTATGATTCATTATTAAGTGACAGGGTGTTTTAGTAAGATATGTACATTTTTTGAAAAATAATAAATATATACATAAGATGGGTAGGTTATTTATATAGAAAGTTTTGGAAAATTGTAACTTTATACCAAAATGACTATTGTGTCAGTCGATTAGAACTTGGGAATTGTCAGAAGAATAATTAATATTTAGCAGAATTCGAATCCACAGTTCTTATTTCCAAAGCTCAAGTACTTCAGTGTTAATAGAACATACCTAGGTACCTTGAATATATCGATTTAGCAAATGCTTGTTATTATAGGTAAATAAACCGAACGAATTCATGAAAAAATTGCAAAGCATAAGAGCTCATGGACACAACTCTGTCATCAAATGTTTTCCTCTAATAATTCAATCTGGGGGTTGCTAGATTTCAAAAACGTACACAACATGATTACTCAACCGATATTCGCTTTCAAAAATAGTTATTCCATGTTTCGGCGAATATAATGATATTAATATCTGTATGTTTACCTAACTGAGGTAAGTTTATTGTTAAATATTTAGGAGAAAATGAGTAGAGGTGATCTGAAAAACTAAAAGAAGTGGTACAGGATGTGATTGTGGTAACGGTGAGAGGATATTAAATAATGATGTTTATATTAAAATCTCAAACTGGAATGTGAAAAAATATTGTTTGTTTATAGAATTATCATTAATAACTGAAAAAGTTGGTGAGTAGAAGTGCTGTCAATGTCTCTTAAAACAAAATTTCGATCACATAGTAGATTACACAAAAGATACAATTAACCCGTAGAGTAAGTATATAGTCTGTATTTATTGCATTGTTTCAATTCAACGTCCCATTTTATGAAATACAATGACATCATGTATATCCATACCTGGCAATGTGGGTCGGCCTTGGTCCCCGCTTGGAGAGGCTTGAGGAGAACTGCCTATTGGTCTAGGTATATTGGGAATACTACTCTCTGGATGCGTCGCTCTCCAATAAGCCTAAATAAATATTGATTAACAGAAAAAACTCATGTGCGTTTTTGTGATTTATATGTCCTAACCTCTAAGTACTCTGCTATATGCTCACATGCGTCTTCAAGCTGATTCTCGTCTAAAATGACGTCGAACATTTCTGGAGGACATTGAGCTAGTTTCTCAGATGCCACCATTTGTACATTTAAATGTCTTGCTTGACTTTTGCCTCTGGATTTAATAAGCCTCTGTAATACCTAAAATTTGAACATGATATAAATTATACAATCCATACAAGTATAAATAATGACCATTCAAAGGAGAATATTTGAAGGAAACACGTTAATGAGATGTATATATTCTTCAAGTCACCAAAAAAGTAGGTAATGATATAAATAGACAACACCCTTGTCAATTAGAATTTTGACGTTTTGACCGAATTCACAAGAAGGAGGAGCTAGAAATTTCGATTAAGTTTTCATTGTTCCTCGCATGTTTTGCGGTGTGAACGTATACCAGTTTTACGAATTCTTTCATTTGTATTTTGCAAAATCCATCATATCGTTCCGTCAGAATGGCATAAGGGGCGAATATTTTAAAAACACATAGATGTTAGAATAAAATAAAGATTTTGGCTGCTATATCTTGAAGTTATTGAAAATTATTAAACCAAAATAATTTATATTTCGTACAACTTCTAAATCTTTATTAGGTAATGTTACATTATATTTGAACAGAGGAATAGGCGTTGACATTACATTCTTCTATTGAACTATTATCAATTGTGTCTGTTCGAAAAATGTTCAAGAACCCACAAGCTACTAAGTACGGTACAAGCATAGAAATATAAATGCATCGAAGAACAGAATAGCAAATTTAGTCGATTTCATTGAAGGTTTATCTTTAAAGAAATAGGAAATCTGTAAAAAATATTTTGTTCAATTTACGGGATATGTTTGTATTTAATTCTATTATCGGTACAATCAAATGTATAAACATAATAAATCTGTTGTTTTGTTCTTCAATGTTCGGGGACTACATTGAAAATAATTCACATATTTGGTTGAAAATGGTTTTTACTAATAGCTTATATTCCACGTTAAAATTTAGGATAAGTTTTATCCAGATGATGAACAATAATGAGCATGGTTTCTTCAGTCGATCTCAAAATCAACTGCCGAATTAAATTGAAAGGACAGTATCGGTAGCGACATTTGTCTCTGAATAGTTAATCCACAATCTCACAAAACACAAGGATAGCTAAGTTTGGGTTCATACCATGACTAATTAATTAAATTTCGCATTTATAATTGAGGCCATAAAATTGATAAAATAAATATGTATAGATGGATGAAGTTAAGGGCATCTTCTAGTTATGTTACCCTTCAGTGCATCATCCAATAAAGTTTTTTAATGTATGAGAAGTCTTAGAAGTAAGCTGTTGATGAATATAAAAGCAGTACCTATTATTTACTAGACGATTATGCACTTACCTTAGGACTACTAATTTTCAGATAAACAATACAAGGTGCTAAAGACGTTTTGGCAAGTTGTGAAGGATGGTTTATTGTATCGCAATCCAGTACGACGAGTTGAAGTGTAGTGGCCAATTCAAAGATTCTCTCAATTTCCGCCTGCACCTCGGACAGGCAACTCGATCTAGTTGTAGATCGTTCCATAATCGCACGCTTGGATGGGTTGTTAAGCAATGAACGTTTGGCCAATGAAATATCCGCCATTACCCTTGTTATTATTATTCTGAAAAATGAATTGATTTTTGTCATTGATTTATATTTTCTAACAACGACTATTTATGACTATTTATTTTAAATATGTTTACTTCCAATAGCTTTCAAAATTATTGTAAGATGTTCAAATTACCCATTAAGATACATTTACGTAAATAGATGAAAAAAATATAAGTATCTATTTCTTCTGAACAAACATAATGGAAATAATGGAGCTAAAGAGAAACAAGACTCATCAGAAAAAGCGACATTTTTTCCAAAGAAAAAATTAGTATATATTTTAGCAACAAAATTTCGATAATCTGGTAGAAATTTTGAGATATTCACACATATAGCATGTCTAAAATTGGTGATGGATTAATCCTTAGAGATTTCAGTAACATGAAAAAATATAAAAAAATTACTGCTAACTCTATGCCTTTAGCAATATAGTTTAAATTGGATAAGTACTTTTAATTCGTATTTATGAAAATGTACAGCCAACTATTGTTAGAGAATGTTTTCAACTTTTCAATGATGTATCCTAATTTGTCATTATATTAATTATAAAAATGGATTTTGGTATTATTTTATATAAAAAGATGACAAGTCAAAGAAGTTTCTACTTGATATATTGTGAAGACAGCAACAAGAAATATACTTATTTAAGAAATACATTTTTGGTAATGTTTTCGTACCTACTAAGTTGGATTTACATGAAAATGGAAATGCCAACACGAAGAAAACGTCTTAGTAGTTTACATTAGAATCTAATACAAAAATTAGGATAATAGAGCTGCTATCAATGATAAATCAAATAATAAAAATCAATGATAAAAGATATCTTAATACAGAGTAAATCCTGGATAGATAGACCATCGGGATAGTTGGACCTGTTGATTTTTTTCTCAAACCAGCCGCTTGAATAACATCGTAGTTGTTTCAGTGTATGCACTTGATGTGATTTATATGTGCTATTTGATGAATATAAAGGTGGTCCAGATAAATTCGAGATTGATGTATATTTCAGATAAATATACCAAGTGTGCATAATGTTTGAAATAATTAATTGACAGTGTAAATTTTAAGACACAAGATTGTTTCCCCAAAACTCATTAAATTTTTCAAGGAAATGCCGGGTAGAATGATCTGAAGATAATTTGAAGAAAGCAGGTCAAGCGATTGAACAAAAATATGGGTGTCAATGCAGCAGCTACTGCTTCTTGGAACTACAATGAAAAGCGTATTAAATTGAAAGATTTAACTAAGAGTTTTTAGAAAATGTGCATTATTTTGGGCAGTCAATATGAAAAGAACATTTTTACATATATTAAAATTGCTTCAGTAATGTGGTAACGAACAAAGACATATCCAGTATGGACACTACTACATTTTCTTTATTCCAATCTTATTTTTGATAAAATTGCTGGATAGAATGTACAATATATGTAATTAAACATAGTATCTATGAAGTAAGTATGTTAGACATATATTATTTAAAAAATCTGGACCATCTATCCCGAACTTACCCTATTCTTTCATTATAATAATCATGAATTTACTCAAATCAAAGCTTCTTAAAAATGGCAACCCATTTGCGTTTTACGGCTCCACGGCCAACTTTATACCAATATTTAATTTTCTCATTTTATATACTTTTAATTAGATTTCTTACCATAGCTGAAATCTATACGAAAAAACATTGTTGATAACTATTCCATATTAGAGTTTCGTTTCGTCTCGATCATCGAGACGAGAAATTAACTAACTCTCGCTTCAATGTCTTTCTTAAAGACAATTTCTCGATATCGATTCGAGATTCTTGATATCTTGAGAGCTCGAAAACAAAAACTAATTGTTATTAAAATATATTAACAAAAGTATGCACCAAAAGATCGGGTAATTTTTTTATATAAAAATTTACTTTAAAATACAAAGCTATATGCAAAAATGATGTCATAAGAAAGAATATCCTTGGTAGTAATATATAAACTTAAAATAAAATTTTTGAAGAATACAATAGGAATGAGGTTAAATTTATGTCATTTTCAGACCAAACAGAGTCATGTCCATTAATTTTTAAAGTAGGTAATAATAATTATCCTCTAATTATTTTAGTAAATAATAATAAAATAGCATTCTACAATACAATAAAATATTTTTTAAATTTAATAAAAGCATAATTTGCATAAACGAAAAATGAAATTTATTGAAACAAGGACCACTCTGATAATATAATTTTTAAGTTATTTCTTTGTTTAATAGTTAAAGGTTTTTTTAAGAATATGAGAATATTTATTTTTACCTTTGATATATGCTTTGTTATATATATATATAAGCTTTTTTATGCTTTGTTGATTCACTTATCTTTAAAATAAATTTGAATTATTTCCTAACATAGTTTTTATTTTTGACCGACGAACCCTGAACGGAGGAGGTATAAATTTCGACTGTCTGCTTTTTTTTTGGTTTGTTCCCGATTTTATATAGTAATCGTAGTCTGATTTTGATGATCTTTGATTCATCTGAAACAGGAGACTTAAGAAATGGTCCCATATTCATAAAAACGCAAATCCGAAATCCCCTTCTCTCCGAAAACCGCCCCCGAAGGGGTTGTATGGGTCAAATTTCTCGAAAATCTAAAATCTGAGTTGGTGTAATTAAAAATAGGGCAATATCCGAAAACATTTAAATTGAACATTTTTTCAAAAGAGTTACGGTTTTCGAGTAAGATCCATGTTAAATTCTCAAATATGTGCATTTTTGCTATGTGGAGAGGGCGCTTTCTTTAAGAAATTGAAAATTTGTGGGCACTACATGAAAGAAAATAGTATTTGTAACAACATTTATATTGAACATTTTTTCCTTAGAGTTACGGTTTTCGAGATAGAGCGGTGGTAAAATGTTTAAATCTAAAATACTTCTACGTATTTGCGCAGCGATTTTCTGAGATCTCTACATAATATTAGTAACAAGGACAAGCAAAGAATATACGTTTATACGATATTAGTGGTATTAGCGAACGTTGACTAATATTACACTCAAAAGTGTGAAATAAATATTTTTCTCAAAAAATTGGACCTACGTTATTATTTGGTGCACTGAAAAGTACGAAATAATATTAATTCTATTAGTCCTTGTGCTTGTGAACTTATCAATCCAACTGCAACTGCACAACTTCAAAAGTACCAGCACCTAAATAAAATAATATTATTTCGTACTTTTCAGTGCACCAACTAATAACGCCGGTCCAATTTTTTTTATATTTATCGCTTGTCTGACCTAACAAGAACTGTGAGCTATTGCAGCACCTTCATTTTTTCGAGATCGAGAAATCTCGAAAAAAATTCTGAATCTTCAAAAATCTCCAAGTGTGATTCTTGATCTCGTCTCGAAAGAAAATTTAGTCTCGTCTCGATCTCGTCTCATCATGAGACAAGAAATCTTGCGAAATATTTGTCTGATATTATTCTTATTATTAATTAATTACAACATTTTATATTTAACCATTCCAGTTTCAATATACCAGAAATATAATAAATTTTATAAATATTTAACAACCCGAAATAAAAATACAATAATTTATATTATTTGCGTACCTTCCTTCAAATTTATGTTTGAGGAAATCGAATAAGGCTTTCTGCATCATATCGGTAACTTCGTATCCCTTCAATGAGGGACCAACCAAGACTACCGGTCGCATAGAAGGAACTACATCATAGGGCGCTGTGGCCTCCTGTTTTTTGAAGAAAGGCTTCTTTTTCTCTTTAGCTGGTGGCGTAGTAAGGGATTTACCCGTTCTTGCATTGCCCATAGAGTCTGATTCATCACCTGAAATGTATCATTCAGTTTTACTGATTATGTCCGATTTGCTAGATAGATTGATATGTGTTAATGCAGAATGTATTTCTCTCAATAATAATTCTTTTACTCGTAACACATCCTAAGCTTTGCTAAATTACTTGACATTCCCCAGTAACACGTACTGAGTAGGTATTTGCTTATAATCAGTTATTATAAATGTATAAACATGCGACTGAGTTTAAATTAAATTAAGATTTTAATAAATACGGTTCTGTCTCAATGGAACTTTATCTGTTGAAGGAGAAAGTAAAGGGCTAATCTTTCTAAATGACTAAAACTAGGCGGTCTACGTACTAACAATACAAACATAAAACAACTATCTATCAATAATTTCTGTTAGATTATCAAATAAATCATCTCAGATCTTTCCCGACCTAAGTTAAATAAATATTTGTTCATTTTGTTGTAATTTAGAGTTGGAAATAAATTTTCGGAAAAAAGTTCTACGTTATGCTGCAAAAAGTCAGTCGACCAGTAAAATTATAACAGATACAACACAATGAATTGTCAAGTATTTACCTTTTCATTGTTCTACCTGGAGCGATATTTCAGAAATATTGCTCGAAGAGCAGTCAGAAACCTTCAATCATCGAAAGGCGTATGCCGCCTACAGTCTTCAACAAATCTTATAACACATTTTCTACTTTCGCTCGTATCGAAACAGAATAAATATGGAGCATTCTATTATTTTGCTTGAATACTTTTTACTGGTCGATTGACTCAAGCTCTGTTTCTAGCTCAATTTAAAACATATTTTTCCAAAATTTCATTCCGAATTTGCATGTTAACTATACTACCAATTATAAGTCCATGCAGGCACAAATCGATTACATCAGAATTTCAAATAAGTGTTAGAATGATGTGGACACTTTATACAGATACAGAGAGACTGTCTGAAATTCAATTCTCATTTCATGATAGGTTCGCTGTCAGTCATTAAATTGAACCATAGCTGATCGACCTTCTTCCTGTAGCAGTATCGTCTCTTAACCCAGGTTAAATATCATCAACAATATATATGGCTCATTCTACAAGGATCCCATAATATTTATCGGAATGTAAAATTTTTCAAACAATAGGTATAGTACCATTATTGCAATCTAAATGGTAGAAAAATAACTTTAAAGTATCGTAACCAAAGTTCAAACCTGTTAAAAAATAACCTCTAAGAATGCGTTTTTAAATTTCGGAATATGACTGAGGTTACTTTTAATTAATAATTAATAATCCTAATGAACTATGATTCAACAAGGGATGATCATTTTGCGTTTATAGTTTCTATACAATTTTTAAGAATTTTTATTAATTAAACTATTATTAACTATTAAAACTTTAATTTTTAATGGATTAGTAACAAGTAACCCCTATTTGAATCCAGTTAAGTATATTTAGAGTTTTTTTTTCATTCAAAAACAAAAAAATCTGAATTACAAATGTCTGTTAGATATGTGATTTCGTCAGTCAGTTTTATCAGTCAGTCAATCAGCTTATTACACGATCGATGCAATGTAATGTGTCAAAGACAGGCAATCACTGAACATTAATTTGGAAACAGTAAGGAATCTCAAACAATCATTCTGTGTATCGAAACATTCTAAAATTCTTTAAAGTTAAAACTCTAAGACAAGTATCAGCCAACACTTACTTCAAAGCGTAAACTATTCCTAATGAACTAAATAGAGCTGCGAGTGGTGGGGACAAGTTGTGGATGGGGGAAGAATGGGAAGGATTGAATAGGTACATAAAAAATAAAGATTCAAAAAACACGTGCTCCATGTATATGGGCAAAAAATCTTCCTGAAACGAATTTGATAGAAAAAAAGATACTCTCAAAATGTGTTATAAACATGCCAATTAGGTATTTTTTTTGACCAATTATTAAATTACAAGCATATTATTTTCTTGTATAACTTTCAAAAAATTGACGGTTGTTACATGCAAAATGCAAAAATATAGCAGGCGAGCTTCAAAATCTTTCCGTACCTACAAGGTTTTTATTACATTATATTGTTAATAAGGCTGTAATAATTTCCTTTTCTTTTTTTATAGTATTAAAAATCTTGTATGTCCAGGCACACCACGTTTCTACCGCTCTGAAACGAATTCGATCAAATTTGATCAGGTCGCGTTCCCATTCTTTCATGTCGTACGAGCGTCGTCTAGCCAAAATATGAATAAACATAATTTATTGGCCATAACTCTTTTCCTGTTTTTTTTTTCTCAGAGATACGTTTTATAGCAGGTGGTGAAAAGCTTTAAGCAGAATGTTTCAATCAAGTTATATTAAAATCACTTAGAACCGTTTTCAACCCACAGTCTTTAGCGAAACAGGTTTCTATATTACCTAGCAAACAGAGCAAGCAGGATGCTGAATCTGTGTCACCGCCGAACGGTATCGATACCCACAACAAAACCGGACTTAGATACTAGATACTGAAAGACATTACCAACCGATTGTTGTAACTATTTATAGCGTGACAGTTTGGTCGCCGAAAATGCAACATTAATTTTTTTCAATATGATAGCTCACTACAAAATATTAGGTAAGTAATTAGTGTGCGGAATCACAATTTAAACTTCATGTTGCATTTTGAGCGACTCAAATCTAGCGCTGCAATATTCGCTTGCTATCGACTTTCTTCGGGTGCATATATTATAATGACATATAGGCACAGTCAAACAAATACTATAAAAAAACAAATATAGAAAATTTAGCAGGTGAAGACCTTATGGTGGAAGAGATAACGAAAGCTCAATTGATATAACAGTTGGTATAGAAAAGGTACAAACTACAATCATGTAACTAGGGATATTTCAATTGGAAGAGATTGTGAAGAAAGAATAGTTCATTTAAAGCCTCGCGAGTTTTGTATTAAGAATCTATCATCGAGTCTCCAGAATACATGAGATATTAATAAGAATAACAAAATAACCAAAAGAAGTTCTATTAACTATAAAAAAAGACAACTAAATTATGATTGAAGAGATATATAGTTTGCTTCAACTCATCATAGATAGACAGATAGTAGGAGAGAAAGCTGTTTCGATAATTCAGATTGCCTTGATGACTTCCAATCTTAAGAAGTACCTAAGAAGATATTTGAAGAAGAAGTTTCATTTAGTCAGTATTTGTCGACGGATTTGTAATACCGCCTTGCGTCTGGAAGCTGCGTACTTGCTGTTCTCTTAAATGATAGTTGAAGCAACAATGGACTGATAAGGGCGTGACCGATTCCTCTGAGTTGAAAGATCACATAATCATTTTATGTTGATAGTGTAAGTAAACGAAATCAGTATCTTCTTATGATCCTGGATCTAATATTTTAGCAGGTTGGACATCATAACCAAATAAAGGATGTTACACATCTTAAAGCTTAAGCTTATCATTTACCTCCAAAAAACGGGAGAATACTCGAGTTGCCTCTTTCATCTCTTACAAATCAATTTATTAACGTAGGTATACCCGAAAAACAAAAATGCCCGAACAACAAAATTAGAAAAAAAAAACGAACGTTATGGATGGGACATACCAGGCGTGGGAGGAGTGCTACCTCTGGAAACATCGTTACCGGCAGCACCGATGTTGGAGCTAGAACTGGTTTTGCTCGAGTAGAGCTTGGTCGTCCTGGTTTGGACTTGTTGCAGCCGTAAATTTTCCAACTTCACCGGCGATGGGATGAAGCCGATGTCGCAACCCTCCTTCACCAGTCGACCGATCCACCAACTGTTGTCATACTTTTCCTAAAATTACAAAATTATAATTATTGGATAGAATTCGTGAACTCAATTCCTTCAACCTTCCTTTTCATCAACTAAAAGTATGAGGAGAATATTATTCATGTTAACAAGATATATAAAACTTATATACCGAGAATCTTGGGCAAATGTTGATATCAAAAGTACAACAGAAGAATAACGTTACTATTGTAGCTATGCCTACTATAGGAGAATAAAATTGAAGCTTAAAGAAGAAGAAAATATGGGGAAAATATATAGGGAACCGCGAAATCAAAGAAATGATTTTAACCTAAAACATAGATCTAAAACCAATATAATTGAGCTGAATCCGTTATTAACGAATCAATCGGTCAAGTCTACAAATGACAGGACAAGTAAACATTTATTTATTGCTTTACCATTATCAGGGCTTTCAGTTAGTGCCTTCGTGATTGAACACTTTGGTTAGTGACATTTACGGAGAAGCAACTGGTTTTTCGTGGAATTTCTTTGATAAAAATGGAATGCAAGTCTAAGAAGTTTCTTAAAAATTCAAGTCTACGGTGGCTTACAAGAAAAGTTTCAAAAGAAAAGATATGGGTAATAAACTTTTTTCATAAAATTTGATTTTATCAAGTATCAAGTAACTTACCTTTATGTGTAAGAAGTCTCTCACTTCAAATGAAATGGCATATCCATGAACTGGAGAGTCATCATCCACAGAACCATCGTAAGCTACGTTGGTTCGAACAGCAAATGCTACCGGCTTTGTCTAAAAACCCATCGAAAATAAAAAAGGACTTATAAGAACTGTTTTTGAAAAATATATTTCAAAGTTATAAATTAAAATAGTAGTTGAAATTCTCATTTAACTTCGTTAAAACGAATAATTCCTTAACGAAACACGAAAGCAAAAAGTATATATATATATATATATATATATATATATATATATATATATATATATATATATATTGTTTGATTCTGAATTCTTGACTGGTTTATTATTTAATAAAATAGATTTTTGTTGGGGATGCAGTCATTTAATAAATAAAATTCTTTGGATTATGCCAAGCTTTCGAGAATGTTTATTCTCTTCGTCGGGGCAAACTAAAAATCGTTACAAATTTTTTTTAACTACATAATAGATTATTAATTAAAGTACTTACATTTGTGAATTTATATAAAATTAACCACAAACAGGAAAGATTTCATAGTCAGCAATCAGAAATGTCATTAGTTATTTATAAATGTCATGGTAACAGCATATCTAGAGTTGAAAGAGTCTAGATTCAAGTTTTCTTAGAAAAAATCCAAATAAGAGTTATCTTTACTATACTGAAGAAGGATAAAAGTTTATAACAACAAATATTAAGAGTTTCGAGATCTCTAGATCAACTGATTGGTGAGAGAAATTTAGTTGATTCAAAAGGATTTTCATTTCATTTTTAACCTATAGTGAGATATAATACGATGATTTTTTCCTTCCTTGTGTTTCGCCATTTGCTTTTTTGATAACACTATTTAAAATGTATTAAATAACATGGAAAATGTTTAAAATATTCTTACATGTTGATTTGTGAGAGAAATCAGCTTATCATTATTATTAGCTTCATTGAATGAATGGATGCTTTTCAGGATATTTTATATTGTGTATTTATCGTATTGTGAGAGAATACGATAAGGATGATATATGTTAATATTTCTCTATTAGATATATCTTATTTTAATAAATTTTTCAGGTTAATTTGTGAGAGAGATTGACTTTTTTTTTATGTAATTGACGCTTTCCATTATTTCATTTCAAAGTTATGTATGTCGTATTGTGAGAGAATATGATTATATATAATTAACAAATAATCTGAATGCCTAACAAAATAGTAAATAATATTATTGACATAATAAACTTGAATTTATACTGCAATACCTACGAATTCAGATAGTCTAGTCTGTGTACGGGTATATATTTATTTATATTATGTGTTTCTAAGTCTGTTATGAATATATATATTTTTTTATATATATAATTGAATAATAACTTTTTCTTTTTACTAAACTTATATCTGCCTCAATATTTTTAAGTTTAATGTGTGACTTGTTAAAAAAGAGCTACAAACACAAAGATAACTCCTATTTGGATTTTTTCTAAGAAAACTTGAATCTAGACTCTTTCAACTCTAGATATGCTGTTACCATGACATTTATAAATAACTAATGACATTTCTGATTGCTGACTATGAAATCTTTCCTGTTTGTGGTTAATTTTATATAAATTCACGAATGTAAGTACTTTAATTAATAATCTATTATGTAGTTAAAAAAAAATTGTAACGATTTTTAGTTTGCCCCGACGAAGAGAATAAACATTCTCGAAAGCTTGGCATAATCCAAAGAATTTTATTTATTAAATGACTGCATCCCCAACAAAAATCTATTTTATTATATATATATATATATATATATATATATATATATATATATATATATATAAAGTACTACCAGTACTTTGGCTCCTCCAGCTCTATCTTGGTTGACATCACCTTTCGGGATTCCCGTATGAAAGACAATCCATATTTTGTACCTCATGATATTCTAGGAAGATTTTAGAGGGACTGTGTACTACTGTACCTATTTTATAAAATCTGCAAATACCACTCAAATACTGACAATTCACTCACCAGCAAGTACCTACTGACTTCACCAACCATGGTAACACGAAAATAATTACTCTCAACTAATATCAAAATTTACTTGGAGCTCTGAAAGATTCCAACACTTTTATGAAATTGTGTCATGCGACCTTAATGAGAAAATTTGCTCATTACAACATTTGGGGAGATATGTTTTTCCATAAGCCATAACTGAGAATAAATAAGTACATGTGATCGGCAATCTTGAAACAGTTCGTAAGGTTTCAAAAAGCGCGGTTAAGACACCTTACAAAACTCTGACCCAAGAAAATAGCTCTAGATGTAATTTTCCAATGTTCAGGGTCCTCCAAAGGCAGCTTCCTGGTAGGGAAGATAAGTATGAAATGTTGTTGAATGGGAAGAGGGATTTTAAGTCATCGCAACAGATAGTATCGTGGATGTCTTTGAAGTGTTGACAAGATAAATGAGCCAAAAATTGTAAATGTTTATATTTTTAAATCTAACTACGAATTGTTCTCTTCAAAAAACTGTCCAAAATATGCTTACCCTCGCCTTTTCCAGTTGACTAAGTGCTTGCCTCTCTTTCTCTCTACGTAATGTTTCTTTTTCCTCGTCAAGCGACAGGTCCGAAGATGGCTGGGAATAGTTTGAATCAGCAGAGCCCTGTAATATAGAGAAGACTTATGTCAGAACAAACATACATACTCTCTCATCGACAGCAACATTAGGTGAATTTGAATGAACGTTTGATTTTCAATGAAAGCTATAGCGATGATGTGTGGCATATTCACAATCATATTTATAAAGCAGAGACCATGTGGTTTGTCTAAAACTGATGGAATGGGCGCTGATAGTTTCATGTATCCGTTAGTCGATTTTCTGTGTCATTTTACAGAATTTCGGATGATAACTATGTAGTTTTGTATTTTAAACTGCGAGATACTCTTGGATTTATAACAAGAAAACGGAATTTTTAGCTTGTACTTAAAAATGAAAAATTGAAAGACTCAAAGAAAAAATGCAGGAGTTCTCGCATTTATATTCAATTTCTAGCTAAAGTGCTTCTAATAATAAGAATGTAGAAAATGGTCATTTGAATTCTGAATGACAATGAATATAAATTCAACATAATACCTATATGATTTGTCTTCACTCTCTATAGCAATCGACCTTAACCGAAAGTATTAAATGTTCAAAAATAGATACACTCATTCAGTTATTTATAGAATAGTCGTGGATGTAATCCAATTACCCAATAAAATACTCCAAATATCTGAAATAGTTTCACATTCTCACTGTTCACAGTTTGAGTATGCTTAGAATTTCGATACAAAAATAATGTTGATACTTTGAGGACAATACAAACTTAAAAAAGGTTTTTCTGGATGAAATATTTAAAATATGATCTTAGCTTAGTTTATTATATACAAGAATAAAATTGTTTCTTATCAAGTATTAATACTTATTTGTATAGGTAAGCTTAGAGATGTTTATGAAGATAGCCAGTGTAAGTAAGTAAGTAAGGCCTATGAGAGATTGTGACCTATTTAGTCTAAAATTTATTAAATAAACAATATTTCCTATAGAATCTAACAGTTGTTATCGTTTTAGCTTGCAGAGATTATAGTCATGAGGTATGATATCCGAGGTAAGTGAAAACTCTACTAGCTATAGTTCTATTTCAAAAGTAGATCATCTATTTTAATATTAACTACCCATCTACAAGACTACTCACTACCAGACGATGCATAAAATCAAGCAGCAAACCATATACGTAACATTCAAAATTGAATAAATAATTAATTAATAGTTAAAATCAAATGAATCTTTGAATTATATCAAAGCGTTTATAGTACAAGATAAGCAGCTGATTCCTGCAGGTATCTGTTTTTCAAACGACCGGCGATGAAGTCGGGTAACCTATCATAAATTATTTGCAATTACCTTCAAATTAATTTAATGTAATTCATTTATTCCTATCAGATTCAACCACATCATTTACATGTGAGTTAAACATCATTGGGTAGATAATGATACCAACAAATTTAAAAAAAATGATTGCCAGCTCTCAGTCAGCAGCAACATCTAGTTAGGTCAGAGTAAACAGGTATGTTTTTGGTAATTAATAACATTCATGGTGTTCTCCAAGAAAGAAAAAACTTATTTGAAGTTTAATTTTCACTGTACACGATACTACAAAATTCCCTGTCAAAAAATGGTTGAAACTTGTGGTTGCCAAGATCTTAATTAATAATTCTTATTATAATGCTTGTGTGCGAAACGAAAGTTATGTATAGTATAGTAATATTTTTTAATGTTTCAGGAACTATACAATGTTGTGAAGTGAATTTAAATTTCAATTTTTCTTCAGAAATATGGTAAATGCGAGAAGGGTTTCGTATAATTGTATTATGTATTATGTATATTATGTATGTTAAGCATACTAAATATGAGGTTCTTAAATAAATAAATAAATTCACTTTTATAAATGACAAAATCGAGAATCTAATTTATATTTATCATTTTATCCTACTATTATATTTTCTCATATATTATTTTTTTATCAAAAATGTGTTAATATGGACGAGACTTGAACTCACAACCTTATGATTAGCTGATGTAAATTTAATCATTGAGCCTGGCGAATGCAATGACATGTAGTTTATAAACAATATACAAGCAAGATAGAAAATGCGCGGTTCATACGTCTATTTCAATAGTTCTTACGCAGGGATGACATATTTGTCAAAATTAATCTTGTGAATTTAAATTCTTCTCAACTGCATTTATTAGAGATATCATTTTATTTTTCCTGCAGTTTACACATCAAACTAAATCACCTCAATGTTTTTCAGAGTTTCCATACGGCTATTTTCCGAGAATGTGGATGGGAATATAAGGATTCCTTGTGCCCTCTTTCGCAGAAGCCTATGATCCTAAATAATCAACAATATCATACCTATTTATATCTAGCAACGTTTAAATTGTGACCAGCTGAGAGCTGGCAACCATTTTTTCATTCTACTTATCATTTATTTCAAATTAAACTTAATTCACTTGGAACATATTTTATTAGAATTCATTAGATTAAATTAATTAAGTATAATAAATCAATTTGCAGGTAATTGTGGCTAATTTTTGGTAGGTTAACTGGCAGTAATATTTCACATTTGAGTTGAGTTTGATTAACAGAACAGATAGCTGCATGGTCTTAGACTATTATTTACAATATAATATTTTTTTATCATTTTTGAACATTACTGAGACTTTCCAACCATATCTTACCAGAGTTGTGTACTTGGACATAGGTTAGGAGCGGTGCCACTGGCAAGCATGCGACAGTATTACAATGCGTCAACTTTAAAAAAATAACCACAGGATTGTACAATTAGGAGAAACTTCAGAATCATCCACAAGATATATGGATATTGTTCACCAGAAGCTTTGATAAAAATAATGATCCATTGAAGCTTTAAGCGATATTTGGATTGGCAAAAAATGTAACATTATAGAGAATTATGAAATATGAAAAAAGGTTCAATTTGGTAAAATGTCAATATTAGTATATATTTCTGCAACTTTTAAAATATATCAAAGTAGTAATTTTCAAGTATTATTTTGATTGAATCAAAATCGATTAAAGTTAAAATAAAAGCTTAGCGGAAACAAGTATTAAACAATACGTTAAATTTTGGGTTGGTATGGCAGCGTAGATAATGGGTCAATTATTTCAATAACAATATGGTATGCAAGGATATTTCAGCTATTCAAGTACTCACTATAGACTGAATTCTATCCAACCTAAAGATACCCTTAAGTAGAGGCTTCATACTCAACCGTTTACCACTATAGATAGGTACTATCGCTTTGGCGAACTGATACTGATAATTATCAGACTCTCTCAAGATGAATATCAAGAGTTGTTTCCAAAATATAATTTAACTACCGCTTTTTATAAGCCATCATGAATTTCAGATTGCAAAGATTATATTGGACATTAAACAAATGTTTTATTATTTCATAAATCATCGTCTCACAAAAGTTATGGTTGTCATTAACACAATATTGAAGCAATCTGGAGATTATATAGCAGAGAAAAAAATAGATGTTGAATGATTAAAGAGTAAGGCGCAAATTAATGCTCAAACAAAGAAGACTTAGTACCTAAATTAGGTGGGATATTGCTTGAAAATAGCCTCGTCCAAGGTAAACTTGAAAGCAATGTTCTAAAATTTATTTACGGCCAGGTCCAAGCTCAGCAGCATTTGGTAGGATATTGAGCCTTACTCACATCTACACTGATATCAAAACATGATAATAGCAGGGTTGTCTTTGTAGAGTTAGGTTGCTCAGGAACAGGGCCAATGGAGACCAAAAAAAATATTGTATTTTGTGGTTGTTTGGGTTATAGATGAGATAGAAGTTTTTCAAAGTGCAATCAGATTGTTTCTACTTATGTAAACCAAGGTTGCTAGACGCGTTAGTTAAATCTAAAAATGAAATCATTTATTTTTTTACTACATTCAAGAATAGATTTGAAGAAGAACTATCTAATCAATTAATTTAACTATCAAATTGATAACCGATCAAGTAATGGCTGTAGACCAGAGAGAGAGAGAGTTATTATTTCTTACAAAAATAATGCTAGAATTGATTAATAATATTGTTCACTATTATTTCACTCACATACAAGAAAGGCATTTGTGCCTCTAATTTTTCAGGTACAAATAATGCAAGCTATAGTTGTAAAATACTCTTATACTATAACAAATATGAATGCATTATTCACACTGAGTTCCAGAGTTGAAATAATTTTCAATAATATATAAACACGCAATATCTTTATATGTGCAATCGTGAAGTCAGGAACTTTGGAATAATACCACCAATTATGCTGAAGAATGTGTAGTTAAATCACCCTCCATATTATGGAGAATTATTTCTCTTATCAGATTCCGAAAACATGTTTAGCTACCACAATATCTGATGAACGAAAACATTTTTTCTCCTTTATAAGCACGAAGAAAGTGACGTCAATTCAAAACTAAATTGACTGCGGAAAAGCTAGTAAGTTTCTCATGGGTACTTTCAAACAAATTCCATTTCTATTCCATGGTTTTTAGAGAATTTATTGTGCATATGAGTGGTTGGTAAGTTGCCATACTAAATGGAAAATATGGTCATGGTCTATTGATTGAGGGATAAAAGTCACTCATCTGTCTAGCCATAGAATACATAGACAAGTACCTGATGAACTGATTATTAACTAGGTCATCAAAGGAGTCAGTAGACTGAGAGAGGAGAATATTGATTAGAGATTATATGAGGGGATGAAGCTTCATCATTTTAATTTGAATATTTTCGAGGGATTAAATCAAAATGATATTCGGCATGTCCAAGCAACATTTCCATCTTCAGGTCCTGCAATCACATTTTCGGACACTCCATTTACTTAGTAAAATTTCAGGTAGGTACCTATACCAGAATGAGTGGTAAAGAAACTGGTTCAAATTATTATTAATAATAATTCAAAGCTTATATGCTAGTTAAAAAAATGCTTTAAAGTTCTTGAATACATTCAATAATATTTTGTAAGCAAAAACATACTGATACATTTAAGAATTAGCTAATATGATAACAGAAGGGATGTAATTCATAAAAATGTATAATTAATAAGCAATATCGATTCCAAAAAAAGCATTTGTATGCCTGATAGATTAAATAGTCCAATGACGGGATCAATCGCATGTAATTGATTCTATTCAATAAATTATAACACAAAAATAGAGAAAGAATTGAATATAAATGATCAATTGAATCGGAAAATAATCTGCGGGTAAACAAATGCATATTTCTTCGAAGTAATCAAGGTTGTGGTATGTTATATTATTAGAATAAATAGAGAAAAGCCTTCTTATTTAATAATATACCTACGGTTACTAAAATATGTATGGAAGAATTGATTTACCTGTGTGAATAATTTGTTGTATCCCTGATTATTGTAGCTGTTATATCCTATCATAATGCGACATTATTGTGGCACAAATAAGTGCACCAAAATTGTCTAGAAGGAAAACCAAACCAATATAATAAGCAATACAATGGAACTAATAACAATTTCAACTAAAACACTGGGAATCCTTTTTCTCCATGTACAGACACTATTTCTGATGATAGTAGTAACCTCCGGTCACAAATACGTCAACTTGTTTTGTAGTAGCTGCATCATCTCGACTTGTTTGAACGTCTTGACTATTTTTCTGGACATATATTCTATATAAGAAAATTGCACACACACATACTCGAACAAAATTTTCACACCCAGCGACCGATAAGGCAGCCCCAGACCATGTTTGAATGGGGAAAAGGAGAATATAGTAATGTTTTGTATTGGAAATATAAATGTGAAAATGTAGGATGGTGTGTATGTGGTGTAATGCGGGTGAACGCCGCTAGATGTTGTGTGTATATGGGGGTACAGTCTCGCTGAAATTTAAAGCCTGAAGTTTTGTCGTTCGTTCGTAGCCCGTAGCTCGTAGCAGCAACGTGGTGTGGAGCTTTCAGGAATGAGAGCGCTTGACGGCCCTACACGCAGAATCGGATCCAGGCTGATTTCATCGAAAGAGAAAAACACTAAGTACAAGATAGTTACATAGGTACTATGTATCTATTTTGTCATACTCGTGGTCACATTGTCTTTGTATTGGACTTTGGATTGTTTTGGAATGTAGTGGAAATGATCAAAGAACATATCATTATTAAAGCAGTGAAAATATCAGTTATATAATTGATGGCTTGAATGAACACTAGAACAGGAATAATATTGAACTAGATAATGATACGAAGCATTTTTCCAGGTTGTCAAACTTCTCTTTTATCAATTTTATAGAATTTATTTGTAGCATCGTTAGAAGGCATTGAATAATAATGAGAGTTATAGAGAGAGAAATCCCCCATGTCCAAATTGAAGAAACTTTTTTAGAAATTTATTGTTCAAAAGAAGCACAATTTAAACCCAGAAAAACATATCAAAAGAAGAGTAATTCCACTTTAAAATCCTTGATCAAATAAATCTAGCACAACTTAATATTTAACAATGGTAGAAAAACGATACCAAATCATAAAATAATACTTTGAGAAAATAAGTTTAGGGAATATTTAAAAAGTTGGACAAAGAGAGACAAAAACGAAGTAATCACTAGTCAAAGTAGGTTATTAACCACCATATTATTCTGTTGGCTTATATATTATGTCCTCGGTAGGTAGGTTCAAACCACATTTACCAATAACCAAACGTATCTAATGAATAATGGAACTGTCAATCCTAGTATCTTTATTCAAATCGAAATCTGGCACCATAGTCAAATCTTTTATCTACTTACTTTTGTATCTATTTTCAAATGTTTTTTTACGATTAAATGTCAACTTCTGTTACTGCCTCGAGTGAATTCTTCTTGAATAATTCATATGAATATTTTTTTAGCTTATACCTACTAACTTCTAATTTATAAAAGTAATAGTGGGCTAAAGATCCTAGTGGCTCGATCTTAAATACATTAAATTGTTATAGGTACACATTTAAAAAAAATAAGTATGAGCCAATTGGCCAAAATTCAACTGAAAATATCTTCTTGGGAAGTGCCTGTCTATATGTTTAATACCTATTTCATTACGGTTACCTGATTCTTTATTAACGAAGATGTAGTTTTCATGTAGTTGAGCACAATTCGATTAGACACGCATGTGCCCGTATTACTTTGCCAACTTGAATACGTTTAATTTTTACCGACTTCCAAAAATGGACGAGGTATACAATTCGGTCGCGATTTGCATAGTAAACGTGCTCCGATTATGATAACTTTTGATTCATTTGAAAGAAGAAAGTTGAAAAATATTCCCATATATAGACGGAGGGGGAAATTTTTTGCAAAAATTAAGAATATGAGACGCCCAAATTAATGAAGAGTTTTAATGTAGCAACATCTGAATTGGACATTGTTCAAAAAAGCTCCGGTTTTCGAATTACAGCAGCTGTAAATTCTGAAATATGTGTCTCAATCTCTGAATAATAACAAGAAGGAACCTACATGGTAATACGATAAGTATTTCTTTGATATTAGTCAACGTTCAACGATTTTGATGTCTAATGTTACACTCACAAGTATGAAATAGATATTTTTTACCAAAAAATGAACCGAGTTTATTAGTAGTTGGTGCACTGAAAAATACAAAATAATATTAATTGTATTGGTGCTTGTACCTACTTTTGAAGTTGGTGCCAAAAGTCTTCTATCTTACTACAATTGCCCTTGTCAAATGTACCAGCACCAAAAAAATTTATATTATGTTGTGTTTTTCTGTGCACCAACAAATAAAATCCGTCCATTTTTTGGTAAAAAAAATTATTATTACAATGACACGTGTCCCTATTGTTGTTATTTATGGCAGACATTATCTGCAAGAACTCAATTTCACATAAGAGACTCACTACATTTTAGAGTTATTATATCAGCTTTCAATTTGAGTAGGTATAGGAAAATGGGAAAAAAGTTAATTCAAAACCAATCGAAGATTTTTCTTTCAAGTTAAAAGTTTTCTAGTTCCGCCCCATTTTCGAACACCTCATACATTTGAGCGACTTCTTCCTTTCTAGCCTTAATATAAGATATTACCTTTTTAGAAAACGTATCTTTTGTAATCCATCACAGAGGAAAATATTGTTCTTATTAATTGATCCCGTTTTGTAATAATATCTAAAATCAAATTATAGTATAGTATATATAGTACCTATAATTTTTTTGTACTGCAAGTCGCTATTTATTATAGTTAGACACCTAAAGTGTTTTCATAAAGTCACTACGTAAATTTTCAGAACTAATATTTGAGCAGTTTCTCAAAACTTCTATTAGGCGCCACTCACACACCGTCAATGGTACCTACTGGATATTATTTTTTTTAATTTTATCATTCTATAATATCGGTCTGTTTTATGGTATATTTTTTTTATGAAAAGTACATGAAATGTATAAAAATCGATCTCTTTATTATCATCATTGCTAGACTGCTAGAATGCTGTCCCATAACTTTCCATAAGAAACAGCTGACGCACCTTTATTCAAACTAATCAATAACATTGTGGTATGAGTACCTACACCCTGATTAATTCTACTCAATGACTACCTAGCCCTCTATCCCTAATTAATTGCCGAGAAAGAAAAATTCAACGCGCCATACTAACTGATCTGACGGGGCATATTATAGAATAGGCGTTTGCGGATTAGCCTATTTAGATTAAAACAGGTTGATAACAGGATTGGATGGAAAACAAAAGTTCATATACTAAGTTGTCGATGGATTCAATAAGTACCATCAAGAAAACAAACATCAAAGGATAAGAAGTTAAATAAGACACACCTCCAATGTGGAGAGTGTGTGAGTATATGGCGACATTCACTGGCTCGAATCGATATTGGCGCAGTCGTGGTGAAGACTCGTAGCTTTAAACATGCGTCTGCAGGATCGTAGCAGGAAATCCAAGTGGACTGATCATTTTAGGCATTCTTTAAAGATAGTATATAAAAAAGTCTTTCCTACCGCTCTCTTAGCGAATTCCATCGAATATAAAATTAATCTGCTTTTCATTTTTTAGCCAGCCAAAACTAACAACAATGATGGTTTTCATTTTTTACGTAGCAAGAACCGTTTTAATGGAATATGAGTAAACGGTTAGAATAGCTTCATGAAAAATGTCATAGAAAAGTTTTATCAAAATCGTTAAAGGTTTTTGTGCGCTACAGTCTTGAGCAAAATTTAATTTCGTCTGTTGCCAAGCAACTAGTATGAACAGCATGCTCAGGCTGTGTTACAGGCGAGCGCTAACAGTAACACTACGGAGAGACAGACCCCTGATCATGACTGAAGATATATTCTAAAACTTAAACATCTGTTAGAAATTGGACGCAGAAAATTTTACATGATTTTAAATGCTTTCCTTATATAGGGGAGCGACAGGAAAGTAGAAAGTTGACAAATTAGTATTTCCTGAGAAACAACTCCTAATGTTTTACGTGAACGTCATCCAAATATATCGAAAATTCGTTAGCTCTGAATAAGTATGATACCCAGAACTCTTGTTAATTTTTTTTTCTCCCGCTTTGTAATGTACAAAATGATGAGAATAGTTTATTTCTTCCACTTTCAAAGTCATAGACAAGCATTCTCCTGGAGTGGAATATCATAATAATGTTAATTTTTATGTTCAAAATTCTTTAATTTAAGTGGTCAATGTAGAATATAATTCAGTTTTTCAAGCTCTTAAAGCAAAACAATCTGTGCTCGTATTTAAATCATTGATCTCAGCTATTGATCATTAGGTCTGATGGAAATGAGTACATATCACTATCATATGCTTGTACTTATCGGTACTTTCGAAGGTGATGTTAAAAGTTTCCCATCTAAATTTAACTTCTCAACTTCGAAATTATCAGTATCAATAGATTAGATGGGGAGCACGTAGCTAACTGACCGACTTCAATCATCGAAGTTAAGCGGCACTCATAGAAGAAGCATAGAATAAATATTGCGTTTGTTCCTGAAATCAAATCAGTGCACTAATCATTGACAAGAATTTAGGTTTAGAAAACCATATTTCACAACGTACTGGCCAGTTTACTAGACCGAATATAGGAACACACGCATTATTTTTTATTAGATAAATTTCTAATAGAAATGTACTTATTACTATCGTTCACACATTTGAATTTAGAAAAAAATTCAACTGCATTCTGTTAAGTATATGTCAACAATTGAGTCTAGAAAGAAAATGTTTTAAAAAGTTCATATATGCATATAATATATTTATATATATATATATATTTTCTGTTTACTTTTCTTGTAATATTTTGGAATTTTCCTTGAGTATTCAATGAAATATATTTACTATAATTAATATATTTGGATAACGTTTCATTTGAAGGTTTCCAAACTTAATCAGATCTTCAACTTATCAACAAACACAAATAAGCTTAAAACCAGTTGGTAACGTCATAATAAGATGCTTAAAATTACAAAAACATAATTTTTGATTATTATTTTTCACTATTGTTGGCCTGCCAGATGTTATTATGATAGTATGTCTTAGCAGACATGAGTATTTCATTATAATTAGTTCTTATTAATATACTTAATATAAATTTTATATAATTATAATTTTATAACGATTTTTAGTTCGCCCTGATGAAGAGAATACACATTCTCGAAAGCTTGGCTTAATTCAAGAAATTGTATTTAATAAATGTCTGCATCCTCAAAAAATCTTCTTATTGTATATGTACCAATATATATATTCATCGTCGGAATCTTCTAGTTCTACAGTGAATCTGTAGAGTTATGAATAAATGAACAGTAGTTATTCCCCTGTCATCAAAAAGCTTAGAAGACGTTTCGACCCGCTTTGAGGTCTTTAAAAATCATCAGTCATCATATATTATTTTTCTGCGTTTTAATGTCGGGACACCATATCTCCCTTTATACATTATCAAAATTATTCATTCAGACATCATTTTGAAGAATACGTTCCCCGCTAATGATGAAAAATAATAAAAATGATCTGAAATAATAAATTTCAAAACTTTTGACACTAAACATGTAAACTTATAATATATAGAAATGATTTTTTGCAGGCATTTGAAATATAATAGAGATTTTAAATTTTATAGAGAAGAAAAAACATATCTTCATGATGATGGAGAAAAAAAATTATTTATCGGAAATTTGCTTATTTGTTTAATCGTTGCAGACAACTTAAGACGGTAGGTGTCGCTGATTAAATTGACTCCAGAACTCAACTCGATTTAGAAGTATTATAAGGTGAATAGTTTTTGATGACAGCTTTTAGATTTGGTCAAATACATTATTTGCGAAGTAAAAATTAAATTGAAAACGTCTGTTTTAAGACCTTTTCATAAAAAACATATTTAGATAATAAATATAGATGGCGTGTTGGTGTTGGTGGGAGATGATTACATTATTTTTAACGCAAGTGTAAACCTTCCATAGTATATCTAGCAAACATACAGAAAAGGATGATTCAGACATTGCGAATCTCAGATGTCGCTTCTGAAACTGGCACTGGTAGTCTCTCTTAGGGGCTTAAGATGCATTCACATTCCCAACCAAGACGCGATGGGCATTATTGTTCGTTCCTCACAATGACATGCAACCCCATGTGGACTGAAATTACGTCTCAATTGAAACAGTATGAAAGCGTTGAACATATACTTTGCCAGGGTTTATCATTTGAAATTGCAAGTTGATTAGTTGATTAGTTAATCTTTTTAAAAACACTTACCAGGTGTTGTCATTGGTTATGTTTTTGTTGTTGAATTTCAAAAGAGAGGTTTCCTCATCCACACTTTCTATTCATTATGTCAAATAAAGAGAAACTACTTTTTGTTGGAGTAACTTCTTCAGTTGTTCCGAAATTCCTGTTAAGGAAACAGATCCACGACTATTGAAGTTATTCAGGTATACCTGGTACACTTATTTTGTGATACTATCGGTGTATGCATGCAAGAACAAAAATATTCAAAAGTTTCTTAAAAGTCATCCGGCCCAATCTCACTGCACGTTATAGAGGCATTATCAAGGACTAAAAACTATATTTACCCCTTGATAACTAAATAGATGTTGTCGCCATAGAGGGGTATTTGATAATGGCAGTAAAGACGGCGAATCCATAATTGGCTATTATAAAAAATAATTTATGTATATAATAATGCTTTATGAAATCCCTATCAGCACGCCCAAACATGAATCACTATCTACAATTTTGGTATTATGCTTTAGGTATGTGAAGAAAGTAATGTAACCGTGTGAAAGTTTCGATGTCCGGTTTTCAACAGATGATTAGGTACGTTTCAGAGGTACCTGTGTCAAAAAAAATATTTTTAAATATTATTTGTGCCAAGATTATCTAGGTAACGGATGGACCTATTTGGTTGCTTTCTCTTTGTTTTATAGGTTAACGATTCAGCTCGCACGTAGCACATATTGGACATCATGTTCTCTGCCCGCCCTGGTTGCTAGGCTCTAATAATTCCAAGATGACGGAGCTCAGAAATAGCGCATAATTCTGAAACAAAGTGCATCGTGATTTCTCCTTATTTTCATGTCAATAAGATTAGTTTTTCATTTGTTTAACTAAAATGCTCTCCTAATCATAATAACTATCGTGAGAACAGCTGGTTCAGCATATTTCGAGGGCAAAAAAGCTCACATCCGCAACGCCAAACATATTTGGATCAAAAATAGCGGAAGCCATACTGCACCTAAGAACATAAGCGGATTATGCCGTAACATATTACGTTAGTTTCCATTTCTATTATCGAATGAGTACGAATCTCCTATTCGCATTTCGAAACTACATAGAGAGGTTTAACTTCGGAAAAAGTTACGCCGCTATAAAATATTAGTAAAACAATAGGGTTGTAGCCAATTCTTTGAAACATGAAATCCACTATGTAGAAGAATAACTTTCGGATAAAATTTGCAGAGTTCGTTCCTTGTTGAACATAAATACGTAATTCAAAGAAAGGATTTATTCTTTATTGACAATAAATACTTAATTCAAAGAGAGGGTCTCACATTTCCATGCTTGAACTCTGATTATCTGGTATATAAATATAAGAATATGATGTCTATATTTTACTTCGTTATATTAAGGCGATGCCCTTAATGAATATGTGAAATAGCGACTAAACTAACCTAACCTAAGCAACTACGGAGTGATCATCCCCAGTGTAGGTACTGTGTACTGTAAAATTTGATCTTGAGTCTAATGGGATTATTCATGTGAAAAAATACGCGATTTTTATGTTCTTTGAAGAGGAAAGGTTCCGTATTCATAGAAACGAAAATTCGGAATATTCTTCCCTCTCCGCAGTCTTTCTCGAAAATCGAAAATCCGTGATGGCAGAATTAAAGATACCAAAACATCCGGAAGCGTTTAAATTGAAAATTTCTTCAAAAGAGAGTAAGGTTTTCGAGTTTCTGCGATGCTAAAATTTGAAATATGTATATTTTGGCTATGTGGAAGAGGCAATTTATTTCGAAGATTGAAAATTAATGACCAGATTATTTGCCGCAAAATTTATATTGAACATTTTTCCAAAGAGTTACGGTTGTCTAGTTAAAAATTGGTAAAGTTTATAATATGCGTACTTCCGTGACGATGTTCTTAGATTTCTGAATAACAGCAAATACAAGCAAAGTATACATGGATAATGGTGATCGTTCAACGGGATTCGTGACAAATGTAACACTCAAAAGTATGAAATAAATATTTTTTACAAAATATTGGACCCACGTTATCAGTTGGTGCACTGAAAAGTACAAAATATTATTAATTCTATTGGCTCTGGTACTTGTGAAGTCGGTGCCAAACTTTTTCAATCTAAATGCAACTGTACAACTTCAAAAGTACCAGCACCAATAGAGTTAATATTATTCTGTACTTTTCAGTGCACCAACTGATAACTTAGGTCCAATTTTTGTAAAAAATATTTATAATGGTAGTAGCGATGAATACAATGATCTTGCAAAAACTCATAATCAAACTTGCAGTAATGGTAGGATCACAAGATGTTTCTGTACATAAATTGCGCAACCTACTTCATATTTTTTTAAGCTACAATAAACGGAAAGAATGTGAAGTGAATCGAATATAAATATTTATTCCTAATTGCTTACGCACTTGCACAATCGACGAAATTTTATCTGGATACGTACCTATTCAAGAACATAATCTGGCAACACAGTATTCCTTGTAAAGCATTATCAAGTTCTTTTTTAAGCATTATTTTTCATACAATATGTGTTAAGGACTGATCTTCACTCTTTGACATTTGCATTATTTGTATAAAATATTTCTGTCCAAAAAGCGACAATATATTGGACAAGTATCTTGGTGGTATGTTTGGTAGTTAGGTATAATGAGCAAGTCACGGTTTTGCTGCATGTTTTTGGTATGGCGCTTCTGGAGCCAATTCTAATTTTTATGATGTGTTAAATATGCTATAGAAAGATTACTAAGAGATTACTATTGTTCAATAATATATAAGATGTAAGAGACGCACATGTGTTTTATTCTCTTTAATTTTTGAATTGTCAGTTACTGTTGCTTATAATATAGTATGGAAAAAGGAAATGAATCAGTGAATGGAATAATAACAAAGTTGAGGAAAGTTGACTTATATAGGTTAGTTATCTAATTTTGGATACTGCCTGATTTCACAATATATTAATAATTTTCGATAAATAACTCTTTGATGATTTGATCCTGTATGACAGTAATAGTTCTATTATTAACTAATAAGACTATACAGTGTGTCCAAGATAAGCATGGGATAGCATCGCTATCTCAAGAACGGTAATAGAAACGAAGTCGGTTGAGTAATTTGATGGTTTTTTATATCTTGTTTTCTGAAATGTGATATCTATTTTGGTTTCAGAGATTTTAGACAAAAACTTTTTTAAATTTTCTATTTCATTGTTTCGTGAAGTTATCAGAGGAGTTAGGAAGAAACAGAAAAAAACTTCTTACCAGCAACTTTCTGAAATCTATAAAATGGCGTTCACAATATTATCACATTTCGTTTTATAGAAGCCATCATCATCTCTGTTTTTTCATAAGGATCGAAAAAAAAGCACATCCTGTATTAGGCTGCACTTTTTATTACCAAATCTCACATGATATGCCAATGTTAAGTTTTTTCTATGAAAAAAACCCTCTCTGTATTTTTGATCACTTGGTAAAATCTATTATATTTCATAGAATTATTCTTTTTGTATTAATATTTTAATCGTATTTACTTGCATGTGGCGATCAACTAATGCTGATTATTTTCTAATCAAAGGCAATATCATCTGACAGATATCCAGAACATTTTTAATCCGCTGAAATCTAGGCTGAAATGCTTCTAAAATATTGAAGTTATTTTTCAATTTATACGTTTAAAATTTACTTTAGTAGGTATAGGTACATAGTTTTTGATACTCTTAAAAATATATACTTATCAACAGATGTCCGATTTGGCGATCGAGGAACCCAGAACATTCAAAAGCTCGCAACTTGAAATAAAATCAAAATATTCAACACTTTCTTCATTAGAATAATATTAAATATTATTGTTTTTCCATGAATTCATTAAATTATTCATTAACCATCGCCTACTAACACTAAACATCGTGTAGAAAGTTCTCAAATACACAAAAGGTCGTTTTTACTGAAAATACTTAAAATTTGCATATCATGTGACACATTGTTGATTTGGCATTGAAAAGTGCTACCTAATACAGGGTGCACTTTTATTTAGGCCCATATGAAAAAATAAGGTTGATGATCGTTTCTGGAAAAATAAACTTCGTGCTATGAAGGAGTCTTTTCCGTTCCATGCTAGCTCTTCTACTAACTTCATGAAAGAATTAAACTAAAAACTAAAAAATTATTATTTTCTCTAACATTTCGAAAATCAAAATAGCTAATAAATTATTGTAAAAACTATATAAAAAGTCCATCAAACTTTCGTATCCATAATCGTTCTTGAGCTAGCAATGCTGTTCCATCCTTATATTGCTCACATTGCTAATATAAACTTAAGAGTGATCCAGTGTTCACCAGTTTCTTTGCTCCGCCTGAAAACTGCTGATAAAATATAAGTGGCCAACTAATGAGAGTGTACTTTGAACTAGTAATAAATATAATTAATTAGACTAGGAGTTATCCGTACCATTCAACAGATATAATATGAATCTAAATTAATGCCTACCTAGACCCAGACATAGGTATATCATAATTTTGAGGTTGTTGCCCCTCATCAGTGTGATGCAGGGTGAAGAGCCGTAATTGATAATTGATTATACACCTTTGCCTATTGTTCATATCCACCATTATACATGCTTAATCTATCACTCCACCTAGTCTCCACCTTCAGTTCTATGCTGAAGGTTGATACAGTATGAGTCTCAAATTAGAATTAATTGTCAAATATGTCTCATATCCCTGCGGCATACTGAGTAATAGTAGTAGTAGTTCATTCAATACTTCTAATATACCAGTCACCATGAATAACTCTGTATTTGAGTATGGAATATGTTTCTAAATCTACAGATCAAAGCATATTATCTTATGTACAAATGAAATTATTAGACATGCTTTCTTTACATGAAAAATAATAATAAAAAAACTATTTAATATAAGGTGACTTTCCTCTATCGAAAACATATTAGTCGTCATTAAATTTCAGGCGATACGAAGCCAAGTTTAAAGCTGCATTGGGATAAAACCAATCTAAAAATAAGCTTTAGAACATTTGCGGCTGGCGCGCAGCTTCAACCAAGATCGAGGGAAGGCACAAGAGAATCAGTGACAGTTTTGCTCTAAATATATATGCGTCATTGGCATCTCGGTTATACGGTGCCTACATGCCAATTCACATTTTATTGTAGCTCGCCAATTTGAAGAAAACATGTAAAGTTTCTCCATTATATATGAGAGGTTAAGATTTTAAACAGCTTACGATACATTTAATCATTTTTAGTATTATGTAGAAATGTTATGAATGATCAAAGACATGAATACATCATATACATTATCTGACCACAGCTTTCAATTGCGATCAACATTATATACAGTCTGTTTCAAATTTGACTCTCACCATTGGGATCTCGGAAACTATAGGGGATACAAAGATGATTAAATTTGGGTAAAGTTGCTTATTTATGTGCTCAACAAAACGCCTTTCAGAATGTTTGAAAATTTTGAGTAGTTCTGGAGATATCCGGAAAAAAAACGAATTTTCGGAAAATCATTTTATCTCTATCCTGGCTTTATTTCTTGATGAATTTCTAAATAAATAGCACATTTACATTGCCACTTTTTTCACACTTTCCAATGGTGATGATAATATTATAACCTGGCTCAAGTTGCCCATGTTGTCCTGAAAATCCGACAAATAGAATAAATTACTTTTATAAAGTAGTTTGCTTTGATTTTTCCAATAGGTGACACGTAAGTGACATTCTGCATTAATGTCAATTGCTGAGTCGTTGAAAATGGAGTTCTCCAATGAAGAAAAACGAGATATGATAAAAATTTATTACAAGAATAACATAATACATTGGTAGTGTGTCTTAACATCCCCGAGAGACGACAACCTCAACCAAATTTGTCCAAACTAATGGACATAATTCACGATGGGTTTGGCTCGTTTGAAAAACCAACAAAGAAATATGAAAATCGGATGGTTCAGAAAACGAAAACAATTAACTCAAATAAATATTTTTCAATTTGAAATTGTAAAAAACTAAATAATTATAACAAATATTCAAAATGTTGTCCTTGATTGTCTAAACAAAGCATAACTCTTCTCTGTATGTTATTGACTGCGCGATTTATTTATCTTTTTCTCAATCTCCCAAACTTCCTAACGTTGAGTTGAAGTTCCTCGATATTTTGGTATTTACCTTGACCATAAGTTCAGTTTTGCAACGTACCCCATAACAATATGTCAAGGATGTTGAGATCTGGAGACCTATCTTACCGGCCCATTGTTTCCAATCTATTTGTTCTTAAACCTTTCGGAAAGATAATCAGATACTTGTCTTGTGTTGTGAGGTGGAGCACCATCATGTTGGAACCAAATGTTGTCCAAATACTCTTCAAAGGTTATCGTTAAAAACTGATAATAGCTTTCTCCGTTCAAGATTCCATTAAAGAAATGAGGTCTCAAAATTATATTAGTGCTATAAGTACCTGCCTACACGTTAAGACTGAACCGCACTTGGGGTCATAATTCACAAAACTGTCCAGGATTAATAATACTCCAAATTTGTTCATTATTTCTATAAGATACTCCATAATTGCTAAAAGTGCTCTCATCTGTCATCTGGTCTCCTTTGTACCCAATCACAAAATTGTAAGTGTCTTTCGGGATCACCAGGGTGTTGTTCTTGCGTTATGTGGATTTTGTAGCATTTGAAATCACTTTTCCTGAGTTCTCTCCAAGCAGCCGTGTGAGAGAAAACATCTAGTTCAGTGTAAATTTGGCGTGAGGATTTATCCGGATTCATATTTATCTGCAAGATTCATACTTATTTAGTTTTAATGAACAGTGTAATAATAATTTTTCTACAGTTACCAACTCCAAAGCTCAAATAAAATAATAGAGTCGACATATGCCGCAGCTATTTATAACTGCGGGCGTAAAAAAAATCATGTATATTTCGAGCGCAAAGTATGAGTGTCGCGTTCGATTATGCTTGGTAAGTACACAAATTAATAACCAATTAACTTAAGATTTATTATACCTCATTAATAATGTTTTCTTTAGTTTCTTCATCCATCCTGTCCCCATATTTTTGTCTGAGTTTTTGAAGGAACCGTGCTTAGCTAAATTTCTATCCAATAAGTTGAATAAAGTTCGATGGGGTTGTTGTCTCATGGGATACAAGTTAAGATACACTTCCAATGTAGGTATTCACACTGTTACTATCATTCGTGTAATAAAGTTTTATGCTTCTGTAGTCAGATGTGCGAGATACCGCTCTGACCTCTGCGAACTAAAGTTTGCATTGATCATATCTTGTTTTTCTTCATTATAGAACTCCATTTTCAAAGACTCAGCAATTTACAATAATACAGAATGTCATTTACGTGTCACCGATTGGAAAAATCTAAGCCAACAACTTTATAGAAGTAATTTATTTTATAACTCGGATTTTTGGGACAACATGGACAACTTATTAAAAGTGATAGAAAGTGTTATTCAAATTTGAGGAAAGCCATTATAGCTCCCATAAGAAAAAAAAGATAGTTAATGCTATTTACACAAAGTCGAAATGACTGGTTATAAAATTATTGACAACATTGGAAAGAATAAAAAAGTGACAATGTAAATGTGTTATTTAATTAGAAATTCATAAAGAAATAAAGCCAGGAAAGAGATAGTATGATTTTCCGAAAACTCGGTTTTTACCCATATCTCCGGAACAACTCGAAATTTTCAAACTTTCTAAACGTCGTATTGTTGACTACATAAATGCGCAACTTTGCCCCAGTTTAACAATCTTCGTATCCCCTATAGTTTCCGAGACCTCAATGGTGAGAGTCGAATTTGAAACAGCCCTAATATATAGCTCCTTTTCAGGTTTAGTTCTTGGTTTCTAGCGTACTCGTTTGAAGCATACCAACGCAAATTAAATTATATTTCCTCGATATCTTTTAGGTTTCTGTATATCCGCTGTAAATCAGTCTTATAAAATCACCGAATTAGTTGACCCAAGCAAGGACTTATAGGGAAAAGAAATACGAGATGATCCGTTGAGGTAATTCTTTTTAATTCAAACGCCATCTAGTTGTTTTTCTACCTACCCCCTTGCATCAGTCAACTCTTAGTGGTGGCTTAAGTTAGGAGTATTTTTGTGGAGAAAAACAAATAAATATTAAATATTATATGGCTTTGATCTAAGGTCTAGGTATTGAGTTTACGTAACTTCAATTATTTGCAAAGTAATACTAGAAAGCATATGTTTAGTATAGTAGTTATAGTTTATGATATCGATAAAAATATTAAAAATTAGCTAAAGTTGGGATAAGGTGGTGTACCTAGCGGCACGTAGCCTGCTCATGTTAACATATTATCTTTAATTTATATGTTTATTTGTAGGTTCTGGGTGCTGTTGTAACTGGAATAGGTATCATATAAATTGGTATATACGTAAAGCCTTTTATGTTACTTATATAATTATGTAGAAGAGATGGCCATTAGAAAAATAAAGAAACATTTTTGGCGCAATCACATATTTAAACAAAAAAAAACAGTTCTCACTATAAAAATACTGAGTATTTGGAAACTTAAAACGAGTTTATAAAATAAAAAACATATGAACGTCATTAAATATGCTCCAAAAAGAAACAAAAAGGGAAAATAGTGCACAAATAAATGTCAAATATATATACTGTCCGGTGGGGTTTTAAAAATATTGAGATATAATGAAAGATCAATAAATAAAACATTTTAATTGTATCAACAGGTAGATAAAAAATCTATCCTTGATTGATTTTAGAGCTGCATTAGATTGAGTATCATCTTAACTACAAGCATTTAACCTTATAGGGATAATCTTGTACACCTTTCCCTTAACGTAAAACAAAATTGTAATTTATTTTGTATGACACACTCTAAGATAAAATATTTAGAGACCTGTTATAAAGTAATTCAAATATATTTTTTTTCAAATTTCGGAATATATTGTTTGAATATCAATGAGAATATAAGAAAATCGACCATCTTTCTCTCGTCTGTATTCTAAATAACTGAGCTTAAATAGAAACAATACCAAATATACAGAGAATCTTTAGTCCAGAGCCCACTTCACACAAGCCCAAATAACCCTTGAGTAAATTATTCATATATTGATTTGAAAATTGTAAGAATAGAATTTAATCTTTCTTCCAACTATTAGGTATATATTTTTACCTTTAAAAATGTAAAAATTATGAATGAAGAATATTAAAGATTCTGTGCAAAAAATATTTAGGTAGGTACTGTTTGGCTAAGTTACTATCATGACGTAAGCAACGCTTTGGAAGCTCTTTTTTCTCTTGAATAAAGAGTATATTGAAAAAATCCCGATGGCTCTTAGCCAGTGGATAGGTAAAATTTCACGGTTTTAATTTTTTTTATCTCTTTGAAGAAAAACTGTTTCAAACTAAAATTGTAGGTACAAATAAGATATATAACATAAACATATTTTATTCAATGGCTACTATTAGAGTTCTTTTTTTTAATTCGTCAGTCTGTACCTACAACAAAAAACATATTTTTACTAACATTTTATTGAATGGCTACCTTTAATGATTCTTTTAAATTTGGTCAGCCACCCTACAATCATACCCTAAAACGAACTTGACCGGGATATTTGTAAGGTCAATTTTTACATCAAATTTGAATTCGATAGATTTATAAATTCTACATCTATGGTGTTCAAAATTTTCGTAATATCATTTAACACCAAGCCGTTAACATTTTTTCGAAATTCGATAGTGTCAACGATCGCAATAGGTACCTATATTTCTAAAGAAAATTTAACTAAAAAAAACTACACAATTAGAATTACCCTTCTAAATGGTATGTAGTGATGCTTCTTCGGATGGTGCCTATGGTGATGGTGATGCTTTTTTCTTAAGATATCCATTTTTCGCACTCACACTTCACCACACACACAAAGTAAATCCTAAACGAAAAAATGTTGTCACCACAAGTTATTTTTTCGGGAAATTCACATCATTAGTTTTATCGATTTTAATTGTATGTAATTGCGTCTAGTGTCTACTACTACACAGGAGTTGTCTTTATTATTTGGTCCAAGGAACTATCGTCAAGGCAGTCTATTACAACCTATGCCAAAAGATAATTCTAAAAATAATATACAACTTAACATAGACTGTGAGTTGATTCATTTTATATATGTAAAGTTATATCTATGTATTTATAAAAAGATCAAAGTTATATGTTTGTTTTTGTTGTAGAATGCTGCTAATGAATTCGAATAGTTGGAGTTATATAAATAATGGAAGTTTGTTTTGATGTGAATCTGTAATTTACTTATTTGTTTTGAAAAGATATGGTTTTCATTATAATTTATGTTGGTATTTACAAGGATAATGTGAATAAAAAATATTGAGCACGCAGATTTTCTAGGTCGATATAGGTACAAAACTTAGTTAATTATAAGATCCAATCTTCTTTTAGGATCGCAAAAAATAACATAAGAATAAGAATAAGTTATGTTATACTAACAGATGTATTATATTCTTGTTTCATGTAATGACGGCAATAAATGAGCTGCGGGTAGATAAGCAAAGCTCTCTAATTTGATTGGTTTCAATGTAATCATTAACAGCCAAAGCAAACAAAAGGATGTTTTGATTCTTACATTATGAGTTAAAATTTTATTGTTTTTAGTACATCATCTAATGAAATCGTTCATTTTTAAGTTATTTTTTCACAATTTTGATGGTAAATAACTCACATGCCTCTTGGGCATTGTAGATGCAAGTTCTACTAGACCAAACTAGACAATAATTTTATTATCTACACCAAAAATGCAAATTTATACAAAAAAAAATCTGCAGAATCAGTGTGCCCCTCGAGATACACCCTACGAGCTCCCCAGCAGATCGATAATTCAGATCACGAAATAGGGCAAGTTTAAGTGTGACTTGATTGAGTGGAATTAGTTTTTAAGTCATGGTTATCGAGATATTCGAGACGAGAACTAGCTACAAACAACAGTACCTATACACACGCAGAACCACTGAATTCGATAAAATGGATCTTGAAGTATGGAGATATGTTAAAATTAGAAAATTATTTTTAACACAACGAATTCCTACTATGATAAGTTACAATATATCTGTGGATAACGTTCTATGGATACATATATTGTAATAAAATTTAGAGAGTGGCTTTCTTAGACCTATCCCTGTGCGACATTCACATTTAATTAGCGTTCAATATCTAGATTTATACTTATCTTCTTCCAGGCCAAAACCTTCAGAGGTTATCATCTTCCAGGATGACATTAAACACGTCCTAAGCCGGTAGTGCCCTGTCAGCATTACCACCAATTTTCTCATCGTTTGTCGACTTTGATAGAGTAGTTCATTTGACAAATTGGCCTAAGAGAATAATTTACCCCATCTCTGTCCCGAGGTTTCCAGCGACCAACACTGCACCTGTTCCATAGGAAGGTTTTAGAAAAGTTGTTCAGAGAATCAATTTGAACCGAGGTTACATATAAAAAATAAACATACAATCAAATTGTGTACCTTCTTATATTCGGAAGTCGATCAAAATAGATTAAAATTGACCATTCCCCCACCTTATCCACGAAACAACCAAGTAAGCATAGAATAGCGAAAAAAATAATTTAGAGCTTATCAATGTTTAGAGGAAAACGTACGAAAATCTTAAATACGAAACCCTTCTCACGCTATCCCAACTTGTACTTGCTCGTTTGTCGGAACAATAAAATAGAAATCCCTTCATTATTATAAATTATGACTCTCTTTCTTTTTTAAATGGAGAAACAGACAGACAAAACAATCATTGTTTCGTATTCTATTAACTTTCTATTATCGGTCTCTGTCCATTTTGTATACATACATACATTCAATGTACAGGGTGTCCCACATAAGATCCTCTATTTCCTTATTTCGAAAGATATTCTATTTAGGAACAGAAGTTAAATACATATTGTTTTTAAAGGAACTTTTTTATTATATACATTTCACGTATACAGAGTGCTCAGTTTTCCATGGTTACGAATCAACTCTTAAATATTAAATCGGACACCTTTTATATATTATTTTGGGAATGTATTCCTCATAAAAAATAAGAGCGAGTTTCAATAAGATATTATATATCTATCTCTCGTAGTTTAGGATGTAATAAGCGTTTTATTTATTTTTTTGCAAAAAACGTATCTATTTAAGGTAGTAGGAAAGAATTTAAGTATATCATATTTGGTGAATCTGCCATTTTTATGTTAAAGACAATACCTCAATATATAACTATAGCTGTTTCTTTTTTCTACAAATTATACATAGTGATTTCAGAAATTGATCCGATGGGGATATATAAGAACACCTATAAGTCGATAATTTTAAATGGAACATCCTGTATATCATTATCGATTTCGATGGTTCACAAAAAAATAAGGTAACTTTGTATAAACTAGCCTATACCCATCTTTAGCCCTTTAGAAAATATTCGCTATTAAACAATTTTTATGCAGTCAAAATACGTTTCGTTTATATTTTATGAAACGTTTAAGTTATAAATATTAGCAAAAGTCGTTGGACCAAATGGAAATATTCGTTGGCCTACGCTGTGTCCAAGTTTGACCCCCTGGACTGTTTGCTGTGGGAACATTAAAGGATAAAGTCAATAAAAATAAACCTCAAGATTTTGATGATCTCGAATCGAATAAGGGAAGAAATTCATAATACGAATGAAGGTGCTGTAGTAGGAGGCGCCTTAAGGAAACTAGAAGTCATCTTCACAACTTGAATGGAGGCCATGTAGCACATTTACTATAATTTTTCGTTTTGTATTAGGTATGTAGTTCACCTACTGGTTCTTTCTTATATGTATTTGTTTCGTTTGTGTGTACATATTAATTAATTTATAATTAAATGTTTAATATTAACTCAACTTCTTGCTACTTAATAGTTCACAAAACTTATGGTATTATTTAATATTAGAACGTTTTTTAGTTGTTAAAATTTGATTTTCTCATAAAATACACACATGTTGGTTAAAATTATAAACTACAGGATATTGCTGAAAATCTGCTACAGTCAGCCCGTTAAAAAATATTTGTATTTCCTCATTAGATTTAAACGAAATATATTTTTTATCTCAAACAAAATGTTTATTAGCGAATATTTTCCAAACGGTTGGAGATGGGCATAGGTTATTTTGTACAAAGAAATAGTAAATTCTCGATCAAGTCAGCTTTCAAACCAAAAACACTTAATCAAAATTGATTCCTCATTTTGCGGGCTACGATGCCACAAACTACAAACAGAGCCACAAACTTTTAGCTAACAACAACACATTATTTTGCTTCGGCGATTGAAAAACTATGTACAATTCTTACTACATTACATAAACATGTGTAGAAGGGTGTAGATTTTTAATGTTTTGAAAAATTGTTATTTTTTCATCGCCTCAACTAGTGACATGTACCTATTTATTTGGCTGAATTGATATAACCCGAATTTGTTATAGTTGAGAGCACTCTTGACTTTTTATAAGCTTCTATTTAACAAGCAATGGTTTTATAATTGTTCGGGAGAAAACGGAATTTTAGTAGGTAGTTATCCCCAAATCGATCGAGATTAAATTTTGCACACACGTTTAGTTTGAATTACAATGCCTGGTCAACTAAAATGACGTCGTTTTTTAACAAGCTTTTATTTATATTCTATCAGAAGAAGAAAATAAACTTCAAAATAAATCAATCCTATCAATTTATTATATTATACAATTTATATGACATAAAAGTTTGTCACGAGATATACCTACTCGTGTAACTAAACAAGAATACAATTTGTAACTTGATATAAGCCCACGTGATTCTAAGAAAAACTGAAGGTATTTAATAAACATTTTTTACAAAGAATTGAACCGCTGTTATTAGTTGGTGCACTGAAAAATACAAAATAATATTAATTCTATTGGTGCTGGTATTCTTGAAGTCGCGCAGTTGCAGATACATTGACAACTTTTGGCACCAACTTTGTAAGTACCAGCACCAATAGAAATAATATTATTTTGTATTTTTCAGTGCACCAACTAACAACGTCGGTACCATTTTTTGTAAAAAATATTTATTTTACACTTTTGAGTGTAAAATTAGTCACGAAAATCGTTGAACGTTCACTTAGATTCTTTGATAGTAGCCTATTATTCAGAAATTTAAGAATATCGTCGCTGAAATAGGCACATTTTGAGACTTTATCACCGCTGTAACTCGAAAACCGTAACTCCTTTGAAATTATTTTTAATTTAAACGTTTCCTGATTTTGGACTATCTTTAATTCTGTCATCTCAGATTTTCGATTTTCGAGAAAAATTATTGCCCCTTCCGTGTCATTCGTGGGCTTTTTTAGAGGTAAGGAGAATTCGAATATGGGACCATTTCAAGTCTCCTCTTTCAAATGAATCATCAAAATAGAAGTACGTTTAAAAAAGCAGACAATCGAATTGTATGCCTCTTCCGTTTGGGTTCGTCGGTCAATGAAATAAATTTATGCAACAAGCTTTGATATCTGAAAAGTTTTATCTTATTATGAATAGAAAACATTAAAAGTTTGATAACTGGAATTCGTGTAAAGTTAGATATTATGTGTTATTTGTTTCAAAACATATGCTTATTGATTCGGATGAATGAATACTTATTTGAGCTCCATCTTAATTAATACAAATTGGGTGGATGGATTGGGTCATGATATATTCAATATTTGAATTTTGATTGAAGATTATGATTGTGAGCCATCTACGTATCCTGTGAGAAATGTACAAATACATTCCTGAATATCCGATTTCCAAGCATCTTCTAGAACTCTAGGCGTTCACGTTTACATACAGTTCAGCTACTGATCACCAGGCGCCTCTGCTATTTTGTTTCTCGAAATAAAACTTGGAGACTAGCATGTAATATGCCGAAAAATTCTTCCGTTCTAGGTGAAAAAGAGAGTGCGCTGTAAACTTCCCTATGAACAAAAAATATCAACAACTCAATAACAAAATAAATGATAGGTGATTTAGTTGGGATTAAAAAAAAAATTAGTTTAGGTGGAAAATATGTGTATGTGAAAAATGTAAGGCATTATTACAATCTCAGCAGTCATAAAATGTTACAATTAAAGTGAGTTATGTGTTTTTTGTATGAAACAGTCCCTAATTATTGTAGATTCCAATATTCGGTTATTTATTGCATTCTATCATAATTATAATGAGTTAACTGTTAATCCGCTCCCATCTATGTATCTTGATTGCGTATAAACGCATAATTATATGAAGAAATCACTAATAATTCATTTGAATATATTTATTTACCATTCCCCAGAAGCTACAGTAGTCCTGAGTCATTATGGAAAAAACAACACGACTTTGTACCTACCTAGTTAACGTTAATTAATATGACGGTAGAGAAAGTTCCACGTATAACTTTGTTGTTCTTGATTCAATTGACCTTTTGAGACATGGATAGTTTTTTATATGAATTAATAAATAAGTATATTATATATCTTTAAGCTTGAATAATTAATATCTATAGGTAGAAAATTTCAACAATTTTTATCAGTTTTTGCTACATTTTTCCCAAAAATTATTGACATTGCAGAGTTGCGTAGCGTGGACGCTTCACGGTCATATATCGTTACTTTCTTACAAAAAATTAAAACAACTGGATTTTGCGAAGATGTGCTTGCTGTATGTTGAGTTAATTCATAGGAGCAATCGAAATTATAAAGAATATTTTTCCAGATACCATACGCATCTTAATAATAAATTATGTATTTAATTTTTTAAACGAAAAGATGAGAAGGGTTTCAAGTAAGTGTAGAATTTTAAATTTTGATATAGTATTATGTATCTAGATACATAAAAACTCGTGTGAAAAGACAGATTGATATCTATTTGCATTTTTTTTATTTTGTGTATAGCTATAGAGCAGATAATATACTTTATCTTTGCTTATAAAAAGAGAAACCGTTCAGTGGCACCACTTTCGGGCAATCAAAAGTTGTTCACTAAATAGGGGTGGTCGGTTAATAGTGGTGAACTTAAATTACGTACATAAATGTTCACTAGCGGTTGTTTAACGCAGTTGGTCGCCTTACAGGGGTGGCAGTTATTAGAATTAGAGGTTTTACTATAGCTTTTCAAGTAAATTATGTATCTTAGTTTATTTTAAAGTACTATGATTGGTATAGTGCCATGAAAGATATTTGAAACTAAATTTTAAGTGTTTATACGTGAAAATAAGTATGTATATTGTTGTAAACGGATTATGGATGTTTTCCAGAGTAGGCCTCGGTTTGGTTCATAAGGTATGGGTATGTAAAATTATTTACTACAATTGATAGTTTATTTTTAGTTACCGATGTGTCAAATAAATTTAATCTCAAATATAACCTACATGAACACATGAATATCTCAACCAAATTGGATTAGTTCAATATTCACAAATAACTCAAAAAAGAGAGATAAATTTCCATTTATATGGTTTCTAAAGACAATGCAACTCTTGACATAATTTTGATTCAACGAAACAGTTGTAAGTATTAAAATTACCTAAAAAGTACATATTAGCATACAAAAAATAGGTAGCTACCTAGACATTGGAGTAGGTTTAAGTGTATTTCAAGTCTATGCGTCAAAGTTACTTTCGTTTCAATCGTTGAAAGTTTTCAATTTAATTTTTTTTTTCAATTTCAAATACTTTATTTGTCACATAAGGGGTACCTATTACTAAAAAAAATACTTATAGTTAATTTTGCGACAAAAAGGATTTCCTCTCGATTAGAAAACCGTTTACACTAAACTCCCACCAGGGTAGGTGTTTGTGCGAGGAGTTATAAATAATATGAAAATTCGAGTTGTTGATAGCTATATACCTACTTGATGCTTGAGAATTTAGAACTATCTATGGATCCGTTCTAAAAAGGTATCTCTGTGTAATATTATTTGTAACTATGTGAATGGTGACATTGAAACTAAAAAGCATTGCTAATATTAATATTTTTTCCAGAAGGTTGCTAGATCGTAGAACACAATTAATCTAAAAATGTTTTCGGTTCTAATATCATTTGAAATATATTCAAATTATCTAGCTTTTTATTTAAACCTACAAGCATATTTACGTCATTGCTATTAATTACCTACTTAGTTTTAAATAAGATATTACTTAAGCCAACCAAAATAATTGCGGTCCAATAATCACCAAATCAACCATTATTATCAAGGCCAAAATAAGACATTCCGAATAATAATTGCAAATTACTGCTAAGCGGTGGATCAGCAGTAGCGGAGATTTATATGAAAGAGTGGTAGGAAGGAGTTAGCAATTGCTTGTTATTAGCCGCAGATGTTTAGTAGGTGGTTACCTCACAGCTTTGGTGGGATAATAATGTTACCTCCCATATTACTAGCATCGATAGTGAATGTTGATAATATACAAAGTGAGAGCAAACGCATGGAGCAAACTCAATAAATCGCTTGAAATATAAATCGGCACATTGATCCAAAAAGTTGATCTAAATTTCAAAGTTATTCTTTTTAAATCAAAACTTTAAGATTTTATTTCAGATTCAAAATCTACACCAAATTTCATGTTATTTTGATATTCGATGATAATAGGTACCTTTATAAGCCTAGTAGAAAGTAAGTCCGATATAAGGGTCTTCAAAAGCAGTTCAACATAATCCCAAATCGCCAAAAGCATTCGAATTTTAGATCACTAGAATTAATTTTGAAAGGTTCATAGCTCTGCCTGCTTAGAACAAATTCTGATATGTTTTTATAATATGTAATTACGTATATTTTTTAAAATGCTATCCAATTATTGGGCTCCCACTTTTGCACCAATTTAAAAAAAAAATCAGGAGATGGAATGATCTGACAACTATTTCGTTTGGGACGCGCGTAGTTTGGCCAGTCTATTTAAATGAGCAGTGTCAATATTTCATCAACTAGGGATGTTTTTATTAATCTTACAATATCATTTGACATTGATAATGTGAACAAACATTGGTCGTGTCCACAGCAGTGTCTGATTACCAATCGCTTAGTAATCAGTAATCAAAAATTAGTTCTTGTAGACACGACTGATTACTGATGCACCGCTTAGCTCATTTGTTAAACTGACGTTTGTCAAAAGATTTGAAATAATATAATCCGACAATTATTGGGTACACATGGGTATTAGAGGAATTGAAAATGGCAGCAGAAACGGTATTTTCTGTTCAATAGGTATATTTATAAAGAAAAAGATTAAACGGATTGATAGATGTCCATCATAAAATTGGGAAATAGAAGAAACAAAAGATAGGTTATGTCACACTGTTTACTGATAGCTATCATAAAAGACATCAAATTTTGGATTACTGATCACTAAGCGATTGGTAATCAGACACTGCAGTGGACACAGTTGTCAAATCAATTCATTATTGACGTCTATAAACAAAACAAGGGGCATTGTCATGTTTGTAGGTTATGTTTTCGTATTTTATTTTAACAATAGAGACTTGTTAATACCGAACCAATCACAACCTCTATGTTCCGATATATAGAACAGTATGCTTGATCAATATCAAAATGACGGTCAAAATTTGACATATATGTCGTGACACTATTGGAATATGACATTGATTTATGACATAAATTTAGCAGTGGTCAATGGTCAACGTAGCTACTGGTTTAAAATTATGGAACACGCTGAATGTCCAAAATTTTGAGCGTTGAATGTCACAGGAGATTGTCATATCATATTAAACGAGTAATCAGTTGATTCTAATCAGTTTTAATTTTACGTTTAAGATTTCGGTTATCCATTGACGTAATACAACTGATTACTTTAATGGACTATATTTGGCTTTATGAAAAAGATACTTGAGTAATCATTGTATCTATATCACCTGTCTGTTAAAGATATAAAAGCGAAGAACATGGCTTAAAGTCGCGAAAGATATACCTATCTTTTGTTTTTTCCATAATCTTATGTGAAAATGACTAGAACGAATTTTGCATTAATTTTTGACCACACTAAGAACCTACTAAGTACCTACAAGTTTGAACAATGTGAAAAAAAAACAAATAATAATATCCAGGTTTTTATAGTTCTCCCTTTCCCTTAAGCAAGCCACTGGTATCCTTCAGTTAGATTGCTATGCAGTTTAGTACGAAGAAGCCCGAAAAAGATCCAGTGGGTGTTCGGAGGGTGTTGAAGGTCAAACGGAAAGCGTTTTCAAATGCGTCCGTCCTAAGAAGGTCACACATACTCAAATATGTTATTGGTGGTATGGTCGATGTATTCGTAGGTACCTATATAAAATTATGTTAAGAAATTGCATCGAAATGGGGTGGCCGAGCTGAAAACGGAGGCGTGCGGAGACGGAAGACGTAGAGAAGGATGGAAGAGTAATTCGATACACAGAGTCAGGAGGCACATTTTTCGGCATAAATGAACATTTGCACTCGGCAAGGAGACATGCCATCTAATGATGATAATCGTTAGTTAGCCTAAATTGCTAATGTCATAAATTTTGGTGCGGGTATACCTATTGTTATTTCATTTATTTCTGATTTCAAGCTATAAGCTATCACACTATAATACAGGATATCTGTGAAAGTTCTCTACTACTTCCACTATTATTACCTATATTTTTACTATTTACAGATTAAAAAAGTATGATAATTGTCCAGTATTGTTATTTATTTCAATGGTAAACCCATTAAAACGTAATGTACCTACCTACCTACTTTTCTATCCCAGTAATGTTTAGAACAGTTCTAAAAATGATTATTCTCGAGCTGATACTTTTCAAATCTGTTATCAACTAGAAAAATCAGATTAAGGTAGTTACTTACTTTTTAAATTCAAAAACGACTCTTGATAAGACTTGAATGCTTACTCTTTGGGCTGTTACCAAATTTGTCTTTTAAAACCTTGTAGTTTTCACAATGAAATTGAGTGTGGTTATTTTTTAAATTAAATTAGCTGCATTATCAAAATTTTCCATTTTATTTTTAAGAATTTCACCATTTTTGTAGTTAATTATAAGAATTTATTCATATCCCGAGTTAAAGGGACTTTTCCGTTAGGACCAAATAAGTTCTAAGCTGTGATGGATTAAAATGTGGGTAGGGCTTGTATGTTAGTGATAAACTTCGAATCAAGCCACATATATCTAATCTCTTTTTTGACCGGCGAACCTAAACGGAGGAAGCATACAATTCGACTGTATTTTTGGTTTGTGCGCGCGCTGTATGATGTAAACGTACTCGATTTTGATGATTTTTGATTCACATGAAAGACGAGACTTGAGGAATGTTCCCATTCGTAAAAACTCAAATCTGAAATCTCCTTCCCTTCAGAAAACGCAACCGAAGGGGTTGATGGGCCAATTTTTCGCGAAGATTGAAAATCCGAGACGCCAGAATTAAAGATAGGACAATATCCGGAAACGTTTACATTTAACATTATGTTAAAAGGGTTACGGTTTTCGAGTTACAGCGATGTTAAAATATCAAATATGTGTAATTTCGCTATGTTCAGGGGCAACTTCTTTCGAAAATTGAAAAACGAATGCAATCAAATTAAAAACTAGATTATTTGTAGCAACATTTATATTGAACATTTTTTCCAAAGAGTTACGGTTTTCGGGTTACACTAAAGTCTAAAATATGCGTATTTCCGCTACGATGTTCTTAGATTTATGAATAATAACAAGTACAAGCAAAGAACATACACGAGTTATGGTATACTTAAGTGAACGTTCAACGATTTTCGTGATTAATGTTACAGTTAAAATTGTTATTAGTTGGCGCACTGAAAAATACAAAATAATATTAATTCTATTGGTGCTGGTACTTGTGAAGTTGGTGCCGAAAGTTTTCAATCTAACTGCAACTGCACAACTTCTAAAGTACCAGCACCAATAGATTTAATATTATTTTGTATTTTTCATTGCACAAACAAATTTTTTGTACAAAATATTTAAAAATAATAGGGCTGGCAGTTTCAGGGATAACTTACTTAACCATTTATTGAAGAATTTGTAAGAAGATATATTTGGTGCATAGTACACTTCAATGGAATAAAGCGATATATTTTTCCTACAAAATTTATCATCAAAATCAGGATGTGTTTATAATTTGTTCCATCTAACTGTGTATATATGTATGCGTACCCAATTTCAACTTTTCATTAGTTTTGGAGAAAATATGCTGTAACAGACCGACAGATATTCAGATATGCTGCGGGATCTTATAGGCCGTACGGTGGTATTTATTTCTTCTAATAATAGGGAGTGATTTAATGATGTTATTCTTTAAACCTAGTTACACCCAAACTTTTTATTCCAAGGAAGAATCTAGTTTTATAGAAATTTGTGAATTTTGTAAAAATCTGTAGAATATTTTTCCCTAAGACTTTCGGTTATGAAAAGTCATCCAACTGAATATATTCGGGAATGTAATAAAAACAATTCTATATATGACACTTAATTTAGTCGCGGGATGGGTTCTGAAACAAAAAAGTAAGCAAATATATTGACCATTAAATGCTATAATTTCTTCGTATACCTACCTATTGCGATACAAAATTTCCAATTCTCTATGATTTTTGTCAAATAATTCATAAGATACGAGCTGGTCTTGGCCATGGCATACCTTTATTTGGAAATTACTTGGAAATTAAACTCAAACATTAATGAATCGCTTATTTCTAAAGAGAAATACCGAAATACTGTACTGCTATTCATAAATAATAGGTGCACTGACAGACGCAAGGACAGCCTGCAAAGCTTTTCCAAGAAGCCATCTCTAATTAACCAACCCATGAATAACGACTTGCAACAACACAGAGCCATATCCCTCGATATATACAGGGTGACCCGAAACTCAAAATCAAGAAAATAAGATGAAATATTTATGTAATTTAGTGAAGTGTTAACTGGCATAGGTACTTTGAGGAAATTACAAAATCAACGGCTTAGACATAGACCGTCTTTAAGTAGTTATAATGAGGTTAGAAAGATCTCTATTTCGCATTGTTTTTTTTAATAACGTAATCCTTAATCACCATGCTTTTATTAGAATACACTTATCAAAGATCGTTAGCTGAAAGTTTCGTAGTTTTCGAGGAGGTCTGTCTTTTTTTTTTATTTATTTGTTCGCGCGTTGATTATAGTAAACGTACTCCGATTTTGATAATTTTTGATTCGTTTGAAAGAGGAGACGTGAGAAATGGTGCGGTGTTCGTAAAAAAATTAAATCCGATATGTCCTTCCCAGTGAAAACCGGTGTAGGGTGCAAATTTTCTCGAAAATCTAAAAGATGTTAGAATCAAAGATAGGACAATATCCGAAAACATTTTTTCAAAAGAGTTACGGTTTCGAGTTACATTCATTTTAAAATCTCAAATATGTGTACTTTTGCTACGTGGAAGGAGCGATTTCTTTCGAAAACTGAAAATCTCAGGGTATCACATGAAAGACAATAATATTTGTAGCAACATTTGTAATGAAATTTTTTTTCTTAGAGTTACGGTTTTCGAGTTACAGCGGTGGTAAAATTGTAAAATCTAAGATACTTATGCGTATTCCGGCAGCGATGTTTTGCAATCTCTAACTAATAACAAGTACAAACAATAAGAATATACATGACTAATAGGATAAGTACTATCCTTCTTTAGTATTAGTGAACAATGAACGATTTTCTTGAATAATGTTACACTCAAAATTGTGCTAATACTTTTTTCAAAAAATAACGTCATTAGTTGATGCACTGAAAAATACAGAATAATATTAATTCTATTGGTGCTGGTACTTGTGAAGTTGGTGCAATCTAACTGCAACAGCACAACTTCAAAAGTAACAGCACCATTATAGAATTCATATTTTTGTATTTTCAGTGCATTAACTAATAACTTCGGTCCAATCTTATGTAAAAAATATTTGTATTCGTTCGAAATAGGAGTTCTGAGAGATGAAACCATATTGTTCGCTCCTAAATCCAACATGTACCTTTCCCAAAAACTCCCATCAAATTGGACAGGGAAATTTTTTCTTATTAGAAATAGAAACTTTTCTTTAGCGGGATAAAATAGGAGATAATATCCGACAATCAGTGTATAAGATGTCTCTGAAAAAATGGTTTCCTAATTCTTTCTATCCAGCACACACAACTGATATTTTATGATTATCAAAGTTTATAATGTGTTTAATTAAGTATATCCTATAAACCGATGTTTCTAACAATTTTATTTTACAGCCAAGAGTATAAATATTATTCAAGATATCATACAATGAAGTCGATTCTATTTTTTAGTGCAAATGCCCAAATTATTTACTCTCGATAAGAATATAATATAATCTGTCTCGTCTATCTCTTCCACTGCTTCAACAATTATTTGACGTAGTTCATTTCCATGTAATGAAAGATTTCTATCTTATTTTTGCCAGAACTGATATAATCTAGAAGACTCTCACCCGCTACTAGATTGACAACGTTCAGTTTGAAAACACCCTGTACCTATATATATTGACTCTCTCTTTATACTCTGATGGCGTTTGCCGAAAACAAAGAGCCACAGGCCGGCAGCCCCTTAAGAACTAACGCTTGAGCAGATGCTGGGAGGCTCACATTCGACCATTAGGTGGAGAAGACGATGTAATAGAGTATATATTTCGTTGAATAATACATACTAACGCAAAACAAGCGGTCCAAGTTTAAAACATATGTTGTTTTTACGAATGCAACTATCTGGGTAGGCACAGGAAGAAGAACAACATGTTTCTAATAACCGAAATACATCTGGCCGAATATAATATGTATTACTTTTGCATATTATACGATTTATCAGGGGCGACTCGTCATTGTACTAGGTATGTCACTCGAAAACCGTAACTCTAAGGAAAAAATGTTCATTATAAATGTTGCTACAAATTTTCAGTTCTCGAAAGAAATCGTCCCCTCCACATAGCGAAAATACAAATATGTGAGATTTTAACATCAATGTAACTCGAAAACCGTATCTCTTTTGAAAAAAGATTCAATTTAAATTTGCACCCTCCATCCCTCGGGGGCGGTTTTCGGAAGGAAGGAGATTTCGCATTTGAGTTTTTACGAATATGGCCATGTCTCAGGTCTCCTTTTTCAAATGAATCAAATATCATTAAAATCGGAGTACCTACTTTTGTTAAGTACTACAAAACACGCGCACAAACCAAAAAAAAAACAGAAGCAGGCAGGCGAATTAATCTTTTTTGAACAAAAAATTAAGTCCATTTGTTGATGTTGTTTTTTATTCTTACGCAAGTATTCTTGGAATTAGAATTCATAAATAATCGAATACTGCAATGGTGATATTGGCAGTGTTAGCAGCATTGATATTGACAGCACTTGAATGTTGAATATACTGCATAAGTCAATCATCGATTGGTTTAACCTTAGATAGTTTTTTCGCGAACATATTTTCACTATTAATGTACTTGTCGCAAATTTTTAAGCATTTTAGTTTTTAATAAAATGCAAGGATGACTCTACACTATTTGGGATTGAAAACATATAAGCCGAAAATTCCAGCTAAAAGTCCTACAAACAACGTTTTCCCTTTTTTCATTATCAAATCATTAAAAATAGTGCTTTCAACCAAAATGTTATTAAAAGTTATGCTAAAATACAACCTTTTATCTAACATTTCACTTTTTATGGCTTTTATAACAAAAACCGCAATTAACCTAATAATAATTAGAGATTAACAGCTTATGTGAGTTTGAAATTTTAGATAAAAATAAAAAAACTGGGTCTGCGTCTGACCAGACGGTGGAAGTTATACTTCTTTGGCTATTTGCACACACCCAGTCACACACACAGACAGGATATATAAATGAAATATAGATATTTTTTTCTGTTAAGTATTTAATATATTTCTCTTCAATATACCTATTATTATTAATGTCTTCATTATTATACAATAAGTCTATATATTATTATCATTATCAGTAATTTCTTCTCAATCTTGTAATCACATACAGACAGACAGGCAGCTGAAAATCAATCCCATAGGAGGTATTACCCTTACGTATTTGTGTACTAAGTATGGTGTCGAGCGGTTAAGTATTTTCCGAGATATCGTGTAGACAGACACACAGACAGACTCACAGACAGCTGAAAATCAATCCCATGGAAGGTATTACCCTTACGTATTTGTGTACCAAGTTTGGTGTTAATCGGTTAAGTATTATCCGAGTTATAGTGTTGACAGACAGACAGGATGATCAGAACAATAACTACCTAAAAAAGAAATCGGTATTTAAGAAGGAAATTTAATAAGGAAATTTAATATATAATTTAGTTATTAAAAATTTCTCTAGAAGCCAGAACGTACAAAAAAGTATACGAAAACGCATAATCGACGATTTTTCTCACTTTTTGCGTGACGCGGTATCTCGACCAACACACCATCCCAACGAGCCCAAATAAGTATATCTTCAAAAATCAATGAACAAAATGTATTTATTTCTATTTATAACTTTATTGAATCAACCTATCTAATTACATTCTATAATGAAAATATTGCTCAATAAAAGGAGATCGAATTGTACTTCATTTGCTCGTTCAGTTTCTTCATTCTTTGAATTGCTGCCTTAAAACTCTTCAGACTGCTCCTCTCCATAACGTATTCTAATTGATATGTAGCAACTATTATTTTTCTCGTTATTATGACATTTCACATATATCAACGTTAAGGCATTTGAGCAGCCCTTAACAGATACCAATTTAATCTGTGTCATAGACATAGCAATGGTCCATTATAATTCTTGAAACAAAAATTTTATAGAGTGTTCTTATTCGCTTTGATTATTGCTTTAAATTAATTATATTCAATTCAAAATTAATGAAAATAATGAAAGACAGGTAGTAGTTTGGTATTTAAATAGGTAATTGCAAAACATGAAATATATCCAGGAACGATGCAGGGATAAAAATGATAGGCTGTGGAAAAATGGAAATTGAGCCTCATCATCGTATGGCGCGCTACTAAAAAAAGTAGTGTTGTCTGTATACGCAGTGGACACGTGCCCCGACCACGTGATTATTTCTGGCTCTTATATCCACATGCAGTCATCACTACTCGAAACTGGCGGCAACCTAACTGCACAGAATAAGTTCTTATAGTTTATATTACACCGTTGTGCTTGACGCTCAATTTTTATTGTGTTGATCTGATTTTTACATAAAATTATTGCATAAATAAGCTAATTCATTTGACTAATTGTTTACATCAGCATCTAGTGCAAAAAATAAATCAGTTAGACAGCCAGACACTTCTCGTAATTAGCTACTTTTCTCTCTATAGTTATTCTTTTAACAGTTAATATTTTTGTATTTCTCTCACATATGGAACTTCCGAACAGCGTTTTTAAAAAATATTGTATTCTAAATGTGAGAAAAAGAGTAAAATTAACAATCGTGATATTACATCGCAGTCGATCTGATGTGCTATCTCCCTGGCGCATAGCAACATATACCACACTAATCTTTCACTGGATTCAAGTATCCACTGATGGTTAATGACAATAAAAGATTATTTGATTCTAATTACTATAGGAGCTTGTCTCTCAGTTTTACAATCATGATTTTCATTATAATCAATAAATTTATTCAATATTCAATAAATCAAATTGAACTAATGTTACTGGTAGCGACATCTGCTATTGAATAGTTATTCTGCACGCTCACAGGGCGATATTAAAAAAGGGTTCACATGGATTATGGAAGCAAAATTATTTCAAAAGCAACAAGCGATACAAGCCATTAAAATCCAATAGATAGAATAGTGTAGTTAAAAAAAATGTCATCAAAAACTACATCATGAAATTGAGAAAATTCTTAGTTAGGTAGGTACGTGGAAATACTGGAATCAGCATACTTATGTATAGAACAAAGCCAATATCTATGGAGCTCCCAATAATAACGATGTGAAATTTTATTGTGTTGATCTGATTTTTACATAAAATTTTTGCATAAATAAGCTAATTCATTTGACTAATTGTTTACATCAGCATCTAGTGCAAAAAATAAATCAGTTAGACAGCCAGACACTTCTCGTAATTAGCTACTTTTCTCTCTATAGTTATTCTTTTAACAGTTAATATTTTTGTATTTCTCTCACATATGGAACTTCCGAAACAGCGTTTGTAAAAAATATTGTATTCTAAATGTGAGAAAAAGAGTAAAATTAACAATCGTGATATTACACTCGCAGTCGATCTGATGTGCTATCTCCCTGGCGCATAGCAACATATACCACACTAATCTTTCACTGGATTCAAGTATCCACTGATGGTTAATGACAATAAAAGATTGTTTGATTCTAATTACTATAGGAGCTTGTCTCTCAGTTTTACAATCATGATTTTCATTATAATCAATAAATTTATTCAATATTCGGCAAACTAGTTTTACAACATTGATACATTGACAGAGTTTTTCAAATCTTCAGTTTAATAAGCTAATAGAAAATATATATTCCAACAACGTAACAACATTGTATGAGCTGGCTTAGTTTATTTTTAAATTACAAATTTAGATAGCCCGAATATGTCATAGAGTTTTTCCTTAATAGCTCATATTTCCAGCAAAGTATTTTGAGCAGATCTAACCACTTCGCAAGATTTTGAACTGCACAAATTATGTAGTGATTCAGAATAAAAGTTGTCGAATAGCTTTGGTTCCGAATGTTTATAAAGTTCAAATCGAAATACCCACATACTCGTATATTTGTTTGAATAGTACAATTTTCCAGATAGTTACCAAAGATTAAATAATCTTTGTAGATACTAGTAATAATCAGCTGATTCTAATAATTCTAATAATAATAAGTACAACATAATTTAAATTTTGAAACTTGGCAACGGTACGGAGCATATCAACAAACTTGTAATGTAGAATATCGTTCTTTTAAGCACATGTTACAACTACTACCTATATAAACTGAAGAGAAATTCCCAGCATTAGCAAGATTGCTGTATAAAACAACTCTTGCGTGCAGTTGGACTATCCCCAATATTACATGTTGGTTTACTATTGGTGGGGAGTAATAGCAGGAATGCACCTCATTATAGTTCGATAGCAGCAGGAAAAAATATCATGCTACTACTACTGCAGTCCTGTGGGATTTATTTTTAAATATATATGTCTATGAGCAGTAAACACGATTATTTTGTACGAAAGTGGACTATAAATTACCGATTTATAAATATAATTCGTTATTTTTTGGGATTATAATTAGAGAATGGGGGAGTTAGAGAGTGATACATTCATATAATATTATTCTGGTATGCACGAAAGCTTAAATTAAGAGGTGTGAAGTGTTATATACATTATTATGTAATATCTTCTACTTTTATAAGATCTGAGATGATATAGGTATACGAATAGATTTTTGTAAATGGAGATTAAATACTTTGGTTGAGGTTTAGCCTATATTTCTGTAGTTATTACTTCATTATATAAGAATTCAAGGAAGAAATGTCAAATAGTCATATTTATTGATTTAACCAAGCTCAAAACGACACGGCAAGTATTAACAAGAACTTGAGCTTTGGGGGATTATTTATTCAATAGATAAAAAAGCCAGCGGATGTAGGTAAATTTAATGTTTTTTATTCTTGATGGAAATATCCCAGAATTTTTGCACATAAAATAATTGTCCTACTCAACATAATGAAGCGATATACGAAGTATCAAAAGAACGGTTTTTGATGTATAATTCTGGGCCAGGAACTATAACCAAAGTTTACAGAATACTATATACCTATAGATTTTGCCTTAACTCTATCCTCAAGATTTGGGCTACCTCCACAACATATTTGTTAAAAGTCAATTGATCGGCTTGGAGGTGACAGACAGACATACATACACAGTTAATTTCATCTCTACAAAATTTATTTTGGATATGAATTTGGATAAGTACCTACTTAGAACTTGTTTTAGCTAAAAAGCGCTGTAACCAAAATATATAGAGACAATATAATATAGAGATTTTGTTTTACAGTTAGAGCGGTGGTAAAATGGTAAAATCTAAAATACTTATTCGTATTTCCGCCACGATATTTTGAGATAAGTATTGGTATTAGTGAACGTTCAACGATATTAATTCTATTGGTGCTGGTACAAGTTGGTCCCAAAAGTTTTCAATGTAACTGCAACTGCACAACTTCAAAAGTACTAGCACCAATAGAATTAATATTATTTTGTGCACCAAATAATAACGTCAGTCAAAATTTTTGTAAAAAATATTTATGTTATTTCCCGTCCCGAATGATATTGATATTCGAAGTACTCATAAGACTCGATGAAATATTCTATTTCTCAAAGGTATTTGATTTTTTGTTCATTATTTATTATTAAGGTCAATCGGATCGTAAAAAAGACAAGGTAATAAAATTTCGTAGAGAATAAGATTTTAAAAAGGAAATGCCTCTTCATGATAAAGATGTGGTCGTTCATTTAGTTTATTGGTAATTTATTGATTTTTATCGATACATAAAAATGGAAGTATGTACTTCGTTTCATACATTTATGTATACATGTATATATACGGTAACCGTGATGCTCAAAAAAAGATAAGAGATAGGTAGGTATATATTAACATTCCAATTTGGAAATACTTTGATTTTAAATTCAACATATGTTTCAGTTATTACTACATAAAAATTCTTATGTAGGTACTCATAAAAAATATCTTGGAAGATTTCAAATTACTATCGGGAGAAGAAAGTAGATGATTCTTGAAATCTATACATAAAACAAATACGTTGAGGGTTTTACCAGTTCGCGTAGGTACTAGGTAGGTGAAAGAAACTCGATAAATTCTTATGAAACTGATCTTATGTTAGGTTAGAAGAATAGATATGTAAGATAAGAGTCCAAAACAATTCCTAAATCAAATTGAACTAATGTTACTGGTAGCGACATCTGCTATTGAATAGTTATTCTGCACGCTCACAGGGCGATATTAAAAAAGCGTTCACATGGATTATGGAAGCAAAATTAGTTAAAAAGCAACAAGCGATACAAGCCATTAAAATCCAATAGATAGAATAGTGTAGTTAAAAAAAATGTCATCAAAAACTACATCATGAAATTGAGAAAATTCTTAGTTAGGTAGGTACGTGGAAATACTGGAATCAGCATACTTATGTATAGAACAAAGCCAATATCTATGGAGCTCCCAATGATAACGATGTGAAATTTGTTTAAAGTAGTTTCTATACTCCATTCCAAAGCGAGACAGAGTCATGAATTATTATAACGGCAGAGATGCCCTCATTATTATAATTTTTTACCTACTCTCTGTTTTAAAATGGAGTATTGTGGGATTAAGTTACTTCAAGATAAAAGGCTATTTGTCTTCTTTTTTATTTATTTGAACTCTTATTCCAATCATTAATAAAAATAAATCACCTCAATTATCAAAACTTTTACCACAACATATCATCACCACTTTGTTCGTTCCTGCTGACAATTTATTATGATACCTACTGCCGGCCTTGTTGTGGAAACCATTGTTGGGTGAAAAAATAACGTGTTTGTACTAAGGTATTTTTTGTCATTGATCTATTATATTCACGCCAATGATTCCATATTCCAAATTTTACACCCTATTCAGGATTTGGACGTTGGTAGCCATCGCTTAACTGTCAGATTAGATGAGTCAATATATGAAGGCTGTTCGAGCAGTAGTTTGGGACGGTTTGATAACTGTTGAAAATGCGCATGTGCGGTTTGAAACAGTTTCCAAGTGGTTTTGGATTTTGTTGCTCGAACACCAAACTGCAGTTTGCAAACTTCCCCCGATAGATATGTTTTATGACCAAAGATAAGAGAGAACATCAATGAAAGACTGTTGGACAAAACACAAACCAGGGTTTAGTTTAGGACTGTGATAGTATTCTCTGAAAGGGATTTCTCCAACAACAGAGAACACTATACTCTAAGAAGAAGAAGACGCTTCAACTGCGCCTGTCTCAAACTGAGTCCGGACTAGTTTGGAAATCGTCAAACTACTGCTCGAACATCTTACTAGTAGGTGGGAATAAATTATTCATCGTAAATTGAAGTGCGCAGGCGTCTGACGGTTTGGGACTGGTTTGAACCGCTGCTCGAACACCCTTATGGTAACTCAAAGCTTTAAGAATACAAATTATATAAGGCTGTTTAATAGAGTTTATATAATTGTTAATATCCTTTAAACAAACGTTTATTGACAAGTAACAAAATAAAAGGAGAAAAAATAAGCGACACAGAAAAATTTATGTACCTGCTCTTATATTGAACATTAATATCAGATTTAAATAAAAAAGACAACGTCTCGCCCATTATTTATTGCATTATACAATGCGAGGACGTGATACTGTATTGCAGTCGGTTTATATACATACTTTTCGGCTGTTTGGCCATGTTGATGTTTGCCTCAGCCGTGTGGACCAATGCAACGCTCATGCTGGATTGTTTCGGTCTATAAGAAATGGTGTCAGTAAAATGTATCTTTTCCAGGAAGAGAATCGCAGATTATCTTGATGCATCACTTTGGCCACTGCAGACGGTCTCTTGGAGAGCTGGGAGCTATGTGTAAAGCTCGGTCTATACTACAGCGGAAGTTGTTCGATACACTATATGTCACAATAGATTTCAAAATTGAATTTGTTGCGCGAAAATGATTGTGGAAAGTATTTTTCGACTACCAAAATTATCAGAGCTTTTAAATGATATGATTTTATCTTTTAAAAAGGGAACGGGAATGATCAGAATAATAAAAAAATGGAGCCCTTCATATAACAAAAGATCTACCAATTCCTAGAAGTTCTATATCCAAATTTAATTCTGGCATTTTGTCATGAAATATCTATTTGCTACGAATTATTTACTATGATATATATTTTAAGAGCTTGTTGAGACTGGGAGAATATGGCCAAGTAGTTAAAATGGTCAAAATGGACAAACAGAAAATCTAGCTGGCCCATAAGTTGTACAGTAACCTCGTGTGGTAGCGTCTACCCATCCGTGGAGTCCCCAGGTCGCCAATGGGAAAGCTCAGGTTTTGTCGTACCTGTCTGAGAAGCTAATGCTGCAACATGATTGTATATGCTAGAAGGACTAGCTTGACTGGAAGACTGCCTTATCGTAGCTCAGGTATTTGTACCGGAAAAACGATGTCGGAATTGCCTAGGTGGTCATTCAAAAGACCGCGCCACTCTGATAACGGAAATGGGGAAATGGCTTGACAGATCGGTATTCACTTGAGATACTGGTGGCTTTTCTCCAAAGCCTAGAAATGTTGGATGCCTATGAGACAGGTAGAGTTCAATAGGCTTATTTTAGCCTCAAGGCTGGACTCTGAACTAAGTAGCATTCATACAAGCCCCACCTGGATCTTAATATGGTTCGCAGGCAATGATTGATATGCTGAACGTCTCAAATAATACATTGTTTTAATACATTTACTTTCAGAACTAGATAATTTGTTTCGCTGGTAATAATGGAGGTTTCTCAAATTACAGATAGACTTTCAATTCGTTTTACAGTATTTGGTGACTACAATTATCTAAATAATATGGTTAAATATCATCTTTGGATCCTGGGTAAATATCTTAAGGAAGTGTACCTATCTATGGCACTCGTCCGCAATTTGAAATTTCGAAAAAAAAAAACAAGAAAAAATGGGATATTACGAAATTTTAAACATGACAGTGGTATCAAGTTCAAATTTGCTGTAAGAGGCGATCATACAGATGATCGAGGATGATCGAATAGGTAGTTTCAATAGCAATTGACTAAATGTCATTAAAATATTTTTGAGTAATAAATACAATCTGTCCTTACAACTTTTGTTTGAGCATTTTTCCATAAAAGTGAGTGAAAAATAATCAAAATTAAAAACCGCAAAATTAACCTATCCGCTAGCTTCGAGCCGTCGAAATTTGAATATTTTTTTTTACCTTGTCAAGATTAAATTCCTATAGGTGACAATTGAGAATTTTATGCTGATATAAATTTTCCCCAAAAAATAATCCTGAAATGTGAGATCGTTTATTATGCCCAACGTCAGCGATTGTATAAATGCCAAATTTAAAATTTTGTCATTCAGTGGATTTGGAAAAAATAGGCCTAGCAAAACGCAAAGACATACACAAAAATTGATTGAATTGATTGAAAAATGTACAGTTCAACTAATTTAAGCAGAAGTACGACGAATCTGTGGTGGTTAAAGAGACTATACACATCGTCAAACAAGGGTGTTTTGTAGTTGCTGAGGAACGAATGCCAACGGTGTAGTTGCGTTCGTTCTTCAGCAACAACAAAACCTTCGAACGACCCATGCCAAATTTCTTTCATGGCTCACCTTACACTTTTGTTGAGCTTTACAACACCGGCTTGAACTACGCCACACATTACTTTACCTTTCTTATGCCTTTTGCTTATGTTAATATATTGTGAAATCAAAACTGCGCTAGCTTGCCCATCGATGGTGCCGAAATGGCAAGAATAACAACAACAACGTTTAGTATGCTGGGCCAACTTGCTCGTAAATCTCGCATTCGGTAGTTTCACAAAAGACTAGTTGGCCTCGCACATTTTGGAGGCTCCATCTTTGACTCAGTCGCCCGTCGCTACCTGCCTTACCGAGTCGGAGAGAGGACGACGCGACCTGAGGCAAAAAGTCTATAAATGTTTGCAAATTAATGTGCTATTAGGAAAGCTCTTGTTCATTCCATTACGCTTACTGTCTCGCACTCGGTAAATTTTGTGGTGCCACTGAAGACTTCGTCAAATTGTATCCTCTACAATTTGCCTGGGGGATTGTTGTTTTTGGAATAATAATAGATGCATATATCCAGGATAGCAGGCATCAACAAAATAAAATTTGTTTTAATATTGCTTCTCTAAAAATATTTTGAATAAATCAATTAAATTTATATAACACAGTTGCTATTTAATAAACTATTCTTTATATATATATATATATATATATATATATATATATATATATATATATATACCAATATTTCACAATCGAAAAGTTGCTTCATAGAAGTACAGTCAAGTACATCCAACATTTTTTGACCTGAATGAATACACTGCATTGCGCAATATTTTCGATATAATATGCAAATAATTTCAAATTAAATCATCTATCCCAACAAATTTGTAAACATGCAATTCGATGGAGTAAAATAGTAATACCTACTTCTTGTAGTCTGACTTATTCAAGGATATTGTCTAAATTATTGTTGTAAAACGCAAAGTTCCATCACATCAAGGAGTCAATCAAAATTTGGGTAACGTGTTATTTCGAGCAGACATTAGCATATTTTTTTGTGTGGATATCTTTCCAAAAACGTTAGGTATATCGATTTACCGCATAATAATTTTGATCATCCTCTTGATCACGGAATACAATTCTTAGTAGTTCGTCTAGTATTTTTGAGAAATAAATGTGTCTAAATGTGGTATACGCGCGATGTTATACCCAAGGAGAAGAAGCATTTGGAAACGAAAAAATTTGGCTAATGCTTAAATTATAGGGGGTCGTTTCCTCTTTTACCTACCTCCAATATATGCAGAATGTTATTAGCAATAATGATATGTGTTTTGAACATATCGTTTCTCTATACCTTCCGGAAAACAATTTAATTTTTGAATAAGCAGGGGCTGGATATTACATGCCATTCGAGTATATCATCTACATAATGATAGATGTGTAATTGATTAAGTTGCATTTGAGCATTTGATATTCCTATAATTAAATTTGAGATATTATCTGATTGAAAACCACTACCAAATTTCAATGAAGCAACATAAGGCCAGATAACAATGTAAAATAATTGTTGCCTTTGTCTTCTAGGAGAAGTTAATGGAGAAATGAAACAATCCTGTAGGAAGAAATGTATTCAATCATACTTTCCTCTTTTTGAAATTCTAGGTAAATTTCTTATAGAAATGTACCTATTATGAACTTTCGCACTTTCAAATTTCGAAAAACTTTATGTTATAGAAATCCAAAATGTATTTTTTTTAAGTTTATATAGATACATATAGTTCCCCAAGAATCATCTTTTTATTATATAGTCAGGTAGGTATGTATAAATATGGGATATTATGAAATTTGTAAATACAATAGAGATCGAATTTTTGAAGATATCAAGTTCAACTTGTACAAATGATCGGAGCAGTAGTTTCAAAATGGCGGCTGACCAAACTTTAAAAAAATCCCAAAATGATCTGTTCCTACAACTTTTGTTTGAAAGCTTTTTTTCCTAAATGTGATAGGTATATAAAACAATAAAGATTATTATCCATGAAATTTACCCGAGATTTTTTGACCGACTTCCCATACTGAGGAGGTATACCTACAAATCGACTGTCTGCTTTTTTATTTGTGCGCGCGCATTATGTAGTAAAGCTACTCCGATTTTGATTCATTGGAAAGAAGAGAATGGTCCCATATTTAGAAGAGAGAGAGAATTTTTCTAGAAAATCGAAAAATTGAGACGGTAGAATTAAGGATAAGACCATATACAGAAACGTTCCAATTGAATATTTTTTCATTAGAGTTACGGTTTTCGAATTACAGCAATGGTAAAGACTGAGATAAGTTTATTTCCGCTATGTGGAGGTGGAAATTGAAAATATGAGACAGCCAAATTAAAGAAGGGATTATATGTAGCAACATTTAAATTGGACATTTTTTAAACGAAGTTACGGTTTTCGAGTTACAGCAGTGGTAAAGTCTGAAATATGAGTATTTCCGCTGCGATGTTTTGAGATAAGGTAATAGGATAAGTACTATCTTCTTTGGTATTAGTGACCTTTTATGGCTAATGTTACACTCAAAAGTGTGAAATAAATATTTTTTACCAAAAGGACCGACCGACTTTATTAGCTGGGGCACTAAAAAATACAAAATAATATTAATTCGATTGGTGCTGGTACTTTCGAAGTTGGTGCCAAAAGTGTTCTAACCACAATTCTCAAATATGTATTTTTCAAAATAATTATTAATTAATTAATCAGATAATTATTGACAATTTTATGTATACCTACTTATTCTTATTTGCAAATAATATTTCATGACATTTATGAAATATGAAAGACCTATTAGCAATTAAATCTATCTATACCTAATAAATTACAGATAAAATAGCTTTCATTTAAGTAGGTCTTACCGAAAAACTTTGTTCAGAGGAGCCACCAGTGCCGAACATATAAAATGTATCCGTTCCGCACAAAGAATGTCTGCGTTAGGTCAATTATTAACTGTTTTATCTGATCGTTTTTAAGTATATAGACAGGTACCAACCTCTCTAAGCCCAAATTACATTTTATGGTGATTTCGGGTACTGAAACATAAATTATTACTCAGTAATTGTTACCTATCGTACACAAGCCGTAATATAGAGCTTTGCCTTTGTCGAAATTAGACCGGGTTATTCCGATGAATAAGCACACACCTATCTTCAATGGACAGTAAAACATCGAATGATGATTGTTTCGCTTGTAAATGTATACCGAGGAGGAAACATTGAACTGGAATTACCAGTGAAGATAATAAATATACCTACATATTATTATAGTATGTCTTGTAGCAAGTAAGACGATGTGAGTTATCTATGTGTTCGATCTTATAAGTCATGAAACACTTAAGGCTTTCAAAACAATGATTAATATTATGAGTAACTCAGTTTCTGTTATTGCTTAATGGCAAAATAATCTTTCATGATCATTGCATGTGATACTGTTTAGATTTTTTTTTAGTTTCTTCTTATTTTTTATCTGTTTGTTTCTGCAATTTCTCATAGTAATTTTGTTATAGAAATATACCAATTGCGATTGATAACACTTTTGTATTTCGTCAAAAAATCTGTGGCGTGATGGTCTATGTCATTAAGATAGTCAAAAAGGCAGTTCAAACCTTTATGTATTTATAGGATATAACTAAATTTGTTAACACTACAGAGGTCGCATTTATAAAGGTATCATGTTCTTATTCGCTGTTCTACCATATCTCGGTTAAGTTCGTTAATGGATATAATCAGACAAGTAGTTTCGAAATGGTCGTCGACTAAACTTTAGGAAAAAGTCTCGAAAATAACCATTGAATAAAGGTTATCAACAAGAATTGTGCATCTATTTTCCTTAAAATTAATAAAAAATATAATAAAAAATTAAAACCGTGAAATTTACCTACTCGCTGGCTACTAGCCATCGGGATTATTTTAAGTTGGAGTGTGAATCTGAAACTTTCTTCTCTTTTACATTGACACTGTCTTAAAAATTTTACTCGTTTCGAAGATACAGGGTGAACAAAATTTTTTAAGAGCAACATACAGAGATCGCTGGATTGGTCGAGGTGGACCACTCGCATGGCCTGCTCGATCCCCAGACTTAAGCCCCCTGGATTATTACGTTTGGAAATATCTGAAGTCATTGTTTACACTATTCCAGTGGAGACTTTGGACGACTTTCAAAATTGGCTAATTGCTTAGAAACGACCATAGTGTGTTTGAAAGAATTCGGCAGTCAATGACGAGTAGATTGAATGCTTCAATCCAGACTGGAGGAAGTAATTTCCAACATTAATTTGTAGATTGAGCATAAATTTACATGTATTTTTTGATAATAAAATATTGTTATTGCAAATTTTATTCGCCCTGTATCATCGAAACAAAGGGATTTTTTTAAAATCACCATAGTACAAAATATTTTTAGAATAGGCCAAGGAATAACCCCTGGAATTTTTGCCGCATGTTTACATAACACCCTGTATATATAATATATAACAATGAAGTCATATTCTCTCCATCCTTGATCTACCAGTCTTCTAGTTTATCTATTATCTATACAGAAGATACGGAATAAAATGTTCTTTCTCTATTGTGCGTTTCAAACTGAAAATGCACTGTCCGGAACGTATATATGTAGCTTCATAGCATGCTGAAATGCTAAAAATTATTTGTTTTAATAATTATAATGAAATAACGTCTTTTCTGAGCATAAGAATTATTTTTTCTCATGTCGATAATCTTTTTCAGAAATCACCAAAGAAAATGTTTGGAAATAAATCTAGTGATGTGGAACGGGATATGTTGATATTAGATGATTATAAAACGTAGTTTTGAGACAGTGTGTCTCTGATACCGCAATATGTTCTATAAATTTACTTTAAAATTTAACATTCAAGAATATATGCGAATAAAAAAAAACAACCTCTACATATTTATAATACTATTTCTAATTGACTTAGACAAATCATAAGCATTAAAATCCCAAATGATACACTGTAATTTCTAGAAGACTTCCTGCTATCCAGAAATGAATACTGTCAAATTAATCACGTGTAATTTACGTTTGATCTAGCTAATCCTGTGTAAATGCTCAGTTATTTTTTATTTTTATTTTCACTTCTCTCTTAGCATTACACAACGTGTTTACTATCTCTCGTGTCTCTCCTCAAAACGAGAACACATTTGTGTAATAAAAGTCAAAGACATATTATCATTATTATTATATAGGTATCCGACGCCCACACAAACGTAATCTTACACTCATGAACGCAATTTGGTTGCACGAAAATAGTTACGGCCGCCGTACAGAAGTGGCTGGTGTCCAAAAAGGACCTATTTCTGTGACAAATCATACTGATTCCATTATCATGAAAGAACTGTGATTTAATGCAACCATTGATTGGTATGTTTGAAAAGTGAGCCAAGCAATAATAAATTAGGTAGGTACATAGACTTGCGAATAAATTCTGGATAATTTGCTTTTCGCCCTGCAAAATGGTATTTGGTTAGCAGAGTAAATCAAAGTGTTGACATGTATAGTGAGTTTTGCATTACTTTATTCTTTATTCTATTAGTGTCAGAGGACAGACAGACAGTGGGAAAACAATAGCGACTGCAGATTGTATAAAAGACTCTTCTACCCGTGACAGACACTACTGTGTTTTGGTACTTTTGAAGTTGCGCAGTTGCATTAGATTGAAAACTTTTGGCAACAGCTTCACAAGTACCTACACCAATAGAATTAATATTATTTTGTATTTTTCAATGCATCGACTAATAAAATCGGTCCAATTTGTTGTAAAAAATATTTATTTCAAACTTTTGAGTGAAACATCAGTCATGAAAATCGTATACCAAATAAAATCTTATCTTATCCTATTAACCAAATATATGCTTTGCTTGTACTTTTTTTTAACTGTAATTAATGTAATTTATGAAAGAAATTGCCACCACCACACCGCAGATATACACATATTTCAAACTTCAGCACTGCTGTAAGTCGGAAACCGTTTTTTTTTGTTAAATGTCCATTTAAATGTTGCTACACATATAATCTTTTTTTAACTTGGCCATCTCATAATTACAATTACCCCCACCACAACATAAATATTTTCGACTTTTTCTCTGCTGTAACTCGGGAACCTATGATTTTTTTGAAAAATTGTCAATTTAAAGGTTGCCTGCTATCTTCTCTTATTTAATTGTAGATTAAAGATTTAATGAGTTTTCATTGCACTGCTACCTTGAGGTCCACTGATCCCCCCATCAGAGCTGTTTTCACCATTACGTAGTCTACAGCTCGCCCTCCAGTTCTTATAAAATCCAGAATCTGAGATGGCTTCAAGGAGGTTACTTCCTCATTTCTGCATGTTTCTTGTCCGAAGCGTGTTATGCGTTGGCTTGCAATGACGAGGCATTCTGTCACCTGGTGATCCGGAGATTTCTCCTCCTCCCCTCAGAATCTGCACTCGTCGTTCACTGCTAGACCATTCTCGTTAGGTGCTTCCTGAGGCGACAATGCCCAGCAAGGAATCCAGTGAGGAGTTGTAGCATATTCTTGCCAAGATCCAGAAACATCTTAGATCTTGCTGTAGTAAAGCTTCCGAGAAACTTTTTGGAATGATCCAACTCAGGGACATTCCGCCAGAGTGTTTCTCTTTCGGTTTCTTTCTTCTGAAACTCTTTCTTGTAGGTACATTTACCTGTACAACAGAAAGGTTCTGGGCCAATGAAAGGAGTTCGTGCTCCTTTTCTGCAAGTGTGTTGGCCTCTTCATTCACTTTGATTCCCGAATGGCCGGGAATCCCTACTAAACAAACCTTGTTTTTCTTGCCTATTTCGTTGATTGTTTTTTGGCACTTCCATACCGCCTTAAATGATGTGAGAGTTCAGTGCTTTAACAGCAGCCTGACTGTCAGAATGTATAGCTAAGTTCATTTCCACAAATTTTTCGTTTGCAAGCATTTCTGCCTGAAAGACGCTTGAACAGCGACCTAAAGATAGTGGGCATTTGGTGCCAGGCCCGAATACTCCAGCGTCAGTCCCCGTCTTGGTGTTAGAACTATCTGTGTACCATTTGATGGCATTCTTTTTGAGAACTTGGATTGTGGGCTCCCTTTCCCAATCTTCTTTCTACTTAGCATTGTAGTAAAAGCTTTCTCGATGCTAATTTTCTTCTTTCATATTTTAATTATGTCGTCTCAAATGTTCAATTTTCGAAAAAAATGCCCCCTGCACTCCCTTTGGGAGGGAGGAGAGGACATACGGGGGATCAATTCGCAATAGTCCTCTTTCAAATGAAAGAAGAATCATGAAAATCGGAGTTCGTTTAGTACTTAATAGGGACAAAAAGAACATGCAGACAAACAGTCGAATTGTATACCTCCTCCGTTTGCTCCGTCCGTCCAAAAAGGGACCAATTTTGGCTTGCAAATAGATATGGCTCTGCAGTATAGAATGTACCTAACCTAACCTAACTGTACACTGAGTTTGCTTTTAAATTTCCAGCAGCTTATGTACTATTTTTCGTTCAATCTTTTAAAGCTTAGTAAGATGTAATGCGCTTACATCGCCTTACTTCATTCAATCGACGTATCAAATTAACATAGATAAGTAATAAATGCTTAAGAAACTACTACAGATTCGAAAAATTTTATCCTTTTCTTCTCAAGTTGTCATTAGCTTTCAGTTTCAGTTTCAATATTAATTGTTTTTCTTTTTATGCATTTGATGCATTTCTCTTGAAAAAGTGTTACTTTTTCCATAAAAGAGATAATGCTGTGAATTGAAACAAAAGTTTTCGTGAATCAGTTTGAAACAGTAAGTTCTTTATGTTGAATATATAAATAGTAATAATGTTCTTAGAGAACCCAAGCTTATTGTCTTTGATTTACCACCACTCACCTCTGAACTCAATCTACTCGCCAATTACAGACTACAGTATTGTTTTCCTAAGATACCATAGACATGTTTAAATACATCCAGAATGTTTATCTGTGCCTTTCATTGTTCTGTAAACTAGCACCAATGAGCGCCATCTTGCGTATTTTTCAGTTACCCTTATTTACGGCTGTAACTAAAGGTAACAAAACGTTAAAAAAATTCAAATTGAGATTCATTTTTTAGCACACTTGTCTATTTGAAATTGAAGTCCTTTTATACAGTCCATAGATTATTGGCTTGTCGGTATGTGTCAAATGCTGCATATTTGGACCATCTCTAAATGAATCAATCAAACGGTTAGACTCAGTGCTAAATAATAACTTTTTTTGCTATAATTCTTATAAGCTAAACTTTGGAATAAAGTCGATTTTCAGATTCACTGTATTAGTATAAACGCATCTCACGACTTGTTATAAATCTGTAAAAGGTCTCGAAATCTTTATACAGCAGTGATGCATAAATTTTATCTACTATTGACAAAATATAACTTTCAAAGATATCTTTTGTACGAGCTGACTCTTTCCAATAATTGTTTACCGCATCTGTTTATACGACAGTAATATTAGTTTGCAATTGTAAAGCGGCAGCATCCGTTAGAAGAATATTTTAAGGTCAAAAACTATTCCTAATGATTTTCTTACATTATGATAAATCTTATTCTAAAATGGTGACGAAATAAAACCAAATATTAAACAAAAAGCTATTTGTTTTCCAATAATAATTTCAGTCTGCGTAGGTACATTACTAAGGTATCATTAGGAATGAATAGAAGTAATTTTAAATAATAAAGTTCTGAATTAAATCTAAAATTTGATTTTGTCCTTAAAATATTTCTAGGTATTTTTATTTGCTAAAAGCTATGAGATTAGTGATGCTGCGAGACTGGTCTTGGTCTTGCAGTCTTGGTCTTGGTCTTGCAATTTTGCAAGACCAAGACCGAGACTAAGACCGTCTATGCAAGACCAAGACCCAAGACCAAGACCAATACCGGGATGCAAGACCAATACCAAGACTAACCTGGTCTTGGTCTTGGTCTTGCTGCAAGACTTGCGAGACTTGCAAGACTCTTGCATTTCCGTAACCAAACACCAAATTGGTAGGAAACATATTATTTTACTCAATGATTAGATAAGAAACGCTAATAAATAACCTAATTAACTTAATCTTTGAACTCCCTTTTGATCGATCTTTATTTTACAGATTCCAAAAATATTGAATCAAAAGTTGTTGGGTGAAAAGCTAGTTCATTTTAACCTTCTAGGATTTACGGATTTCAAAAAATTCTCAAATACCCTATACCTATACCGTAATTTCAGCCCTTCTAGGATTTCCCTTACCGAGCTGTTTTCAAAAAATTCCGACAGTTCGTAGCCAGGGGAAGGTAAACTACACGGTTTTTTATTTTTAATATTTTTTCTATCGCGCAGAATGTTTTAAGTAAACGTTAAAAATCATCTATAAATCTGATTTTTTTTGATGACATTTATCCAGTGGCCACTTTTGGAGATATTTGAAATTTTATATTGCCCTTATTTTCAAACTATTTTTTCGATCATGCTCATTAACTAACTCAACTGAGATATTCACACGACTGACTTTTTAAATAGATACCTAGTTTTATAAATGCGCGTATTAAATCTCTAACTGTTTTTAATTTAAATTTTTTGAAAAAAGCTTTCTACAAAAATTAAAGTTAGTTTTATCAGAAATAATTTTGATCGCTTTCAGAGATTCTTTCTATTTTATTGAAGAAAATGGTAAAAACCATTGTAGAATGAGCAAGAGAATGAGTTATGAAATAGAAGTATGAAGTAGAAGTATGTAGTGAAATGAGTGCTCAGTTGGGACGGATGATACCAAGAAAACACAAGCAGACTAAGTCGCGCTAGTAAGATACGATTTTCATATGTGAATGGTGATTATTAATTTATAAACTTTTACGCATCTCACTTGACCTAACTTAATTCTAGGCACCTAGTTTTATTCTCATTACTTATTCTACATTACCAGGCGTGTTTGTTCTGGACAATGACAATTTTTTTATACGGTCGATATTTATCCATTTCGAATGATAATATAATTATAGGCAATCTTATAAGATTATGAATTACATACTTCCCGTACATATGCAGGGTTCTTAAGCAATTACGGTTTAGAATCGCAACAACTTCTCACACTTATAAAAAGATTAAAATTTTTGCAAGAGTCTTGCAAAGTCTTGCAAGAAGACCAAGACCAATACCAAGACCGTATATGCAAGACCAAGACCCAAGACCAAGACTAAGGATTTGATGCAAGACCAAGACCAATGCCAAGGGTGCAAGACCAAGACCAATACCAAGACCATATCGGTCTTGGTCTTGGTCTTGCTTTGCGCATCACTATATGAGATTGCTGGAAATGATTTCGTTTAGACAGGTTGACATTTCGTTTTCTATGATACTGCTACTTCAGAGACAGTCTCATGGAACCACATCAATAGTAGAGATGCCTCTTGAAACAGAAATCCAGTTGATGTAATCTTCGTCAGTCTGCCTTTTCGCCTACGTTTCGCCATTTTAGGCTCCCCCAGACTCTGTTCAGGAGCTGGGCCTCAACAATCCTTTTTGACACTGAGCACCTTTCTGACCACTCGTCGTTACATACCCAACTATTGATGTGTGAGTGAGTAGAAGATGTCGATACATTTTCATGTGATGGAATCCAATGGATCGAAATTGGAGAAATTTTATGTTTCAAATTATTTTCATACTCTTACATCATCAATACTTATGCTTGATAATCTTGATAGTAGTACATTCTCAAACTAGCTCTTTCGTCATTCTATCATCCTGTAATTAAAATTGATGGCATAGTCTACCGTGTACCAAAAATAATATATATTTTCACCGGTAACATATGTGCATATGTCTCCGGGTGTAATTTATCTAACGATGCTATGGTGCGGTAACACGGTGTACCTATACCTAGTATATAATATGTATTTTTGTGCGTGCCAGAGTGCGCCTTTACGCAATGCCCATTCCGAATAAGCCCACGCGTACGCATGCTTCTTCTCTATCTATTTATCGTCTCTTCCTTCTCCTCAACGTTTTCAATGCCACTCTTTGGAATGCAACTAGTAAGTAGTATTGATCAGATTACGTAGACATCGCATCAAGTAATTTCAATTACAATGAAAGCTTTTTAGTGTTCCGCCTTGGTAATCAGTTATGTGTATATATGCTGGCTGGAGAAAGCAGAGCGTCCAATGAATGATTTAAGCATGTATATTTATAGGATTATCGATAGATAAAATATTTAACAATAGCAAACTATACTATCTGAAGACTAATTGGGATTTGCAAAATTTGTGTAATTCCTGTATGAGTTGGTTTGTTATGAGTTTCTGATTATACCTCGACGATAACTTTCTTTATCACAACAGTAAGTAGGATAGCTGTTTCTCCAAAGCCGTGAATTTCTTTATTGCACAAGTTTGAAAAGTGAATGAATAAATGCAGGCTCTGACATAGGCAGGAGTCGGATATGGAAATAATTATAGGTTATTACTTTTCTTTCAAATTAGTTATGTTTTATACAAATAGAATTTATTACTTTCGATTGGAAAAAATCACTTAAATGATTATAATCTATAGATATACATATTTATTATTATTATCTAAGCCATTCGAAGGTCTTTTTGGACTAGTCGACTATAAGAAATAATTTAGGACTATCTCTCAGTACATTGTCTTGCAGAACCTAAGCAGTAAAATATTTTTGTCTAATTAACATATACCCGGTACTCTAGCCTAACTGAGCTAGAAGCATTTAAAATTTTAGTTAAGTAGGAGTAGGAATTCCCTACTAAATTAAAGACCATTTGAAAAGAAACCACTTTATTGAATTAGTTGCTCAAAATGTCCACCCAGTTGCTGAATACATAGTCTAGCTCTTCCATGATTCTAGCTACTAGTTGTTCTCTGTTGCCAATATTTTTTTCATAAACTAAACTTTTCAGTCTTCCCCTTAAAAAATAATATAGGGGATTAAAGTCTGATCACCTTGCTGGCCAAGGAACAACATAACCTCTCCCAATCCACCGGTTTATATAATTTTTATTAAGAAATTCTGTTACTTATCGACCAAAGTGTGGAATTGCACCATCGTGCTGAATCCACATTCGTTGTCTTATATTAAAAGAAACATCATCCAGTGATATTGGAAGCTTATTTTCAATGAAACGTAAATAACTAATGTCGGTGACACGAGCTTCCATTATAAATGGACCATTGAGGCGGTCATCAATAATGCCACACCAAAAACATTCATAGAAAATCTAAAAATGGAATCCCCGAGATTGTCGTGATTTTCAGGTGCCCAACAATGTGAATTCCTGGCGTTATTGATGCTGTTTCGGGTGAATGGGGCTTCATCACTTAACAATATTATCCGAGAAATCCTTGGATTTCTCAATATTCAGCGATTAAATTCAAGTTTTGAATTTTTGTCAGCAGATTTTAAAGCTTATACAGGTAAGATGTAGCACTAGTACAAACCGAAATTGTGCAAAGTTCTCCATACCCGGAATACGTTAAGTGTGTTTGCTATTCTTCGGACACTAATAGAAGGTTGAGCATCAATCGTATTGAATATTGCTTCTTTTTGAGCTAGTTCCTGCTGAACGGAACGTTTAGAAGTAGCTGTAGGAAACTTGCCTGTTTCTCTTAAACATCTATGGACATTGCTAAAAACAGTTCCATAAGGCACCCTAGGAGTGAGAAATCGTCGACGATATTCATCAACTGCCGTTTGTCCGTTTCCATTACACAATCCATAAACAAAATGAATGTCAGCATATTTTTCATTCAAAAAAGTGAACATACCTTTAAGACTATTTTATTGTAACACAAGAAAATAAACAGGCTAAATTATTTTAATTGAGTTTACCGTCACAATAAATATTAATGATGATTCACAGCCACCTGGTCTTTTCAATAATAACAAAATCAACAGCCGAACTTCTAATACCTGCTTTAGTCGACTTATTTAAAATTTAAGTTAGAATAGCGTTCCGGGTTCCGGGTATATGTTCATTAGACATTTTTGACTTGAAATCAGTCCAGCAACACACTCTCCAACTGTGGCAGTCATGTCGTAGGACAACCTGTATATATATCTTGGCCATAGGTAATGCGCAATATAGTTTTCTTACCCACTTTTGAAGACGAGCAAGGGAAGAAAACGCAAAATATTATTTTTTTAACCTAGGTGCGAAAGTGGAATCTTTTCCGGGCTAAGCACTTCTTTAAGCCCAGAAAACCGCCCTCGCTAAGTGGCCTAAAAATTTTTTGCCTTCACGTGAAACTATTATATTTATTGATATTATATTGTTTAAGGGTATATTTTTAGTTGGTATAAATTTGCTGGCGATTGCTCGTTAATCAGGCAATCAACTGAAGAGATTCAGTCAACCGGCTCAGATAGCGAATTAAATGGATGATCAGGCTGGTCGGTTGGTGACATATTATGTATTATTAGAGAAACTGCATAATAAATTATTGATTTCATTTAGCAGATGTTGTCAGTTCAATATCAACAATAATTATCACAAATTTCAAAACTTATAACAGTTGCGCATACTGATTCATTTACATATACATATAAATTCCATATCACCCAAGTAGAATGTCTTTGAATTCATCTTGAAATATAACTGTTGATTGCCGTGAGAAAATATTTTTGAACGATATCTTAAGAGAAATGACTTGAAATTGATCAACGATCATTCTAAATAAACCACTGAAAAATTGAAAACTAATGTAGTTATTATTACTTTTATCATCTCAGCCATTGAATATATAATATCTACCATATATTTCAATAATCAAAGTCCAAATTGCTCTGATGGATGTTGTGAAGTGAAAATATATTTCAGCGTGTTCCGTGATAGTATTATTACTATATGGACAATCTTCAAACAGGTTTTAGATTGGATATTGAGTGTGATATTATTCAATTTATTTCAGAAGTCGGCAGTCAGGAAACGTCTACAGTCTGTCATAATATATTAGCTTCATTATAGAATTGAAATGGATTACGAGAATTTGATTTAAAATTGTTCCATTTATAAGATTCAACAATAATATTTTTGTTATCAAGTATATACCAGAATCGGTACAAAATTATTGAAAAATAGTAACAAGATCGAAGAACTTGATAACATCTTTCATTAATTTTCTTTGGTTTTTCCAAGAAGCTTTCACATTTTAGATCAACTTCGCAAACAGAGGAGGTATAACAATTTGATTGTTTATCTGAATTTTGTCTTTATATCCATGTTTCTGTCATTGCAAACGTGCACCAATTTTGATGATTATTTTTATTATTTGACAGAACAAATTCAAAGGTTTAGCTCTGTTAGAATCATTGGTATTCTTGAGGTTAGAGCTGACTCTCCCTATGCCGGTCCAATAAGAATAGGAGCTTCAATGACATTATCGCGCATAGCTTTGATTTGCAATCTTGTACCGTTGCATAGAGTAGGTGGATGAAGATTACGTAATGATATTATTGAAGCTCCAACTTTTAGTTTTAAAACACCAAAATGAAGCCCAGAATGATTAAGAGAAAAATTCTTGAGGATAGTGTACGGTGGTATCGGTCTCTAAAACTGTACTAAAACTGATTGAGTGTTATTCTTTGACTTCTACTTGCAATTCTTTTAAAATAATTTGATTCTACTACTCTGCTGATGACTTATTTCGAGATGTTATTTGATTTGAATAGGGAAAAAAATTGGAAGGATAAACTTGTATGATTATTGAATTTTTAACACAGTGTTCAAAATTCAACTCTGTGTTGAATTTTCAATATTTTTTCATCATAGTATCAACCTAATACCACAGCATTATGCTGTGCTAATATTATTAGTCTTGCTGCAGCAGGCGGTATAGTTGAGAATCATACATATCACATCTGGTATCACATTATAAAAAACAGTATGTTTCAAGTAGTTAATTTTTAGTTTCAACTTCAGTACATTAAAATAAAGAAAGAAAAAATAACAGTCATTATTTGATAAAGCAATAAGGAATTTTTTCATCTGTCGATTTACGCCGTCGCTTCGCATTACCTACGCCGCTGAGAAGTATTTCCCAATCTTTATTCATTTTAGAAAAGCTAAATAAAAATAAAATATAGCTCATGTAACCGATGCAAATATAAATAATTCATTAAAAAAGAAACTATTGCAATCGGATAAGTAGTTTTCGAGATTTTTGTGGTCATACGAAAAGTCGTTACTCGTATAAATATATTAGTATAGATATACAAAAATTAGGAACGACTTTATTACATTATTGAAAAATATAAATAATAGCTACTAATTTTTTTGGTAATGGAAATTTTTGGCACTAACTTTAAAATTACCAGCACCAATAGAATTAATCCCAACTAAAAAAAATCGGAGCTATTTTTTTAATATTCCACTAGGTATTTAGACTGTTTCACTAGTTATTAAAACGTTAGAAGGGTCAGTTATATTCCGTAATTTGAAAATATGGCGGTAAAATTTTAATTTTGGAAAATAATTTCCCCCTCTAAGCCCTTTGGATTATGTTTTTGGGACATGACATATTGGAAGGTTTAATATGGGAACATCTCTCAGCATCCGCCTTCCAATGAAAAAAGGCATTAAAATGGATGGACGTTGGCTCAAAATGAGTGATCATATATAAAAACAAAAATATATTTGAATCTGGTTTCCGGAGTCGGTCAAAAAAACGAAAACAGTATTAATTCTACTAGTACTGGTAGGTACTCTTCAAGTTGGTACCAAAAGATTTTTAACTGAACTGCAGAATTTCAGAATTACTAGTACCAATGGAATTATTATTGCCAACTTTGTTGCCCGTGATTTCGTTCGCGTGGATATATATAGTTGTATCTACCCGTGAAAATCGCATTCAAATCCGTTCAGTAACTTCTGACTGGAAACATACAAAGAGAAAGACAAAAAAAAATTCGTTCATTTGTGTTCTTTTGCCTTTCTCTTAACAACTCTTCATTTTTTATTCATATATTCAATGTACAGGGTTTTAATTTTTTAATATTTTTATAGATTATGTGCAGCTATATGTAGATATAAGATATTTGGTAACAACTTAAAAAGTACTAGTAGGTGCCAACAGAATTATTTGTATTATTGTTCATTCGGACCTATTTTTGGTAGAACAAAAATCATTTTCGAATAAATGGACATAACATCCTTTGGTTTTTCTTGATTTTGCTTCAATCATACGATAAGGATCTTACCGTAAATGAGAGTCGTCCCGAATTTAACGACTATATACTGTGCCTTTATTCTAAACTTCAAAATTTTACGAGCTTCACAAATCTCATTACCAGCAGAAGTAAAAGAGCAGACAAACTATAAACTGTCAAAAGATATCACCTTAACTTTACAACGCTAATCCTCAACGTTCATAATACTATTCAAACTAATACATCGGCAATAAATTCCTCATATCTATTGGAGTAGAGCGTAAAATAAATGCGTCTTGGGTCATGAGAAAATGGTGTTATTAAAATGTTACGAAACTCTTTACGTACCTAAATAACGAAATAATCGCATCTAATGATACATTCTTTAGATTTACATATACAGTTACATTGGATAATATATACCTATTTATATTCAAGCGTTCAGGTATTGAATATGTTGGATGTAATTCGTTGTTCTGGAAATAATTGAAGAAAACAGCAGCACTGTGTAAGTTTATACATCCGGCTGTTTCCCTGTATGTTAAGAATATTTGTGATTTTTAGAGCCTATGGAGACGATATGGGATATCCCATTTAATTCGGATGTTTATGTTTCTGTAAGATTACATAAAATATACCTATATGTTGTTATTGAGAAAATAAACGGATCAAATTTTAATAAATCTATTGAGAGACATATTATATACTATAAACTTCCCAAGATCTAAACTTCAACGTAACTGGCGATAATCAATAAATAGGTAACTAGGAACTGAACTGAACTGAACTGAAAGAATAGAACAAAAACATCATCTTCATCAAAGTCGCTTTCGCAGCTAGTTTCGAACAACTTTCATGAAGGGTATAAAAATCAATAATAATGCAAATTATGATATATTGACCATAGAAATTATAAAACATACGCCATTAAATTAATAAAAAGCTCCGATATATAATTATCTGCAAAAAAAAACTGTAAAAAATACCTTTTGAACACTACTGGTGCTCACTTCGCTAGTAAAATAAATACAAAATACTGTAAAATGCTGAATCTATAGTATATTTTATACGATCACACATCGATGCAGTTTGAGTTAAACAACTAATTAGCACTTCTGGATATGAAAAAGAGAGTGAAGGCCATTTAAATCGCGCAAACACTTCTAGCCTTCCTGCTCTGCCTGCCAACAACTACTCTATCCAACCCTCCACCCATCTGCAAAGGGCTTCCGCATTTCCCGTTCCGGGCATATTTCAAAATGTAAATTATGAACGTAATGGGGGCATTACCAGCGCGAATTGTGAAAAAAATGTGGGATGACGTGAATAACGACATCATTACCAAAAGTGGCTGGATATCGTGTCTAATCCACTACTGCAACAGCTCCTTGGTAAATATGAAATGACTTGATGATGTATGTCAACACTTCCGGTATATCGGTGTGAATATCGAAGAGGAAGTTTTATCATGTAAAATGGTGCGTGTATTTGGAATGGAGGCAAGTGATTGAACTATTTTAAACTAAAAACAAAATATGATAATAATTAACATAGTCATAGTTTCAACAAAAACCAGCTCCACCAAGCAGAGCAGAGGATGAAACTCATAAGATTCATTTAAATCCCATCATATATTGGGATAATGGGAAACGATTAAGCGGACATAAAAGTAAGAGAAACCATAATGGGTACTAATATAGCAACGATAGATGTCTCAAGCCTGACAAGTAATTTTCGGAACACGATAAAATTCAGTTTACATAGTGCGTGGCAAAATTGCTGGCGAGAATCCACCTTAAACCTCCTTTAGAGAAACCATGGCAAAACCGTCCAAAACATCGTAATGACCAAGTGTTCCTTACCCGCTTATCTACCCTTCGGTCACGCCTGGCTCACCCACAACTACCTCCTGTGCAACAATAACGTACCCATTTATCCATTTAGTGATCCTACGAGACAGAATTGCAAAACCAAGACCGAGACCAAGATCGTATTTGCAAGACCAAGATCCAAGACTAACTAGGTCTTAGTCTTGGTTTTGCTGCAAAACTTGTGAGACTTGCAAGACTCTCGCAGTTCCGTAACGAAACAGAAAATTTGTAGGATTTTGTTTTTAGTCAATGATTAGAGAAGAAACGCTGATAAATTACCTCAATGATTTGACCTTTGAACTCCTTTATTATCGATCTTTATTTTGCATATTCTAAAAATATGGAATTAAAAGTTATTGGGTGAAAAGCGAGTTCATTTTACCCTGCTAGGATTTACTTATTTAAAAAATTCTGAAACAGTAATCAAAGAACCCCGACTGCTCGTAGCCAGGGGAAGGTAAACTTCACGGTTTTTAGGTCTATAATGTTTTCTAACACGCTGAATGTTTTGAGCAAAAGTTGTATTTACAAATCATCTATTGATCTGAAATATTTTTGATGAAATTTATTCATTAACTAACTCAACTGAGATATTCACACGATTGATTTTTGAAATAGTTGAGTACATCTATACAAATTTCTTACCAGTTTTTTATTTTTATTATTTTTCTGGAAACAGCTCTACATAAAAGTTAAAGTTAGAAACTATATCTATAAACCAGAAATACCTATGATCGCTATCACTCAATGGCCACTTTGAAAAATTTTTTGGTGATTGTTCCGATCAGACAATCTTGTTATTTTCACTTTTTCTTTCGAGAAAATGGTACAAAACCATGCAAAAACATAAAGCCGGAAAAGGAAAACCATTATATATCAAAATAAGGCAATAAAGAAATAAAATGAGTGTCCAGGTGCGACGAAGATATCAAGAAAGCACAAGCAGACAAAATCGTGCTAGTAAGACACGATTCTCATGTGTGAATGGTGAATAATTATTTGTAAATTTTATTAATTAATTACGCATCTCTCTTGCTCTAAATTAATTTTGCGCACCTAATTTTATTCTCAGTACCTATTCTAAAATGGTTTGGTACTATTACAATACCAGGAGTGTTTGTTCTGGACAATGAACGATTTTTTTTATACGTCCAATATTTATCCATTTTGAATGATAATATAACTAACTACAATCAAATAAGATTATCAATTACATACTTCCGATACATAGATATTGCAGGGTTCTTCTTCATTTGAATTTAGCAGTTACAGTTTAGAATCGCGTGAATTTTTCACACTTATAGAAATTACAAAATGTATGCAAGAGTCTTGTGAAGTCTTGCAATTCTTGAAGCAAGACCAAGACTAAGGATTTGATGCAAGAGCAAGACCAACACCACGGGTACAAGACCAAGACCAGGACCAAAACCCGGTCTTTACTTCACAAGAAATATTGTCAAGATACAGCGAAATCTGGAAACAATCCTGGGCCCAAATTATATATTCCACAAAATTACATTTCTTAACAGTATAGGCCTTAAGTTTAAACTGTGAAAATAAGTTATAGTTTGAATACCCATCGAATGGGGTTTCGTCATACCTTGACTATCTCTTTTTTTCGTTTGTAAACTAGGTGAAATAAAATTTTAACGTCATAAACATATGTCTTCGATCAGATCGGCTGATTGTTATTTTGATGCTTGTTCTTGTTCTCTTTGACGTTTAATGTCAAACATTTCTTTTTGATAGTGATTTAGCCCCTTTATTAATATGTCAGTATTATCAGTGTCAGTGTTTTGGGGTTAGGAATTAGAATTTAATTTAAATTATTTACGATATGCGTAAAATGGCACATGACGTCAGGAATCGTGACGAAACCCCACTCGATGGGTATACAAACTATACAGAGAAATAACCGAGAGGTTATTTCATATATTCCATGGATTAAAATTTCAATAGATGTTATAGCCTTGATTTTTTTGGTATTCTTCAAGTATATCCAGGATGATAAGGAGTTATCACATGGTGAGATAATCCTGTCAAAAAGTATCAAATGTGTGACCAAACATTCAGATGTTCAGATTAGAAGGATATAGACCTGGTTTATTTGTTGGTAAATTTATAGAAAACAATGACAAATAACTCAAAAATAGCTTAGTTTAGTATTTGTTAGTACTAATCCCATATACGGGAGAGAAGACAAGCATTGAAGGTTACCAAGGCTAGCCATCATACGACTGGAAAAAAATGATACGTCCAAAAAACTTTTTTCACCGACATTATAAAAGAAAGACATATGAATATTAAATGGCACCGATCATGATAATTATTTTTTTCATTAAAAAGAGGAGAGCTTACGAGTGGGCTCTATATATTCCCCAAAGACACCTTCCAAGTGGGATATATCAGGCTAGGAAGTAGTTAGGTTAGGTTTCAAAGGTGACTGAGTTTTTTTTAGATTATCAAACTTGAAGATTCGCTTTCTTTATCTCTTCCGTAGGTTTTGGAATATAGAAACATCAGAACTCCTCAGCTCTGTGAAGCCAGTATAACCAAATGTGGTATTTTAATTACCAGAACAACAAAATAAGGGGTAGGTCCTTATTAGGTGTCTAAACCAAAATCTTATAAACTATCCAAGATAGGAGGTATGCAAAAGTGTCGTGCTAGCTTTACGGCTTTGCGTGAAGCTCATCAAATCATTATAATAATACAACAAATCTGATCATCAAAGAAGAATTACGGGTTTTGTGATGAAATAAATGTTGATTGTATATTGGACATAACATTTAAGATTTATAATGTAATATTATTTGTTCGAGTACCAATACACATTAAAAATCTTTATTAAATTAAATTTGTAAGGAAAACCTACATAACCCTTGATTTGTAATTTCTGACTTTAGCAGCTAGTAGTTTATATATATTTTTACTTTTTTGAATCTCTATAGTTATTAATTTGAACCTACAGCTAGAAGATATATGTGTCAACCAATTAACATGTAGTTTATAAATATGATATTCCACATTTGCAACTGTTTCATTCACAGAACTAAACTCATCCTTGTTTCACCTACATTATTTTGTTTGAGTAAAGGCGTGCTGATAAGCCGATCGACTGGATGATCATAAATCAGTCACTTGCATGAATGTATCCATATACCCACATATCTCTATCTGTAATCGCTAATTCGTCGTGAGGAACCCCCATGGTGGAGCCAAAAAGGATGTTCCACGTCGCGACGCTACTCGTCTCTGGCGTCGTTGGCGCTGCTCGATATCCGGCCAGTGCGGATGGCGGCTGATCGATTGTCCGACAAAGGCCAGAGGCGTACAAGATAACGCACTCATGACCTACTAAGCTTATTTATAGTTGAGCGCAAAGATGTCAAAGAAATAATAGACAATCTGGATTCACTTCTTCATTCACCAGTAATTCCTAAGTTGGTTGGATTATTGATTTGAAATTCGAAATCACATATGCAGAGTTGCAAAGACCTTTTCCAGGATGGTCAATGTGAGAGATATTTTGAAATACAAAATGCCCATGAAAAACAATGTTCTCTCCATAGGTTGAGTGGGCGAACACAGTCCGTAGGTTACCTCTTAATAGCAACAAGTGCCAACTCGCGCGAAAAATGAACGCATATTTTGAAATTGACAGATACAGTTGGTGGCAGATTAATGCCGGTATCCAGATTATATCTGCTTTCTCGCTTTAAGGTGCCTGTCAACCCAGATGTATGTAATTGTAATTTTTTTGGTTTCAGCAATCCGAGATGAAATAACAAGACTGACCAACATTAGATAACACACCAAAATCCTAATTATGTGTATTATGGTTAATGTCTCATTATTATTACTAACACTTCCTATAACTCTTTTTTACAAATCTGTCTTGATTACGAATAATAGTACCTAAGTTCTATTTTTTAAGGAATAAATTGAAAGGTTGATCTAAATGAAAGATTTTAAAATTCTTGTTAAGGATAATACGAAAAAATGTTAACTTTATTTTAAAGAATTCTTCTTATCTTACTTATAGGTATATTAGGTATTAGGCGCTGAAGGGGAGTAACCAATGTAACCAATTATCTGTTATGTACATATATCCATAAATTCTACTGAGAAGCATCAGTATCATAGACCTAATTCCAGTATTTATTTTACTTCTGCGTTACGTTCATGTTTTGAAGGTAAACATAACATTTTATACACCCTAGATTGCAATGACGGAAATACTCTGTTATTTACGATCTCTAATACTCGTAAACACTTATTTTCATTCCTTTTCTTTCTAGCAAACAGATAGATTACAGATTGCACCAAAATTATTTTTAAAACGAAGATGCAGTCCAACATCTGTATAGCTAAAATAAATACATGAATATATAAGAGTAGTTCATTTATTTTTATTTTAAATAAATATCGGATAAATTGAGTTGCGCATATTTACATAAAAAAATAGTTTGGTAGGTAGGTACTTGTTTAGTTTGATATTAGAACTATCACGTATATGTATAATCGTTATCAACTAACAACTAAACTAAATTGGTTTCGAACTAAAATTTGTTTATGAATAAGGCTGATTATTGAATTTATAGGCTTATGATATTTTAGCAGATACGTTTTCCAGGTAATATTTTTTCTATATAGGTACAATGTCACCGATTATATTTATCCAGCCTCCCAAAGGTGTTAGTATAAGTAAAAGGAAATTTAAAAAAAGTGCAAATCAAGTTTTGAGAAAAAAAAATAAGAAAATAAATAAAAAGGAGTTCCTTTTTATAATAAAACACCCAAAGCATTTTTTCACAGAGATAAGAGTCATTTCTTACGTCACGATAGGGAGGTAGAAATTATGTCCAAATAAGACAACTATTCCAAAAACATCAAGATTATTTTTATTTTTTTCAGGCGGATGCGATTTTGCTTTGATGAGTTGTTCCAATAAAAAAAATAAAAAAAAGTAGCTACGTATAAGACGAGCGCGTAGCTGCGTGTTAACACTGACCGCCTTCGATCATCGAAGTTAAGCAGCGCAATACGATGGAAATGGCTTGGACGAGTGACCGTTGATGCGGGCGCGCGTTCGAGTCTCTGTTGCATTGCATTCTCTTCCTCTCGCAAGGCAACAGGAAACCAGTGAGAGTATATATTCCCTAGTACAGCTCTCTGGAAGGGTGTGCCCTTAAGATTTATCTTGGGACACATCAGTGGTTTGAAATCCACGTAAAACTGTAGGTCCCCTTGTCTGTGGTAACACTTTCAAGGCAGATAAGCCGCCAACGCTCAAATACGAGTACGGCATTCAAAGAAGAAGTTGCGTATAAAAGAAAGGGACGTATTTTCCAATATTTTCTCAGCCGTCTATTTAAAACTTTAGATCATTTGATAAATCAGAGGAAATATTTTCTTTTAATTTCACAATTTGACCCACAAAATTAATCCCCAGTATCCGAATTTGTTAATTTGTTAATTTTTCTCATTCAGTATTTTTTTTAAAAATAGGCTTGACAGACAGGCAGACATACATATTAAGCAATGACATGTTTTAGAACGGAGTAGCCTTCAAAGACGGTTTATACATTTTTATGCACCTAAAAATATCTGAGGAGACTACAAAACATGCAGTAAGGGATGTTTAATATGGCTCCTTAAAAAACTGCAAACAGATTTCATCACATTGTATTTTCAACCGTGCCGTGGAAACATAAATCAAATACGCCAGTTGCTAGTAAGCTTTTATGATAGACTTCTAAACGGAGGAGCGATTGTTTGTCTGCTTTTTATTGTTATTTATAATATATCTAATCAATAAATTTGGGACTCAAATAGTATCAGTTTGTAAGGTGATCACGTTGATTTTGCTGCCCAAATCCGGGCATCGACTAATCTAATCTGAAATGTGAATATTCCTATATCATCCACTTATAGTAAGAGATGATTTTAAATGCTTCTTTTCAATAATTTACGCAAAAAATGGTGACAATTTGTATTATAACTGTAGATTTGTGATGGAACCAGATGAAATCAGTATCTCAATATGAATATATTTGAATAAATTTATAATGGGAATTTGGAAAAAAAGAACTACAAATCTTTCCAAAACATATGAATATTGTTACAGTAAATGAATGGAAACGATAGGGTCATCAACCTAAATTTTCGGTAACTGAAACTAAGATCAAACAAGATGTATGCGTGGAATTAAAAGAAAAAAATATCATGTATATATCCAATATAATAGAAGATGGGTTACAAAACAAAAACATCTGTATTTATAGAAATGCAGAACTGTAAGTAGGTACTTAGACAATTTTTTAGACATGAATATAGCTTGTGTGAAAGTTTGATGTTCGATGCATTTTTAAAAAAAGAAATCTTTGGGTAATTTTCCAAAATATTTTCCTTTTAAAATTGTGTCCAAATAACGTCGTTATGTTAATTCTACAGTTTGATGTACGTGTATGTGTAAGATTTCAGCAGTTTTATTGTCAACAAACTATTCAAAAGATAAATTCAAATAAGATTTAATGACCCTATATTTTTTCTATAAGAGGGATATTCCGAGCAATAAAATTTGGATAGAAAAACAGGATAATAAAAAGTTAATTGTATACGACTTAGATAAGGAAACTTTTCTAACACTATCTACTTACTCGTTATTCTTAGTATAAAATATATCTATATAGGTAACTTGTATAGTTTCCTTTTCTTCAAAAGTACATTATCCTTTTATATATAGAAGAAGGGCGCAATTCTCCTCCAACAATTTCCAGGATTTATTCTCGAACTTCCACACTATACGCCATTCTGAAATTTTCGGTATTGCCGATAACGGCCTAAAGTTGCAAATTTTAGTGCCTATTTTATTCTAGAGGTTCGAATATTTGCTGTAGCTGTATAAAATCCACCTACATTTTCAAATTTTTACTTGAAAGCCTTGAACATTCCATTTATTTCATAAAACTGCTGAATAGGCTTGAAACTGAAAGTATTCCATCTTTGTTCGGAAAAATGACGTGAACAGAAAATGTTCTATTGCTAAATAATCAAAACAATGGAAATAAAAATGACTCATAATTTTGAGTTTTTTGATAATATAGTAAACGATATGTTGGTAAGAGAAAAAATTTTTGTTGATCTTGAAACTCTTAATAAAAATTTAAATAGTAATGACGAATTGATTTTGTATTTAAATATTAGAAGCATTAATGCCAATTTTGCAAATTTAGAGATTTATATTGAGAGTTTAGTATGTAAACCTTTTTATATTTGCTGTTCTGAAGCCTGGATTATTGAAAATCCAAACTTTTTCAAACTAAATGGATATAATATGTACTATAATGAAAGTTACCTAAATAAGGCTGATGGAGTTGTGGTATATATCAAAGACTGTTTGACTGAAGAAACCGAAATCATTCAAATCGATAAGTTAAGAATAGTAAATACTAACTTAAAAATGGGTGATGACAGTACCATGACAATATCTGCCTTGTATAGATCGCATAGTTTAAGCAAAGTTGAATTTATTAATAGTCTAGGAACTTATCTGATATGCATGAAAAATATTGAAAATCATTTGGTAGTTGGTGACTTCAATATTGACTTGTTAATATCCGATGTATTTAGCCAGGAACTCTTAAGCAATTTCCTTGAATTCGGTTTTTTACCATCTTTTCAAAATGTTACAAGACCGTCGTCAAATTATAATTTAAAAGGAACATGTATAGATAATATGTTCTACAAATTTAATAAAGTTGATATTAAGTCATTCACAGTTAAAAATTCTATAACTGATCACTATACTTTATTAGCTAAACTCAACTTAGTATTGCACAAAGAAGTAAAAACTAATACTCTTGTATTCACTGATTACAAAAAACTATGGATAAACGCTAGTTACATTGACTGGTCGTCAATAAGTTACATTAAAGATCCAAATGAAGCGACTGATTATTTTTTACAAAAGATGAAAACTTGCATAGATAATGCGAAATATACAAAAAACATAAATAATAGAGGCAGGAAAATATGGATAACCAAAGCTATAATTAAGTCATGTAGTGAAAAAGAAAAATTATATTTCAAATATAAAAATAATCCCAATCATGAAAATTTTATGAAATATAAAACCTATCTTAAAATCTTAAATAAAGTAATTTATCAGGCGAAGATAAAGTATGACAAAAACCAAATTAAAAGGACCTCTAATGATTCAAGGAAACTATGGAATTATATTGGTCAAAAAGTAAACAAAAAAAATTAAAAATCCTATCATCAAGTATGTAATAGATGAAAATAATGAAAAAATAGTAGATAGAACTGATATTGCTAATTGTATGAATAATTATTTTTGTTCGATAGGAAAAAAACTCAGTGAAAGGATTGTTAATACTGATAATATAGCAATCCAGATGCCTATACAAAATAGCAAGTCTATATTTGTAAACCCTACTGATCCTAATGAAGTTAAAAAAATCATTATGAAATTTAAGTTTAAGAAAGGTGGTGTTGATATGATTAGTACTAAAGCCCTCCAAGTTGTCAATGAGTATGTATGTGAACCATTGAGTTACATTTTTAATCTTTGTATAAAACAGTCAATCTGGCCTGATTCACTAAAGTCGCTGATATCATTCCTGTACACAAATCTGGAAGTAGAAGTGATATCGCTAATTATAGACCAATCTCTTTAATATCTAATGTAGCTAAAATCTTTGAAAAGATACTACACTCTAGGATTATTAAATTTATGATGAAATGTAAAATATTATCCGACAAGCAATATGGGTTTATCAAGAATAGAGGAACTAAAGATGCACTAAATTTTATCACCAATATGATATACAATAAATTAGACAAAAGCACTCCAATTATTATATCATTTTTAGACCTAGCCAAAGCTTTTGATACAGTTGATCACAAAATTTTGTTAGATAAATTAAATTGTCTAGGAATTAGAGGTAATGCCAATCTACTTATAGCTAATTATATACAAAACAGGAAACAAAGAGTTAGAATTGGCGATAATTTCAGTACAAATTATTACATTAATACAGGAGTTCCTCAGGGTACGATACTTGGTCCTATTTTGTTTATAATCTATATTAATGATTTATTAGAGAGTCTTCCAGATGATTCTATTTTATCTTATGCGGATGATACCACTGCTATTTCCACTGATGAATCATAGACAGGGGCGATAAATAAAATGAATGCTCTACTTGATAAAATCTCTGTATGGCTGAAGCTCAATAAACTCACACTTAATATTGAAAAAAGTGTCTATATAACATTTGGTAATTATAGTGATAGCGTCCCCAAAAATATTGATATTCTTATTGATGATAAACCTCTCAAAAGAGTTGAACATTGTAAATACTTGGGTATTATCTTTGATTTTAACCTTAGATGGAATAAGCAGATTGAATACTTACTAAAAAAAAACGAAATACTTAATATATGTGTTTTACAAACTTGCCAAAGTAATGAACACTGAAATGTTAAAGATTATATACTATGCCTTCTTTCACAGTATTATTAGCTATGGGATTATTGCATGGGGTGGTGCATATAATAATACCATATCCCATATCCAAGCACTACAAAACAGAGTACTGAAGATAGTTAACAAAAAGAAAATTATCATAGATAAAAATCCAATAAATATTAATCAATTATACTCTTTAGAAGCAATCGTTTACTACTATGGTGAACTCCAAAAACTCTATAAAGATTCTAAAAGTGTTACTAGAAACAAGTCTATTATATTACCGATAAATTCTAAAAGGGTAAGTGATAAAAATAGTTACACGGTAGCGATTAAATTATTTAATTTATTACCATGTGAACTGAAAAGTTTACAGGTTAGCAGAAAAACAGCTAAACAGAAACTGCTATCATGGATCGTTTTGTCAGAAAACAAGTAAGATTTGATAATTAGTACATTTAATTTTAGTTTGTAGTATCAGCTTGTAACTTTTGTTTGTAATTTCAGTTTGTAGATACCAATTTTATAAATGAATTATTTTGAGATTGTTATTATTTATTTTGATGGAAATTATTGTTTATGTTATATTAAGAATTCCTATATGTTGATTGTTAAGTTTATTTGCTATTTTTTATTATTTAATTTGTAAGTTTAGTGATTTAAGATATACCAGTTTCTGCGCACAGATATTAATATATCTCTGCAGGAATTACTTGTGTATTGTAATTTTCTAATGCAAAAGTAATTTTGTACTGGCTTAAATAAATAAATAAATTACACATCAATTTTGTGGTGTCCCAACAAGAGTGCAGGATTTAATTAAAAAAAATAACGCATATTTTCTGAGCGAGTGGCAATATTTAAATTGGATTGTTGAACTTGACTTAACGTCATCTGCGTGAGTTGTGTCCATTACCTCAAGTTAAATACTATCTACGACTATAACAATAAATACTACGATGCAAGAACAGAGAAAAAAAATTAATAGTTATAGCTCACGCTGTTGTTTATGGATAAGTTTTTACATATAACAAGATATAATAACTTCTCTAGTGAGTTATTATAACTTATACTGTTTATTTATGAATAGTTATATATGGCTCAAAAACAGTTGAATAATGAAATTTAATTGGAGGAGATAAAGAAAATTATATCTTATTTGGCCAGTCAGATGAATGATCTTTGAAATGTTTACAATTACAATTTTAAGAATGTATGGATTCACCTTTTAAAACAGAATATCTTCACTAGATCGTGAACAAAAAAATATTACGGTAGCAACCAGAGCAAGCAGCAATGACATAATAACATAGAAATGACGGCAGATATTTGCAAGATTTTGAAAATATCACACTGTTTATCAACGATTAATTTTAAAATTAAAAAAAAAATCTCATTTTCTCATTCATCCAAAATGTTTATGACACAACAACTATTTTTTATCCAAATACAGTATACCTACACAAATTCTCAGAGTTCACCCCCTACTGGGTATAAATAATATTGTTTGGATAGCTGGATAGCAGAGTTAGCTGAAATTTTCAATTGTAAAATATTCTTTCTCCTTTCTTATAATGTCTATACAATTATATAATCTTTTCTAAAATTGTTCAAGAAAACATCAACGCGTGTTTAAGAATGTACCGGAGTGCTTTCAAAAACACCGTAGAATAATTCGTAATTTTTGGTACATCATCTTCTGCCTTTGCCTTTTCATGGGTTTAAAAATAAACATAATATCAATTTTTGTCTTACTATGAGAACATTTCATCAAATATTCATACCAAAAATTTTTATAATCTTCAATAAGACACTTGAGACCAATCTTGATCTCCATATCTTATTTAAATTTAAAAAAAACTATCAATACAAGACAGGATCCTTACATCTCGTTAATTCTATTTTTCCTATAGAAATTTTTGTCTAAAGATTAAAAGCAGCTTACCGCTTTCCTTAATAATTTGGAAAGAAACACAAGAAACATTCCTGTAATTGTAACTGTTTATATTATTTTTTGTCTCCTTAAAAACGTAATTGTATAAACCGGAAATTTAAGCCGTATGGACAGAGAAGCGACAGCTGTTCTCCTTATTAGAATTTATAAATATCTAAACCGGTAATAAAAATTCTAATTATCAAACTTATATTATTTGTGATATGTGAATATTAAGGTGTACCAAGCAGGTATTTACGTTTTATTGTCATAAATATCTATGGCAGTCCCATTAATCTTAGGAATAGGAATGTTCCCTACGACTGAACTTGAAAGAATGTGCAGAGCTGGCTCAGCATAATGGTAATACCTAATTAAATTAAAGGATAATAGTGTACTACACAAGACATAATATCTTATTTGCCTCCAGAGATGTACATGTTGTCATTTGAATGAGTTTATGAAATATATAAGCTGAGTTTTAAATACTACCAGTATATTTTTGCAATAATAAAGTAGGATCGTAAAAAGGTAAAATAAGAGCCCTCTCCGCCACTGGTCGTACCTTCCAACCTGAGAAAATAACCAGCAAAAGTTAATGATAATAAAAGAAATGCTCTTCGAAGCTAAGACCATTATCATCCCCGCGTAACGGAGTGTATTATAAAAGGTGCATTAAAATCGAAGAAAGAACCAGGTACCAAAAATCTTACCTGACTCTCTACTCTATACAGACAAATACCGGTATTTACGACTGCACACACACACATACCTCTATATATGTGCGCGGGGGTCACCTTGAGATCTTTGGTACAATCAACAATTATTATTATAGCCATCCAAAGAGCACCACGTAGGGGCGGAAAAAAAATCGAAGAAAATACCCATTCTTCATGCCCATATGGGAAACAGAATCTATGGAGATGTTGGATATCCGAATCTTACAATTACAGAATCACTATTATGATTTATTCTTCTCAAACCAGTCTATTTCAAAAACTTGCAATATCTGGCCAAAATCTTTATTTGACGTTTAAGTAGTTGCTCTTAAAAATGCAAATTCTGTTCAATAATAAAATATCTTCAGTAGTGATTCACTTCTCTATTCCAAATAATATCTTGGAAAGAACATTTTTGAAACACTATATTTATATTGCAGATTCACATATTGACTTCGACATTCATACTATCTTGATGTCACGCTTATATTACTCAATATTTATATCTATCAATTTATTGGTTAGTATTGTGTGACGTCATCAACTGAAAAATATTTTTGACAAAAAATTGGACCCAGAGTATTAGTTGGTGCACTGAAAAATACAAAATAATATTAATTCTATTGGTGCTGTTACTTTTGAAGTTGTGCTGTTGCAGTTAGATTGATAACTTTTGGCACTAACTTCACAGGTACCAGCACCAATAGAATTAATATTATTTTGTATTTTTCAGTGCACCAACTAATAATTTACTTGTAGTTGTTCTTATTGAGATCTCAAAACATCGCTTCGGAAATAGGCATAAGAATTTTATATTTAACCATTTTACCACTCGAAAACCGTAATTCTTGGGAAAAAAATTCATTATAAATGTTGCTACAAATAAATAGGTCTTTCAAGTAGTACCAACAGATTTTCAATTTTCCATATCAAAAATACACATAATGGAGAATTTAACATGCCTCTATCTCGAAAACCGTAATTCTTTTGAAAAAATGTTCAATTTAAACGTTTCCGGATATTGAATTTGCTCCCTTCACCCCCGTCGATGGTGTTTTTTGATGGGAAGGAGATTTCCGATTTGAGTTTTTAAGAATATACGACCATATAAAAAACAAACAGTCGAATTGTATGCCTCCTTCATAAGAAGAAAAATCAGTACACCCGATCAAATACTGTTTTTTTTCTTTGGAGTAAAACATTTGAAAGATATGGTAACGATTCATGATTTTCCTTGGTACTGGTCAGTACAGGAAACATGCTTATAGAGATCAAAAATAAGTTTCGTCAAACAAATGAACAGACTTACACCCTTGGAAACAATAAATAGGACAAATATAAATGAAATAAGTGTTCAAATAAACCACATTGTTGTGACAAACAATAGCCTATGTGTGATGATGCATTAATGTCTCCTTATGTATCGGAATAGATACGGCCGCATCTTGTAAGTAGATTAATACAAAACCAAGTCTCCCAAAATTTTATATAGGATTTGTAAGATTATAGTTGGAAGACAAGAAGAAAAAAATATTTACCTATAGGTACTTCAAAAACTAGAGAGTCAAATTGAGAGAGATAACAATTACCAATAGTTCAATGATTTAAAATAATGATTGATCTGTTTTAAGAGCTTAAAAAAGAATATGCTCATGTAAACAGGGTTCCGATCATCGAATTTTTATTTACCTTTTCCTGCAAGCTTTAGTGAAGCTGTATATCTACAAAAACATGGGCACATTTTCTTTGTAGATGAAAAGGACACATCTAATTCCAAGATTTTTTTTCAAAGTTTTCCAAACTATATGTTTTGAAATTAAAATTTTATTGCATTTACTATAATTAGTAATTTAATTGTACTAATTACCTATATATATATATAATCTTTATAAGTCGTTTGTGTTTCGGAATCACAAACTTTGCGATTCCTTTCATGAGATTTCAGTCAGCTTAGATATTAGATACCCATATTTATAGCAGATTTATTTATCCACTATAACTCACATTTTTGTCAAGAAAAAAAAAGTATAAGGGTAATGCCAAAAATCACCTTTTTCCCCAAGCAAGAACCAACCTTTTCGTCAATATGGTACCACGCCTATGACATAAAATAATTCAACTGGTTCTGTTCAGAAAGAGCCGATCTCCATTTTATTCTTGGAATAAATTATCTCCCTATCAAACAGAGAGTATACCCAGAGTAGTGGACAATTGTCATTTATTTACAAGCCTCAATTTTTTTGTTATCGAGGTATGTGCCTCGTTGTGAGAGGACCGTTAAGGATTTATTGCCACTCAAAGTAATAATGTATCTTGCGTTAAAGATGAAGTGTAATGATTATACCTTATTCTTATAATGTAGATGAGTTTTTGGAATTTCTTTTCTCTCATTTAACTTTGTCATCTACGATACACAAACACGATTGTAATGGGTCGAATGGTTTCTTTTATTGACCGACTTCCCAAAAGGAGGAGGTATACAATTCGACTGTGTGCTTTTTTTTTGGTTTGTGCGCGCCTTTCATATAGTAAACGTACTCCGATTTTGATGATTTTTGATTCATTTGAAAGAGAAGGCTTGAGAAATGGTCCCATATTCATAAAAACGGGAATCCGACATCTCGTTCCCTCCGAAAACCGCCCCCGAAGGGGGTGGAGGGGGCAAATTTTGTCGAAAATTGAAAATCTGCGTTGATATAATTACAGATAGGACAATATCCGGAAACGTTTAAATGGAACATTTTTTCAAAAGAGTAACGGTTTTCGACATAGAGACATTTTAAATTCTCAAATATACCTATTTTCGCTATGTGGAGAGGGCGATTTCTGTCGAAAATTGAAAATCTGTTTGCAGTACATGAAAGACATAATTATTTGTAGCAACATTTATACTGAACATTTTTCCCTTAGAGTTACGGTTTTCGAGTAAAATCGGTGTTAAAATGGTAACAACTAAAATATTCAAGCGTATTTCCGCAGCGATGTTCTGAGATCTCAATAATAACAACTACAAGCAAGGTATATACGTGGGTAATAGCATAAGTACTATCTTCATTGGTATTAGTGAACGTTCAACGATTTTCGTGACTACTGTTACACTCAAAAGTTGGTGCCAAAAGTTACCAATCTACCTGCAACTGCACAACTTCAAAAGTAACAGCACCAATAGAATTAATATTATTTTATACTTTTCAGTGCACCAACTAATAAAGTCGGTCCAATTTTTTGTAAAAAATATTTTTCATTTTATATATTGATGAATGTTAGCTTCATGTTTTTGTATATGTTACACTCAAAGACCGAATTCGACCACTGACCAAAATGTTTACCCAGAATGCGACGTGGTTAAATTCAAACACCCGCATTGCGTTTTGGGAATTTCTATTCGATCACTGTCAGATCGCGTTGTGGGTAAGCTGATTTTTTTTCAATCAATGATATAAACAAAACAATTCGGGCGATGTAAGGACGTGGGACTTCAAGCAGGTTCAATCGTATGGAACATAATAGAAAATTTTCTCTACTTAAATATTGAGCTGTGATTTCACACAAATAGTGTGCAATAAACCTAATTTATTTACACATAACACGTTATAGAAAGAATAATAAAATAAGTATGTAGATACATAGGTTGTACTTACTATTTATTTTTCTAATGTTCATTTCAAAATTGCAGTAAATGGCCAGCTACATGAAATATTTAAATTTCGTGAAAGTTGTCTCACAGAGGACTTTCTTATTTTATTGGTGCTGTTACTTTTGAAGTTGTACAGTTGCAGTTAGATTATTGATAACTTTTGGCACCAACCAGCACCAAAAGACTTAATATTATTTTGTATTTTTCAGAGCGCCAACTAATAACGTTGGTCCAATATTTTATAAAAAAAATATTTATTTCACACTTTTGAGTGTTGGTTGCCAAAGCAACAATTTACTGCAAAATATTGTAAATAGAGGGACATGCTCTTTGAATATTGTAATAATTAGTCTCATAGTCCAATGTGGTGTATCTTTATCTTTATGATCATATATATACTGCCATATAAATAGTAGTAGAAGTAGATAAATATTTTTTTGCGAAACCTGCTATAAAATTTTCATTTTAGAGAAAGACAGATACCTTCCTATTATCTATATCTATAAACATGCATTTGTTAATTTCAATGTGGTGTTACATGGAAAACTTATCCCAGTAGATGGCTTCTAGTTCTTGGCTAACGTCATTCCATATTAACTGGTCGTATACTCCATGGTATTTTTAATTTATCGTAGCTCTGGCAAGAAAGTACCTAGATTAGTAAAAATACACTTAGTTAACTAAAATAACTCAAATTGTTTTATGCTCTCCATATATAGGTAGATAACAATATTTTTTGATAGGGAAAGTACTACTTGGTCTGATTATCTCACTTTAGGTATTAGTAGAGCAAATTAATTCTTACTAAAAACATAAATATTATTGAATCAATGTTTAATTTCTACATAAAAACAAATCATCCAATAATGATTTATTCTTCTCTAGAACAAAAATTTATATTCCGGATTACAGAATACTGATGAAAGATATTTTATGCTCGCAAAAAAATGAGCTTTAATTGCTAAACACTGTTATATTAAGCACACATAAAATATGTATTTCGAATAAATAGCTCATTATAGCCGTTAGGAAATAAATCGCACAAGATCGCATAATAAATAACGATTGTTATCGACATTTGGAATTTTTTGTTGTTTCTTTACTACATCCAACTTAAATGTCTGTACATTATAATAGGTAGGCGGTATGACGACGCAGGAACAGGAGGATTAGGAGGTAGAAGAAGGACCAATCACCAACATAAAACTGCCCATATAAGATATACGTAAATGTGTTGAATATTTTAATAAATATATATGTCTGTCCGTCCGTCTATCAGTAACTATTTTCTCCGAATCTACTGAAAGAACAAAAGTTAAAATATCCGATTTATGATTTTGAAGGTTAATTTCGGGAGGATAATAAGAAAACGACAACGTTTCACTTTTACAAATACAACATGAGATTAGACAAAGTAACCATTCATTATTATTAATTTTATTTAATTTTGATGTGGGTACGGCCTTATTCATTATATTTTGACACCCACCTACAGCTCTTATTACGAGTATACCCTGAATATTATTAGTTATAAAGAAAGTTCTGTTTGTTGTGATTTCAAATACATCGATTGTAAGTATTTTTATAATACTATTAAGTTGTTCTTGAAATAATTTTGTAACGATACAAAATCAATATATATATATATATATATATATATATATATATATATATATATATATATATATATATATATATGAAAATGAATCGCCACATACGTTGCTAAAGTGCGGGTTTACGAGTTTCTTAGCGCGCGTGAGAAGCTGGCGCGCGCATATTGCTTCGCGCACGTTAACAAATTAAACGGATGGTGGCAAATAGGATCATTTACGAGTCATTGGCGTGGGCCACGGTCCGCCAACGTGAGATGCAGGCGCACGCGGAGAGTGTCAAATATTTCCCCTGAAAAATAATACAACGCGCGAAGCTCTGCCTGGCGCAAAGATATGGGCCACGTGACCACAGCGCCCAATCACGAATAGGCATTCGAAAAGTAGTCGTGCTGTCAAAAGTTGAAATGAAATAAGATTATTAATTATCAATTTTATTGTGTCTTTTGCATATTTTCACTATATGTTTTCAGATTTTTAATTTGTGTTTTTGGCGTTATATATATAGATTAGATTTCATCAAAATTATAAGTGCAATGTTGATTTAGGTTATTTTGTGTGTTAATATTAACAGATGAGTTAAATTAAGTATTAAACTAATGCGTATCAAATATTGCTGTGGTTGACTCAAATTCGTAACAAATTATCGAAGCTCTTCTTCCAAAGGTTTATTACATTCCATATCACTTCGTTTTGACAGTCGCAGTCGAATAATAAAGCGCGCGTAGAGAAACTCGTAAATGGGTCGGCGCAAAACGGTCGCGAAACCTGTTCAACGTACGCGAAGCAATCTGCGTGCGCCAGCACCTCACGCGCGCCAAGCAACTCGTAAACCCGCAATAAGCGCAAAAGTCGAGAACGGCCTGACCAATTCGAATAATTTTTGTTTTAATATTTTCGTCAAGGCATAAGGAAGGTTCTTATGGAGAGAAAAGTCGTAAAAATTGCGAGGAAAATAGTGAAAACACCACTTTTCCCATACCCCCATTTTATTGTTGTGTCAGATATGTCATACACGTCAAGAACCATTATCCAAAGAACACCTATATTAGCTGTAACAATGAGCCTTTTTCTTGAGAAGAGTGTGGCCTTTCGCTACGAGAGGGCAGCACTTCTGGTAGGGACAGGGACAAATATTAAACCTACTCCATCTAATACTGTGGAAATATAGGTGATAAAAGTAAATTATTTAAAATAATCAAGCAAGTAACAAATTATGGTGTACCATAAAGCATTACTGAAGTGTACAAAAGCAGGAAGCTATTTTTGTAAGTAATCGTCATTTAAGATTTAATAATAAATAAATAAATAAATAAATAAATAATTAAAGTGATTACTCTGAAATTCGTTTTATTTATTCATTTTTTATATTGGACTGCACATGGCCAATAACCAAAATAATAATTTATTTCAAATTTCATATATCTCTACAATTATTACTGTTACGGCAGCAACGCGCCGGGTACTGCTAGTATTTGTTATAGTTTAGAAAAAGTAATTTATTTAAAACTAAAATATTTCAAAAGTGACTGAACCAAAAGCCAACAAATCAAATATATTTTTAGTAATAACAAAGAGGACTTTCATTCCAAATATTAATATAAAGGGTGTTCTATTAAAAAAAATATGACTCAATTAATTTATTCAATGTTTTAAAGTGATTTATTGTATTTCTGCTTTTACCAAAAGATACTGCAATGCAAAATCAAAACACATTTATATTTGAAGTTTGCCTATTACTCGTAAAAAGAGCTGTAGGTGGGTGTCAAAATATAATGAATAACCCTGTACATGTATCGGTCAATCTCCCTATTTATCTGCGAAACTAATGAAAAAATACATGTCTACTCATACATATATAAGAGAATCTTGGACAAAGTACGGAACGGAAGTTTCTTCAAACCAACCATCTAGTTCTATAGATCTATGGATTAAGCAGGACAATTTTCCACACTCTGGACTGTATAAGAATCAAGCTTTCAATATAATAGCCTAATAAAAATTTAAAACAGATTGTGTGACGACTTTGCTGAAATTCTGATAGTTGATATTATTTAATAGTAAAGATCAATATCGAATTTAAAGCAAGTTTCAATCCATATGAGAAATTCTCTTGTATTTCTATTGCATCTTTATATTGTTCAAGCCAATGACTAGAAAGGAGCAAAAGTATCAGATGCTGATAAAGAAAATTATTTAGTTCAGTTATTTCTAAATTCTATAGGTCTTTTAAATTTAAATTTCATTATTTCGCTGAAGGTTTCACTTCAACTGATCCTTAGATTTTAGATCTCCATAGAACAGCAATCGAGAGTTGACCGACGAACCCCGAACGGAGGAGGTATACAATTCGACTGTCTGCTTTTTTTAATTTTTTTTTTGGTTCGTGCGCGCCTTTTATATAGCAAACGAGCTCCGATTTTGATGATTTTGGATTCATTAGAAAGGGGAGGCTTGAGAAATGGTCCCATATTCATAAAAACGCAAATCCGAAATCTCCTTCCCTCCAAAAACCGCCCCCGAAGGGGTGGTTTGGGGCAAATTTTCTCGAAAATCTGAGTTGGTATAATTAAAGATAGGACAATATCCGGAAACGTTTGAATTGAACATTTTTTCAAAAGTGTTACGATTTTCGAGATAGAGGCATGTTAAATATGTAGTTTTGATATGTGGAGAGGGCGATTTCTTTCGAAAATTGAAAATTTTTCGATACTACATGAAAGATATAATTATTTGTAGCAACATTTATAATGAACATTTTTTCCTTAGAGTTACGGTTTTCGAGTTAAATCGGTGTTAAAATGGTAACATATAAAATACTCAAGCGTATTTCCGCAGCGATGCTTTGAGGTCTCAGTAATAATAACTACAAGCAAAGAATATACATGGGTAATAGGATAAGTACCATCTTCATTGGTATTAGTGAACGTTCATCGATTTTGGTGACTAATGTTAGGTATACTCAAAAGTGTGGAATAAATATTTCTTACAAAAAATTGGACCGACGTTATTAGTTGATGCACTGAAAAGTATAAAATAATATTAATTCTATTGGTGATGGTACTTGTGAAGTTGGTGCCAAAAGTTATCAATCTAACTGCAACTGCACAACTTCAAAACTAACAGCACCAATAGAATTAATATTATTTTATACTTTTCAGTGCATCAACTAATAACGTCGGTCCAATTTTTTGTAAAAAATATTTATTGTTGTATATATTTTTGTAGTATATAAACTACCTCATCAATATTTTATACTAAAAACACATTTTATCCACTGGTGTAGAAATAAGAAAAAGTCAAAATACGGAAGTCCGTTGGTAGAATTTTTTTTAAAATGTTTATACTATAGTTTAGGTAGATATTTACTACAATGAACTGGATGTTAATAACAAATCTTCATTACAAATTTATTACAAAACGAATATTTTAAATATTAAATATAGCCAATTTTAGTTCCCAGTAGTATTACGTCACAGGTAAGTTGGTACGCTTGAAACTTCCATCGTTGTAAAATCTTGAAATTTACGTTGATCAGAATCAGCTGATAATAATTCTTCACATTTGACGTTTAAAATATTCAACATAAATAAAAGATTTTTTATAGGTATATATTGGTTTGGTATTGAGAAGTAACATCATAATTAAATACGATTTATAATCTAGAAGCATGTGAATGCCCCATGACATGTTTGTAGTCGTCAATAATAAATTTATTTGACAACTCTGCAAATCTGTACTATTCAAACATTACCCATTACCCATTAAAATATACCATAGGTTTCTTTTGATAGGAAGACATGCTGGCATCTTAGAGACACACTGTATTTATAAAAAATGAAACATACATTTTCTTCAACTTTATATCAAGACGATATCAAGATTTACAAAAAGCTATAAGGCATAGATAAAAGTTATTGATAGTAATTTGACTATCTTAAATTTGAAATAATTTATCGCTATTCTTTTAGGTGAATCCATTCATAGATCATCATTTCCGTGGAAAAAATGTATGTATCTTTTGGTATATTGTTATATATACATACCCTTTTTGCCAATGTCGATTACCACTGCCTGAACCCGTAAAAAGAGTAAATGTAAACCTACAAGCGTCACTAATCCAAGGTGAGCCGGTATTGCCAGTATATGGCATTCTGTTAGTGCCCAATTTACGATCGTCTGGAGTTGTGTCTTTGGTCAGTACCTCAGGTATATACATAATCGATGAATGTTTTGGCAGGGTTGCGGTTTGCCATAGATCAGATGAAAGAGAAAAAGAGAAAGAAAAACTCTCTTGTGTTCAGGTCCAACAAAAAGTGTTTAAATAATGGACAATCACAACAGTTATCAATATTTGTAAATTGAAAATCATATCTGTCAAACTTAAAAACATGATATGTAGTGTAGTGATGTCATATAGATAAACCATTAGATCATATAAGAGCGTAATAATTAGAGAGGGAGAAATAGGTATTCCATGGAATAATTATTATCAAAAAAACATAAGCAGCTGCTTTATTAGGAATGAAATATTTTTCTACAAAGAGACCATCAAACAAATAATGTGTCAGCAATAACAAAAACTAATATCAAAGTCGACAGTAGTCTGTTTTTCAATAATCTATTATCAGTGGGTGCGTTTGGCGGACAATAGCCATCGTGGGCATTAGGTAGCTATTGCCGAACATATAAGAAAAAGTTTTCGGCCAGAATGCGGGAGCTAGTTTATCGCCAGCAAGTCCATTTTCTAGTATTGACAGCACAAAAAAGCTAACGCTATATTTTAAACGTATCCTCATAAAATTCTCTAACACTTTCTGGACTAAAATTATTCCTTAGTTCTAGCAAAAGTGGCCAGTGCCGTGGATATCAATTTTCCACAAAACGCACCCAATTATTATACCTTCAGAAGGCCTATATTGTATATTGTATCATCTCGATAAGTATGGAAGGGAAAACTCCAAACTCTGCGTATGCCTCTTTGTGACTACCCTATATTCAAGCCGATATTCCTAAAGTTTGTTGTTCTATAAATATAGGTATAGAAAAATTAAAAATAGGTGAAATTCAAATGTCAATGTCAACTACCAGCTGTCACTCCATGAAACATCAAAATCACGAAGCTTGTCACGGGAGGACGCAAACTAATTTTTTTCATTGGATGTACGAAATTATGAAAATATAGGTATCTACTGGTATTTCTTGTAGTAAAGAATAGATAACAGATCATATCCCATGCACTAAGAAGTCCCTTAGCAATAACCCTCGAATCTCAATTCCTTTATTTACATTATACCTACTTCTATAAGGGGATCCCCTAACTCTGTACTAGAGTCGACTTTTTTGGTCCTAGTTGAGACGAACAAAATAAATTAGACCATTTTTGCAACGTGCTGTTTTGCCATGGCAATAAGAAAGTGCTCTTTCACCAACTAAAAAGTTGCATAATTTCAAACTATTGCTGTTTCGCCATGTGTTGTTTACTTGTCTTGGTCGCAAGATGTGCTGTTTTCTTATGACTATAATTTGAGGAAAATTTCTGAATAGGTATGATACAAAACCATTTTATAGAAAGAACTTTGCCAACACTAATTTTAAGCAAACATATATTAGGGCAAGGGAAATAAGAGTGTAGTAAGAAAGTAGTAGACTCCATGGACATGTGTGACGGAAAAAACCTAGAAAGAACAAGACGACAATGTCGACTATTACCGACGACGTCAACCATATGCGGTACTGGACACTCGATTCAAATATGCCACCAGATTACTCAGGTGGTGTACAAAGTAGTAGAAAGAGGAAAGAGATGCGAACCTGCACTGAGGTGATAGGCTATATAATATCTTCGTGGTAAAGCGTTACTAGATTGTTGTTTTCGTAGCGAAAGAGCGCGAACTATTAAAATACCTAACATAATGGGCTGACAAAGACATATCTACGGTTAGATCTTATGAGAGTTTCTTCTCAATGACTTCAACTGAATCCATGAACTTGGAACCCGACTTGAAAATAATAATAAAAAATATGGTCGTAAGCTACAAACGACGCAGATGACTATAGTGAAATATATTTTTTGCAGTTTTTCGAAAATTCCAGGAAATCAGAAAAATTGTTTTTCTATTACATTTTTTATATTTTTATGGCATTTTTCAGGAATGTGTTAACTATCGTTTGTAGATTTTTATAGTGACATAAGTTTTTTTATTGATTTCTTCAAGACTTTTAAGCAATAAAACAATTTTAATATTTTGTTTCTGGCTCCTTAAACTACAAACGTCGTAAATGATTGTAGTGAAATTTAATTGGTTGCAAATTTTAAAAAAATCCCGAAAATCTGAAAACTATTTTACTATTTTTATGATATTTTTCAGGAAATTTTTATCCATCGTTTGCTGTTTTTTATAGTGACCACAGTTTTTTGTCTAATTTTATTGAGAATTCTTAGGATTAAAACACATTGATGTAAGTAAAAAAATATATTTTTTATAAAGTAGTTTATTGATTGCAGTGATATTTATTTGGTTGTTAATTTTCAAAGAGCCCTGGTAATCATAAAAAAATATTTCATTCTTCAGGAATGTGTTAACAATCTCTTTTTAATTTTTTTGTAGTGAAAACAGTTTTTCTATCGAATTTTATCAAGATACCCTGTAATTTTAAAAAAAGTTTCAATCTTAAAATAAATATAAATATGGAGTGGTTTTGTTTAATAAACACTCAAAATCGGTAGGGAACATTCTGGTGAAATTTTTGTATTGTTCACTAATATGCTGGAACTTCAAATCTGCTAGAAGTTCCGATACTAACCTTTTTTATATAAAGCAGTGCGGCACCATCGCCGAGGCTTTCGTTTATTATTTAATAAGTTTGTTGATAGTAATAATGCACCACTGCACAAAACTAACAAGGCTGTCATTTGTTCTTCGTCGTCGCTAATCATGATTCTTCAAAAGTTCGAGGGAAACTCGTCGCAGGTTCAAAATGCCATGCGAATCAGACAAATTCTCGTTGGTCAAAAAGCTCGACATTGGCGCGCCTCGCGCACTGCTTCGGGCTCGACTCAGGCGCGTCTCGGCATACATATCCGTACCTTAATATTTATTTCGTACTACAATACAATCAACAGCGTCGTTTTTATTTTATGGAACAAGAAAAAAAATGATTCAATTTATTTTAAAAAAAATTGTTTTAATGTTTAGAAATCTTGATAAAATTTGAAAATTTTGGTCATTACAAAAGATTGTTATCACAGTCCCTAGAAAATGTCATGATAAATGACAATTTCAAAAAATTTAGTAGTAAAGCATTTTTTTATGTTTTCAGGACTTTTTGAAGAACTAAAACCAAATAAACTTCCTTATAACCAAAGGTGTCGTTTGTAGTTTATGGAAAAAGAAAAAGTTTATAAAATTTATTTTACGTAAATTTGGTGAATGTTTAGAAATCGTAATAAAATTTTATTAAGAAGTCTAGTGTGTCCAATCACACGACATTACTACTGCTCGTAGGCAATTTCCAGTGAATAAAAAATCGTCCGATCAAAACGAACAACAATGTTTATATTATTTTTTTGCAAGATGAACCCCTTAGCCAAAATCTGAAGAGGTATGTCGAAAATATGAAATATATGCTTTTCCTGGGTCGCAATGAGTTTTCAGAAGAATACTTTTGGCAAAACCGTTTTCCCACTACAGTCTTGAAATCACGTTTTAGGGCTCCGTATTTCCGAAAAAAATAACGGAACACTTATAAGATCACTCGTGTGTCCGTCTGTCCGCCGTTCACAGTCAATTATCTCCGAATCTACTCGACAGATTGAATTGAAATTTGGTACAGATATCAATTTCTGTGATCCAAACGCAGAGGTGTGACATTAATAGCTAAATTCTTTATATGGGGGGAAGGAGGAACATTAAAATAAACAACCTTTGAAAACTGCATCGTGTGACATATCAAATGGAAGGTCTTGCTATGAAGATCTTATATGTATTTTTTCATAATTTTAAAATAAATAGTTTCCAAGTTATTCAAGAAAATAGACGAATATTGACCATTCCCCCCACTTATCTCCGAAACTACTGAACCTAAAATGTTGAAAAAATACAAAAACGAGTTTTCTACTTATAGATTATAGGAAAACCTATGAGAAGTCCATTAAAATAACATGGTATATCACTCAATATTGACAAATTTGGGTCAGATTTAAGAAAACATGAACGTACGGAACTCGCATTTGTGCAGTTCTTTTGGCTATAGCTCAGCACCCAGTGTATACAGGATTCTCATGCAGTGCCACCGGCGAGTGGTATTGGAACCAAACAAAATAAAAAAAAACAAAAAAATACACCGATCCGTTCCAGAGATAATGCTGTCACAGACAGATTGACAGACGGACAAACAGACAGACCAATAGCTGAAAATATGTTTATTATACTTAGAAAACTCTGAAACGTCATTTGTAAAAATCTCGATACCGAAAATTTCGCACGATTACAATACTTTCCTTATACAGCTACTATATAGCGTAGGAAAGTAAAAATAGTTGTGAATTCAATAAACAACAAGCAATTGTTAACAAAATTCTGGGAAAATGCCATTTTAATATCTAAAAATGTAGGAGTGACTTTTTTTGGAGTTTTAGAGTTCTTTGAAAAACTACAATCAAATCCACAATCATCTAAATCGTTTGTAGTTTGTGAGCATATTTCTAATTTTCATGGCGGGTTCCAAGTTCACTGAGTTTAATATTTAGGTGCAATAATAAATCCTTCCGACGAAAATAGGATAAGAGAGGAATGATGTTTTGAATTTATTCCAATATTCAAGAGCTGCATTGTCAAGGATATATATAATAGAATATCCTTGGGTAACGCTGCCAAATGACCCAATCAGGATTTGTCCTACATTTTTTCCGCAATAATTTGCTTCCCCCGAGCAGCTTTGGACCTTCATGAAACATTCTATATGGCCTGTACCGACGCCACCACACAACCGCCTCTATCTAGCCGACCAGCAATGCCAAAACTTTTACGTTTTCATTCTCGCATTACATTAACCAAGTTGATTTATTGTTATTACCAATTGTCGGTCCCTGGCAGATTACATTTTTCGACTGGCATTAAAATAATCATTAGACATACACACACACAAGTTGGTGGATTTATTGATAGTTTTTTTTTGTTGACTTCATGCTATCCGCTGTTGTTATTACTGACCTTCAAGGATTTTAATGGCCCCCGAAACGGGTTCTTTAATTATTTTATTATTCGTTCGAGTACTTATTAGTGAAGCGGATTTTTTTTCTAATTAAAGAATAGTATGATGGTTCTTCTTGGAGCTTATTCATTGGTCCAAGATGGAGCGCGATTGTTTTATACTTTGAACGACATATCAGTCAATTAAAATTGGAGAGCTCAAGCTTCTGACCTCAACATGAACATGCCAGCACTCATCACTAGTTCCTAGGGAACTAGATTTCTTATTTTCACTTTATTATCGCTATCCCAAGTAAGAAAGGAAATTATTGGTAATCGTATAAAAATTTCGGTGTCGGATTTTCAACAGATATTTACGTTTGAGGGTCTCCTGAGTCTGACAGTGTGTTGTTATGTGTCAACATTATCTAGGCAACGGACATATATTGTTGCTTTCTCTTTTATTTTGTAGGGAGACCAACATAAACATCCTTTGCTCAAGACTAAAACAATTTAAAAAAACAATTTAAACGATTTCGATGAAACTTGTGCAAAACATTCTACTGAAAGCCCTCTACAATCATCACAAGATGCATCTCTGAGAAAAAGCTGGAAAAAAGATATGCTCAAATGAACTGCCAAATTTTTTAAATATTATTCATATTTTGGTTAAACAGCTTTTCTAACACCAAAACCAAATAGGTCAATTGTTATTTGTCTTGACATGTTGAAAAAATTGAGGTATGTTCGAGGGCGGTCGGAAAGATTTTTTGAGAGGTACTAATTAAAATTTCCGCCATCCGCCATTTTAGGGGAGTAGTTGCTGTTAGACAATGTGCTAAGTGAGTCGATCTTGATGTTGTGTAAATAAAAAACATTGAACAATAAAGTATCAGGTTGTCATTGAATATATGTTTCGGACCAACATTATCCTTACATAAATCAAAGACAAGATGTTAAAATGTCCATCCAACTATTCTTACACATAACCGAATCTGTTTCAGTTTGCTCGGATCATTATGTACTTAATACTTTCATACTTTAAATACACCTTACAAGAGATAAAATCCTGTATATGCAGGCAAAGCTTGTATGGTATGAATTGGTGTATTTGAATCCTTCTGATTTATTTGTCTAACAGTTTTAATTGTAACAGGTTATCTATTATTTGGCCTTTTAGACCAGTGATTGAAATATTATAAATAACAAATACAATAACAATAACAATATACAAAATTGCAGTAAAAATGTAGCTATATGTCGATTCAGATTGGGTTAAATTCAAAACATGTTCCGAACCTGTAGGGCAAGATAGAGAGCAATAACATGTCACCGGTATGTGACAGAACATTATTTGCTGAAAAATATCATTTGCAATAGCGCTACATCAAATGATTTTTTTCTGATCGCTGGATTTAGCTAAACACACAAGTTGACGCTGTAACATTTTATCTAACTTGCGACAAGAAGATTGTACCTGTTTAGTGTTTCAATAGGTTCACTTGCTGAAACTTTACACCCTTTTTTGGATTTTGTGGATAGCCAGGCAGGCAGTGGCGCAGGTTCGAGTCGTGCCAGGATTTGTAGTACTGGACCCTTGCACACAGGTATCTCTATACCTCTTAGGAATTTGGAATAGCGGCAACTCTGCTTCGGATTAGATATACTTAATTTCAGATTTGAGATTGAAGTTCAAACTGCCTTCTTCAGGACAGAAAAGGTGCAGATATATAAAGTAAAAGAAAATGATTGCTATTATTGCATGAACTGGTTACATACTGACAGACGGCTAGGAAAAAGTTATCTATGATTTAATTATATAAACATAACACTAACAAAGATATAACATACATCCTGATTCAAATCCAATTCAAATGAAGAACCCAAATAATATTTTATTTAGAGAGATTTTTGTAATTAAAAAATTATGTTTGAATTCTCACGCGATTAAGTATCAAGCAGACTTCATTTATTTCAAACTGGTTCGAGAGTGTGGAGTAACAAACCCTATTGAATTAAATTTCAAAGTAAATGTTCAAATCAAGGTCAATGTATTACAAAAGGTAATGATTCATCTATGCTACACATTCTGTGTACTTAGGTTATTGAGAAATGTTACATTTGATACGATAATTCTAAACAGGAAACCGAGACCGACATGATTGATATGTCTGGAGAGAGATAAAAAAAACGACTAGTCACTCAGTCTGTCTGTGTGAGGCAGGCGTTCCAATTTAGGTGAGATATTCAGCCGTGTCGTTTTGCTACTATAACAGAGATCGCTTTCACAGGTCATCACATCATAATTAAGAGTGATTTTTTGATGGCATGAACGAATCAGGGCCCAACTGATGCACGAGATTTTGGAAGGAAAAATCCTGAATTTAAGCTAAATTCTCAACGATGGTTTTGTTTTATAACAACTTAATTATAAGAAGACCTTAGATTAACACAGAACCAAATGTTTGTAATATGGAAAGGGGAAGTATTTGTATGTTTCTCAGGAAGAATTGTGAAATATACTGGTATTATCTTTGTCGTTCGATCCAACCGGATGGTTTTAAAACCATTTATAATGCATTTTTCGAATGCTGCGATACAGAAATTATTAATTTACATAACAAAACTTAGATGACAGATCTGTAATATATTATTATTTAACTAAATGTTGTCGAATGAAGCATGCGAAGAATGGTGGCAATATTTTCAGATAGTTTAGATCAATTCGTAGTTTTTCGTGCATAAACCTATATGCTATCCGCCATATTAGAAAGATAGCAGAACAGTGAATCGTCAAATTTATGTTAGCAATATAAAAACCCGATGAAGAATATAAGCAGAATAATAAACGCATTGGCCATAGAAACAAGATTCTTATTTCCATTTCATAGCAAAATTTCAAGTGCATGAGAACAATCCATTCTACTTATAGGTACATACATAACATAAACTTACCTTCTTTTTTAAATAATTGAAAAGAAATATTACTAATATTGACATATTGTAAGATTATAAGGTATTTTTGAAATCAGTTTTACCCAAATATCCATTAAATTCTGTTGTTTTTGACTTAATGGAAGTTGAACAGTACAAATTTTAAAACGCCAATGAACATAAAATCTCCAATAAATCGCAATGAATAAGGATAGCAACAAATGCGTGAAGAGGTTCTATTGTTTATTAGGTATACTTGTTCGGATAAGAAACAAACAATTTTCAATCATTATTTTATTTTTCGGTAAGATGGGTGATCACTTTTTCCAAACTTATTCGATAACAAAATGGAAATAGCCAATTTATCGAGAATCGATCTAAAAAAATAGTTTTCAATGAACCATTACGAAATAGAGTTAGAGATCACGTCTTTTGTAGCATTTCAAAAGGTAACAAAAACGTGAAATATTGAATTTTAAATAAACTACTGCATCGAGGTCCAAAATTTTCTAACTGGATATGGCTGTCAATCAAATTTTTCCAATTAAATTTTATATAAAATAAAAAATTGGAGGCTTAGCCCCAGAGATACACTTCATATCTACATGTAATTGAAGACATTTCTGGAATATCCTACTGGAGACAAGTGAATTATTTATATGACGGATCTAGAGAAGATTCTTTTTTTCGTCATATGAGAATATAAAAAGTAGTTTCTTATCCTACTTCAAATGCTATTTGGAGTACCTAAATATTCTATTGTTTATAGGAAGTATTTTTCTGAGATTTTCCAATTTATTTCGGCTTTTCAAAGAACTTTTTTGGATATTGTGAGCTTCAGATGAAGATCATTTTGAACAATAATTAAGACCTCTTAGCGCAATTGATCATTGCCCACAATTTCTGAATATTAATAAAACACAAAAATAGTTGGCAAGAAGATACCTGTCAATAAAATGATTTTAAGAATTCATATTAAACTTAGTCAATACATTATTTACAAATAAATCAACAGATTTCAGAAGATGCAAGAAGTGTGCCAAATATACATCAGTCCGGAATCTAGAGAGTCTTCTCAATTTAGATGACAAAATATAATTTGTTAATTTTCCAAAAGAAACTCTATATTCAGGACGTAACAGTATCATATCATTATGAATGGTGCAAAAAATACTCAATAATATAACAAATAATACTGCTCAACTGGGAATTGTACGTCTACATTTACAAATACAATCTGCCTACTATGATCATCGCCGTATATAGATTACGGAATAGCTCAGACCCCATTTATATGTTCCGGTAACTGAAACTGCTATCGTTTACTAATTTTATTAGTTGTTGGGAGATACCTAACGGATTTTTCGCACGACAATGGAAATCCAGCGAGAGCATATTTCCCTAGTCCAGCTTTTCTGGAAGGCTATGACTTAAGATTTATCTTGAGACATATCGGTGATCTGTGTCTGTGGCAATACTTTCAAGGCCTACCTTAGCTCGAGTACAATTACGGCACTTGAAGAAGAAGAAGCTGGCGGATTGGACCACCAGTGGTATCCCACCCCGTGCTAAATATAATTTCGTGGGGTAAACACGATCTTTTTTGGCTATGAGCATAGTTAGCTGATCCTATCTGTATGTATTAGTAGACTGCGAAAATCAAAGCTTAGCCATCATTAGATAGGTAATGCTCATTCATCACCAATATTTGCGAATTACAACTATGTGATTTTATCCAAAGGTTGAAATGTATTCATTTTGAAAGCTACATACGCTCAAATGATTTATAAGACTTTATTTGTATAATTTAGGCGACGAGAGTTTGCTGATGAGTCATAAGATAAAACACTTGCTTTAATTTGGCATACATGTCTCCTAGACGTTAGAAGAGATTTAGAATAGTAACTATCTTATGTTTTTCAGTAAAGAAATATGTTGTTTTGATGATCGGTTGCAGACTAAATGCCTTTAAAGGAGTCAGCTACACAAAATATATTTACATCGTGCTTTTCAAGTGCAGTATTATAATTTATAATATTATCCAGTACTTTATAGTGACTATAAATCTCCTCATTTATGTTATATTTTTATTTTGAAATAATTTAATCGACCTTTTAAAGGTTGTACCTAATGCATTTGAGATAAATCGAAAGCCGTAGGTACTGTATTTCCATTATTCAATATCGTACGATTTTCTTGATTGAATGTAGAACGCTGATTTAAGATGTTAATAATTTTAGATTTTAAATATATTGATATTATTTGAGTATTATTTGTTATATCAGAAAAAGGGAAGAAAATAAATTAAATGATATATACACCAACCACAATGCAGACACGCAGTGGACATAACAAGTGGTGAGTAGCTGCTATATATAAAATTTTATGTAGATCACATACACTTACAGGTTGATGTAACAATTTATTTATCCGAAAGTCATTATCTAGTTGTATAGTTGTGTTCTGTTTTGATTACATTGGCTACAGATTATGAATAACATAAATATCTGAAAATGTAGATGTTTATGGTATGGAGCTTCTGAGAAATAAACTACTGTTTGACCGGTCCTATAGCATTTATTTAAAGTGTATTATGCTATGCTATGCTGAATAAATAAAAAAGATATTTCTTCCCAATATGTCCAATACGTTTGATGAATAGAACTAAGGAACTTCAACAGCTATAAAATAAAATATCCTATTTGATTACGTCTCCCCCCCCCGAATGAAATAATATTCTTAGTCTTTTATATGTAATTCTTGGAAATCAATATTATTAGCTTGATAGGCTTATTTTTAAAGCTAAAACTGAAAAGAACTTCTATTATTCCCGCATTATTGATTTTAGACATTGTATCCAAATCTTCTCATGTTTCGGTTAATATCCGCGGCATGAGTTTCGTCTAAATGCAACTGGACAAGCCAGCTGTAGACATATAACTATATAAAGTAAATTATTTTACAATGTTCCTGGATTGTTTCTGTAAGTAGATAATATTATTTCAAAGAGCCTGGGCTGACTGTATGGATATGGCTATTCAGTTCAAATCAAAGAAAGGTTTTTTGTCTTTCGGAGTTTGTCATATTTATCTTATCATCACCCGGAATTCACAAGAATAAGATTCTCTATCATGAAACTAAATTCTCTAGACCTAAATCAGGGCCCAAGATATCCGCTCTCGTCTTAAAACGGGCTGGAATTTTGATCTTATTTCAAGTTGAACAAAAGTCAGCGAAAGTTCGAACATATAATAATAATAATAATAATAATAATAAATACATTTATTTACCAAAATAGAAAGAGCTTTACAAAATATTTGCATACAAATAAATTTTAGGTAAAATGGTTGTGCTCAGCTTGTTGGTTAAACTAATTTTGACTATAGTATAAATACAAAATTTCTAAGCAACATCTGGTCTTCCGCACAACCGAAATAAATAAATTTAATCGAAAACATAAACTAAATTTCTAGATATGTGTGTTGAGAAACAAATCAAATGAGAAAAAAACAATCAGAGGGAAACAACAGAAAGAAAAAAATGCTTAAAAGTCATTAGAATATAAAAATGTTTTGAGTTTATGTGAGAAGCAGTCTAGAGACATTGTTTTAAATTTATCGGGAAGTTTGTTGTAGTAATTTGCAATATTATAAGAGAATCCACGTCTAAAAAGTGCCGTTCTGTTTTGGAACACTTAAAGTATTTCTGTGCCTAAGATTAATGTTATGAACATCCGTACGGAATGATTATTTTATAGAAAAATTTCATCGAATGATATACCCTCCTAGATGACATTTTGAGCCAACCAAGTTCTATGTATTTAGAGGAAATATGTTCATATTTACGTATACCATAGATGAGGCGCACACAGGCATTTTGAACTTTTTGTATTCGTTGTGAATCTTCCTTGTCCATGTAAAAATGATACAAACTGTCACAAAAATTAAATCTTGAAAGTACTAGACTTTCGCAAAGTATAGTTTTGAGTTTTCTTGTTAATATATGTCTATTACTATACAGTAATTTAAGGCTACGGAAGGCTTTTCTAATTACATTGCTTATGTAGCTTGTGAAGCGGAGGTCTCTATCCAGTATCACTCCTAGATGTTTTGCTTCGTTGACGCATGGTACTAGTACATCATCAACAATAATATTTAGATTAGTTTTAATATAACTATAGTCTTTGTCCCTACAAAACACTACTAGAGATGATTTAGATGTGTTGATAGACAAACTGTGATCTTTAGCGGTATTAACTAATTTGCTTATATCGTTATTAAACATTTTAGTTACATTTTCTAAATCTAATATATTAAAATTCATGTACATCTGCGTGTCATCTGCGTAGAAATGAACTCTACAGAAATCTATAATTTAATTGATTTTCAACTATTTATACGCGCCTGGCCTAATAATTTTATTTTTGGTTGATTTCTATGCAATTTATTGAATTATATCGATATATGTAACTATTATAAAATATATTATACATAGAAAATTTTGCTTTCTTAATAAATTGTACACCGACCTGTATGTACGTATTATTTATTTATTGGTAGTTTATTATTAGTCAGATAGATTATATTATATAGAAGCACACAGTTACACACACCTTGATTGGACAACGCTGCGGTCGCATGGCCTGCTTACCTTTGACGAGATAAGCGTCAAAGTTGGTGACGATTCCTGAAAGAAAAAAAGAAAACCAGTTAGTACCAATCCAAATAATAAAAATTTTCTCAAATGGAGACACTTAATATCATACATATTTTTTAAGAAAACTTGGACCGGCTTTAATTCTTGGTGCACTGAAAAATACTAAATATGTACAATACTAAATATGTACATAATATTAATTCTATTGATGTTGATACTTGTGAAGTTGTGTAATTGTAGTTAGATAGACACTAACTAACTTCAAAAATACCAGCATCAATAGAATTAATAGACGTTGTTTTGTATAGTGTACCAACTTGTAAAGTCAGTACAAGTTTTGGTAAAAAATATTTATTTCACACTTTTGAGTGTACCTACCATTAGTCATGAAAATCGTTGAACGTTCACTATTACCAAAGAAGATATTACTTATTCTATTACCCACGGATTTCTTTGCTTGTAATTATTATTTATAGATCTCAAAAATAAAAGTTAGATAGACACTAACTAACTTCAAAAATACCAGCACCAATAGAATAGATATTATTTTGTATAGTGTACCAGCTTATGAAGTCAGTCCAAGTTTTGGTAAAAAATATTTATTTCACACATTTTATTGTACCTACTATTAGTCATGAAAATCGTTGAACGTTCACTAATACCAAAGAGGATATTACTTATTCTATTACACACATATATTCTTTGCTTGTAATTATTATTCAGATTGCTCAAAACTTCGCCACGGAAATACACATCACCTTCTCATATTTTCAATTTTCACAAAAAACTACCTTCCACATAACAGGAATACATATATTACAGACTTTACCATTGCTGTAACTCGAAAACCGTAAGTCCTTAGAAATATTCAATTCAAACGTATCCAGATATTGTCTCATCTTTAATTGTGTCTTCTCAGACTTGATTTTCGAGAAAAGTTTCCACCTCCATCCCCTTCGGGGTTCTTGCTGGGAAGGAGATTTTGAATTTGATTTTTTCTAGATAGGAGTCCATTTCTTAATTCTGCTCTTTCAAATAAATCAAAAATCATCAAAATAGGAGAAAGTTTACTATAAACGGCGAGCAAAAAAACCAAAAAGCAGACATTTCAATAATTCATTTTAAAATAAGTCTAGGTACAGCCTTGACCAACGAACCCAAATGGAGGAGGTATATATACAATTCGACTGTATTTTTTTGGCTTGTGCGCGCGCTTTATATGTCAACGTACTCCGATTTAGTTGATTTTTAATTCATTTAAAAGAGGTGAATTGAGAAATGGTCCCATATTCATAACAACTTCAATCCGAAATCTCCTTCTCTACAAAAACCATCTCCGAAGGGTGTAAAGGTGCAATTTCTTTCGAAAACCTAAAATCTAAGACGGCCAAGTTAAAGACCAGATTATTTGTAGCAACATTTAAACTTTTTCCTTAGAGTTTTCGAGTAACAGCAGTGATAAACTCCGAAATATGAGTATTTCCACCAAAATGTTTTGAGATCTTTGAATAATAACAAGTACAAGAGCAAAGAATATACGTGGGTATAGGATAAGTACTATCTTTTTTGATATAAGTCAACGATTTTCATGACTAATGTTACACTCGAAAGTTTAATTTTTTTACAAAGAATTGTGCCGACTTTAATTGCTGCTGCACTGAAAAATACAAAATAATATTATTTGTATTGGTGCTGGTACTGACTTTACAAGTAGGTACACTATACAAAACAACGTCTATTAATTCTATTGATGCTGGTATTTTTGAAGTTAGTTAGTGTCTATCTAACTACAATTACACAACTTCAGAATTACCAGTACCAATAGAATTAATATTATTTTGTATTTTTCATTGCCCCCACAAATAAATTCGGTCAAAATTTGTGTAAGACATATTTAGTAATTTTGAATATCTCTATAGAAAATTATGTATCATTAAGTAGAAACGGTAGGTTGTTTACAAAAAATGATATAGGAATTGAAAATTGAAGGATCAACCTCTCCCTTGCTCCGCTGGTTCGCCTGTATAGTCGTACATAATTTATTATGGTGTATAGTACCCATATTTCCTTGCAAGGATGAAAGGGAGATGCTACTAATAGTTCTAAAATATTTGACACAAATTAATTAAAATTAAATTTTCAAATAAAGCACTTTGTATATTGTACTAAATATCCAAAATATTATTGTTATTCAACATATATATGCTTTCAGTATAATGATTTTGAAGATTCATCCGTTTGCCGATATCATCAACACAAATATGGTATTGTTATCTCCATTCTGTTAATCCATGTGGCGTCGTTATCAATTTTAGCCGGAATATAAAAAAACTATAGTAGGTACTCTTGCTCTGTTGTACTTACGATGCACGGATAACCATGATAAACAGTCGAATAATGACTGTATAACTCTATTAATAACATATTTGGTGTTTCTATGACACGTAACTCCTACCATTTTCATGGAAATTACACTCTCTTATTCATTTTCTCCTCATGAGAAGAGCCAGGTCTAATTAATTCGTAAATTCGAGGGTCTTGTTAGAAAAGCTCGTTTAGCCTGGAATACATTAATGAGTTTTCAGATTAAAATTCAAGCTTTCTGATTGAATGACAAATTGGGCAGCCGCTATTCTATTGCTTGCAATTTGAGATCTCTTGGCATTACCGAAAGTCTTTTATGGTTCTATTTACTCTCTCATTATTGAAATTGTCCATATACCTAACGCACATCTACAAATATCTATTCCTAACTTTCATATTTTTTCCGTATATATAGAATTATTGATAGAATTCACTTATATTTAGATACTTTAACGGGATAAGAATATTAACTAACATTTGAAATTCCTGGAACCAAATTTGAATTACAATTGATGCAAATATTACCCGTTCCCACGTTTCTAATATACCAAAATCATATTTTGCAACATCGTGTCTATACATCTTGTTGTTTGTCGGCGTCTAATTAAAAAAGTCAGGCATTTATCAGATGCAAGGTCGTAAATAACTATTTTGTTATTAAAATGGGAACCATCTGCGCAGGACATTAATTATTGGAATAATAATTACCCAAAATGAAATATAATGAGTCTCTTTTTGGGAGCGTTTTTCGGTCGCCGGCAGTACCTACTATTGACAGATGTTGATTGCGCGATTATCAAATTATGCAGAAATTTAACGTGACGTCAATATATAGCATTGATATGATCCAACAAAAATCATTCGCATTAGGCTATTGAAAATGAGAACATATCTTTCCTTGAGTCACTTAGGAATTAGTTGTCGTCATAGACATTGATTGAATATGTTAGTATGACCCGTTAAATGAGACCAAAGATAACTGCACCATAGAAATATGTTTCTTATGTACCTACTTCTAAATGTTTTTTTCTGTTCTGTCTATGTCAATATGTCATTGTTGTTGTATATTATGTGATATTGTGCATACTCCAATTGCTCTGCTGCAAAAATATTGACAGGTATTTTAAATTTAATTTCTAGCTGAACCTATTTATTTCTATAAATATTACTTAGTATGACCCGTTAAATGCGACCAAAGATAACTGCACCATAGAAATATGTTTCTTATGTACCTACTTCTAAATTTTTTTTTCTGTTCTGTCTATGTCAATATGTCATTGTTGTTGTATATTATGTGATATTGTGCATACTACAATTGCTCTGCTGCAAAAATATCGACAGGTATTTTAAATTTAACTTCAAGCTGAACCTATTTATTTCTATAAATATTAGTTAGTATGACCCGTTAAATGACACCAAAGATAACTGCACCATAGAAATATGTTTCTTATGTACCTACTTCTAAATGTTTTTTTCTGTTCTGTCTATGTCAATATGTCATTGTTGTTGTATATTATGTGATATTGTGCATACTCCAATTGCTCTGCTGCAAAAATATCGACAGGTATTTTAAATTTAATTTCAAGCTGAACCTATTTATTTCTATAAATATTAGTTAGTATGACCCGTTAAATGCGACCAAAGATAACTGCACCATAGAAATATGTTTCTTATGTACCTACTTCTAAATGTTTTTTTCTGTTCTGTCTATGTCAATATGTCATTGTTGTTGTATATTATGTGATATTCTGCATACTACAATTGCTCTGCTGCAAAAATATCGACTCGTATTTTAAATTTAATTTCAAGCTGAACCTATTTATTTCTATAAATATTAGTTAGTATGACCCGTTAAATGACACCAAATATAACTGCACCATAGAAATATGTTTCTTATGTACCTACTTCTAAATGTTTTTTCTGTTCTGTCTATGTCAATATGTCATTGTTGTTGTATATTATGTGATATTGTGCATACTCCAATTGCTCTGCTGCAAAAATATGGACAGGTATTTTAAATTTAATTTCAAGCTGAACCTATTTATTTCTATAAATATTTTGTGAGTATTTAAGAAACGTCTCAGATGCCGATTATCTGCTTTAATTGAAACTATTAGAAAATTAATTGAAAAAGAATAAAAAACCAGATTTGATTTAAAATTAACGTAAGCTTTGCTAACATCTGGTTTAGTTAATTTATCTCATCTTAGGAGCTTCTTGAATAAGCATCTGCAAATGATTCAAACGAAATGAAGTTGAGAATTGATGAAAAATCAGAAATTAAAAACTCAGATCAATCATTTCCAAATATCATTAAGGTATATAAGGAGATGTTCAAAAATATTTCGATGTACAAATAGATATTTTAAATATTTATTTTCGAATTACATTAGTTAAGGTTGGTGCATTTCTTTCCACTCCAAAAAGAGACAAGTGATATTTCAGTATTTTGAAATTCCCGATGAATCAAGAAAGAAATATTTGAATGAGTTTTCTTCTGGATCATTCGGTTTTAAAAATAATGACTAGTTTGACAATCTCCATTTCTATCCTTTTAAATTTCAGATCAATGTCTGAAAATATATTCCTTGGACTCAAAGGGCTCTTAAAATTAGACATTGGTCTTAAACCCGTAAATTTTATTCAGTAACAATACTTCCCTGTCATAGCTTCTTCGAATAAGGTGTAAATTAAGAGGCGGTAAAGTGCGAGTCGAGCTTGGAACTGAAACCCTTATGCCTTAGCTTTTTGGGTAATATTTGAATTCCAATAACATTTTCTTTAATAGGTACGTCATATAATTGTATAATTTGCTTCTATCAGTTTTTAAATTTGCCTCACTCAGTTGGACCCCAAAATCAGAATCATTTATATATGAAATTGTAATTGCGATTATACCAACTAATTAAATAAATGTGATTACCAAATTTTAACTCAATTTGTTTGGTAGATTATGAAGAAAATAGGCTGTGATAGACGGCAAGCATTAGATGGACGGACACAGTGTTGTTCTTATAAGAGTTCCGCATTTTCCTCACAAGTGCAAGGCCCTAAAAAGGGTAAATCTCATTCATATAATAAATATAAATATCAAAAGCTTTCAGAATGTAGGAGAATACCTCTGAAGTAGCTATTTAAACAGTTTTCCTTTTTTATGGGTAAATTGGGATTTTCTCTTGAAGAAAGGAATGGAAGGAAGACCTATTGGTAATTAAGTATAAAATTGTTTCAAGGACAATCATCCAAAACTTAACAGATTCAATAACCAATCATCCAGAATAAATTACTTACAAATAATACCCAGGTAAGGTTCCACCCAACCGACATGGTGGTCCTGTAATTGACCAACTACAGAAAACAAGCAAAATATATAATCCTTTTTATTGCCCACAAAACTCAACACGTCAATTATGCCCGACAAATTCGCTTTATGACTTATGACGATATGACATGGGTATATTTTTATGTTTTTCTCTCGAAATTTGGTTCGGTTCTATGCTGAAACTCTAATACATTTATTAATATTATAATATTTTTGTGTTTAGGCGGCATTCCTTTATAAAATTAATGCCGCACTTCTAAGAAAGTCGTTATTCATGGCTAGTTTCACAGTAAATATAGTGAATTACTGTGTTTTTTCTCAATGAGTTGGTATTCTAGTAATCGATAAAATCTCTAACAAAACAGAAACATAAATATTAAGTTGTTATTATATTCTTTACAGGTCTTTAGGAGATTATCAATATCAATAATAAAAAATGCGCCGAATGGAAAAAGAAGCACAAAGGAACACAGACGGTGGATTTATCTAAACTAACATGAGGAAGAATCTAGTTGTTTCAGTAACTGGTGGCAGGTTTTTTTTGGAAACGCAAAAATCCAGTAAAATATATAGTAATTATTTCTTAGAACAACCAAATACGTTTTCTCATTTACTTCAAACCATCAAAAGTGTAACTAACTGCGTAATCTAGATCAATACATGGGAAATTCTTTTGTTTATCCAATATAATTAGTGTAATAAGCGTATCTACAATACAAACAGTATCGTTAGCATATGTAGAGATAAGATCATCTTATATAATGTACTACGTATAATTACGATGTAATTAGTTTAGAAAGGCTTTTGGTAAGATCGCATAACGAGAGTAAATCGTAAAGTCTATTGTTCCTTCTAAAACTTAAATCCTAAATAAATGAGCCCCGACACCAAAATGTAGGAAGAGGATCGATCAAGTAACTGTATTATAAATTAATCAACCGTAGAGTAAAATATCCCGCTTAAGTAGTGTCTTACCCTATAAACAAACATCAAGAATTCTTAATATCAAACATTTTTTGTTAGAATTGGATAAACGGAACGGGTCTACAATTTAATTCAATGTTTGCTTTTTCATTTATGTACGCGTCTTTTGTCTTGTAAACGTCTAGCAATTTTTAAGATTGTTTTTAATGTAAAGAGAAATCCTGAAACATAATCTTATATTAAAAATATAAAATCCCACGCATCCTTCCCCCCAAAAATACTCTCAACGGTGAGTAGACGGGACAATTTTTCTCAAAAATTTAAAATTCTGTCTGGTAGAATTGAAGGAAAAATAATTTACAGCAATATTTAAATTGAATATTTTTTAAAATAATCACAGGTTTTTGAGTAACAGCACTAGGAAAGTACAATATTATCTCTGCCATATTTTTCAAGAACTGAATATAAATGATCGTTCAACAATTTGCATCATTAACGAAACTCAAAAATGTGAAATTAATATTTCTTACAAAAAATATCACTATCGCAATTCTCTTTCTTTTTTAAATTGAGTATAGGTATCAACCTAGAGGATCTATAAAACATCATATATCCGATAATACCCTAAATATTTATTCTGTCCCAAAAAGTGGAAGAATAAATTTTGATTGTATATTTGCTCTATTTAACGATTTTCGCACGTTTCTCATAGTGAACGTGCACCGAATTTAATGAGGACTGTTGACTAATGATCCCATTTTCAACTTTAGAAAATTTTATATTTTTTTCTCCAGAAAACTTCAACTTTGGATTCAATTGGAGATAATCTTAGAATTCAATTAACTTGCAGTGATAATTTTCTCTCCAATATTTAAACTAGTGTGATGCAATATATTTTTTTTTGTATAGATTTGAATAATAAATGTACATATTCTTATTATTGATACATATTGAAATTAAAGAATAAAGTAGCGAATATGCTCGGGAACATGCTCGACAGTATAGCTCGCAGCAACAAGCTCACTTCTGTGAGGGCCAACATGTTCTTAAGTTGTTGGATGACGGGAAATACCGAAAAGTCGCAACAGGAGCCGAGAATGTTGCTTTGTGTATGGCGATCTTCAACATGTTTTAAGTTATTTACTATCAGTATTTGCGAATTTTCGTTTTAGAATCGGCGCGGCGGGAACTTTTCATTACAATAGTAACAAATTATTCATGTAATAGAAAGATCCTAATCCTAAGAAAGATGTTATTAAGTGATAATAAACAATTTTGGCGAGAGTAATTCTCGTAACAGATTCATGTGTCTATATTGTTGGCGTTTTAAAAGCAACAGTTTTGTCTATATTCTCTGTATGTTTTTTAAATAAATAGTTCTAATAATCCTACTGCTATAGTTTTTTTTCCTTTAATAAGAGCGCTGACATAATTAATTGTATTATTAATATTTTTTTGTATTAATAATTTTTTTTTAATTTTAACTGAAGCGCATCAGAAACTCGACAAGTGTGTGGCAAATTCGAAATATGTTGAAGAACAGATTGCCGAGCAAGTATATTCGCTAGTGAGTTGGCTGCTTAAATTGTGAAAATTATAAGCACAGAAGTTTCCGTTCTATCTGCTTATCCTGACAATGCCACAAATTTATCTCTATTTTAGGTTATGTTTTCAATGCTTAATAAAAGAGTTCATGAAATATATATATATATATATATATATAACACACTAAACTCTATGATTGGGTAATCTGCCGAAGAATTTTTATGGGGCTTAAAAAAAGAATACTCTTCTTGCTAACCAAGCTTTCGAAAAATATATTTTCATCTTCAGGGTTTTGCGAACGAGGTTACAAAGCAAAACCCTGAAGATGAAAATATATTTTTCGAAAGCTTGGTTTGCAAGAAGAGTATTCTTTTTTTAAGCCCCATAAAAATTCTTCGGCAGATTACCCAATCATAGAGTTTAGTGTGTTCTAACAAAGACTGCCGTACTTCCAAATATATATAATATAAAAATAAGATGAAGCTCTACACCTTTATGCTTTTATTTAGTCGGACACAACCACCCACTAGAAGCGGATCACGTGATTTCAAGCTTGTTAGCTTTCATCAGCTTTTGTTTAGTTGGATACAGCTTCCACTTATGTGGCGCTGATGAAAGTTAACAAGCTTGAAATCACGTGATCTGCTTCTAGTGGGTGGTTGTGTCCGACTAAATAAAAGCATAAAGTTGTAGAGCTTCATCTTATTTTTATATTTTATATCTCATTCATTAATGAACTAATAGATTTCTTTAATTATATATATATATATATATATATATATATATATATATATATATATATATATATATATATATATATATATAACTACGTAAATAGATCTTTTGACCAACAGTTCCAAATTGAACTTACCTATGCATAAAGTAAGCTATATCTATAATCAACGAAATTTTTCGTTTTATCTAAATGGGGAACTGAAAACCTATCTAGAGAACTTGTAAAAAGCTATGAAGAAATTTAAATCATTAGTAAGTATGGTATGTTGGTCCAGTAATTGTCTATATTTGATAAAGAATATCCTCACCTTGTGCACCATACTCGAAATTTTATATTGACGTCTGTGTCACAATATATTCCTTTGTTGAAAGCCGTCAATAATTATAAATAATCAACGCTCCATATTTAAAATCAGATCCCATATGTTTTTCTAGGAAATGTGAGGTAGATATTTCTTTAAAATAAATTAAAATATTAACATATTATACGGTACCAAAATGTGCATTCTCTACGTTATATGAATATTATAATATATAATTAACTATTCACTACAACAGGGCAATCACGCTATAGGGATATCCATATCAGGGTCGTATTTGAATCACAAAAAGGATAGTTGTCTATCGTTTCGATTTTTTTTTAAATGAAGCAGGTACATGTCTGTTCGCGTATTTTGGATGCTTAACTTTGATAGTTTTTATGATTCTTTTATATTCTTTCCTCTTAACATCACTGGGCAAGAGAATCGATCTTCCTTGATAAAAAAGTTATATTGACACTTGAAGCAAATCGCTGTATGATCTATTTACAGTTGAGCTTTTCTTAAGAAAATGTAAGTGCTTCTAAGTGATGGCATAATAAATGTTCAAAATAATCTAAATAATATCATTTAAAGTGGATGAAAAGAAGGTGAACTAGGTGGTACTTTTCAAGTTCCCGCGGCTATAAGAAAGTGTAACGTCACACAATTAGAGAAGGAATGCTAATTGGTAAGGTCTTTTACGTAAATCGAGCTTCCATAACAAATACATAGGTTAAATTGCCTCTTTTTGAAGGCAGCAAAAATGTGACTAACAAACAATTGCCTTATAAGTGTTTTACCACAGGTTCCGGTCAGGACCAATCGAAGTCCAGCCGCCCACCAATCGCATGATAATAATAATAATATATAAAATTTTGTAGATGAGATACTTTGCTGATGGGTCATTAAAGAAGAAGAGATTAAACACGAGCCTTTAATCTTGCACAATTTTCTTCTAGATATAAAAGATATTTACATCGTGCTCATTTATTTTATTGTTTTTTGAACTCAATATTCAAACATTGGTTTTCCCTACTAATATTATCCTGACCATTTAAGGGGCACTTTTATAAAGCTTGGTTACCAAGATGGTTGTTAACTGTTCAAAAAGCCGAAATCTTCTTATTCAATCATTGGTTAACAGTTAACCACAAACTGACCATGATGAGTAAATCTAACTGCTGCTATTTTGGCAATTATACTATAGCTGATATTTGATCTATTATTCTATGAGGTTATAGGTTGAATTTATACCCTCGATATTTTCTTTTGGGTACTCTTGTATGTAATTCCTTTCTTTATAATTTGTGGTTTGATTTGTTCCAGGCTTTGTTAGAGGTCTCATCGATGTTTTATCGAGATTTATTGATATGTTAGACGATATAACTGATCACAAAGACCTTCTGAAATTGGTGGTAAGAAATCTGCTGATGATGAATCCGCTATTGCTAGGGTCCTCGGTAAAGTAATTATATCTATAGTTTAACATGTCAATTACAAATCGAGAACGAAGTGAAGCAGGGGATGTACAATATCACAAAATTTTCATTATGTTTAAGGGCACACCAGGAGAACTTGTTGCAGAAATGAATAGAAACCTTAAAGGTTATCTCTTTTATAAGCATTTATGGTATCAATTTAAAAATTATCAATCAATTATCAAATAAAACGGTGTGACAAGCATTGTTTGATCAATATTTCCATTGGTTCTATTAATTCCTCATGTTAGACATCTGTTTTTTTTTACTTCCAATAACCCTTAATAATTTGATCGTTCTTAATTTTGTTGTAATCAAATTCTAACTTTTCATTTTTCGTGGTGCCTACCTACCTACCTTTCATTCATTATTTGATATTTTTATTTGTTACGTTAATAGCAAAGCTCTTAAAGTAGTTTTTAGTTATTTTCAATCAAGATTAAAACTAAAAAAGCAACGTAAATTGATCTTTCATTTATAAATTTTTCAAAAAAAATTATTGAAATCTACTTCAAGAACATTCTACAACTCACAAAATTCTCACGTAGAACACAATAACCAAGACAAACCCTATACCTATTAAGTCCTCAAGTAAAAGGGATGCTGCAATTTGGAAAATGTTCTATCAAAACAGTTACCATAGTCTGAAAGTAAACGTTGTGTTAAATAACCAGAGATCTAAAGATTCATTTCATAAATTCTATAGTATTCTAATTCTAACCTCTTTGCCATTTCGTCGAATTAGAAGTAATTTATCTACTTACCGAAGATCATTGATGAGGCATCAGCAAATTGGTGACAATGTTACGAACTACATATTGATATTGCTATTTGTAAGAACAGAGAATTCATGATCAATGTTCAACTCATGGTAACGCTTTATAGACGTGAACGCTAATAGAATAATATAAGTTCTCCTATTCTTGTCTTCCAATGCTACAAGATGTTCTATTCTAATTCTGAAGAATGATGTCACCTATAAAAGTGACTAGGGTTGGGGCAACGAAAGATTACCCATCAAAATAGATGAGATAAAACCCATACTTATTAATATTTTTCATCATTGATTCAAGAACGTTAGATGACTGATAAAATAGTAACGTAAGCAATGAAATATTTTGTTGATTTGTTTACTTCAGGTGAATATCACTGATGACGCATGGGTATTTCGTTTTCCCTTATATATATATATATATACATATATATATATATATATATATATATATATATATATATATATATATATATAAATAATTAAAGAAATCTATTAGTTCATGAATGAATGAGATATAAAATATATAAATAGGATGAAGCTCTACACCTTTATGCTTTTATTTAGTCGGATACAACCGCCCACTAGAAGCGGATCACGTGATTTCAAGCTTGTTACGTTAAACGTAATTTTGCTCTCAATACCTAGGTGGCGCGAATTGTGTCCCACTGGTAGATAATGTCTCAAAGTTTTTGACTACTTCCAGTTGCTTTTGTATAGTTGGATACAGCTTCCAGTTATGTGGCGCTGATGAAAGCTAACAAGCTTGAAATCACGTGATCCGCTTCTAGTGGGTGGTTGTATCCGACTAAATAAAAGCATAAAGGTGTAGAGCTTCATCCTATTTATATATACATATATATATATATATATATATATATATATATATATATATATATATATATATATATATTGATTTTGTATTCTTGACTGGTTTTATAATAAATAATGACATTTGTAATTGATGGCTATGAAATCTTTCCAGTTTTTGGCTAATTTATTCTAAATTCACGATTTTTGCCCTGAAGAAGAGAATAAACATTCTCGAAAGCTCGGCTTTAATCAAAGAATTTTATTGAATATATGACTGAATCCCCAAGAACATCTTTTTATTTATATATATATATATATATATATATATATATATATATATATTTTATTGTGTTGGATTTCTTGGGGATACTACTCGAAATGAATTGGAAAAATGTGAAATTGTTATGAAACAATTATGTCTTTATTTAATGTAATAATTGGAAAAATATATATACGTTTCGACCATAAACTTTGTGGTCTTTTTCAATATGTTTATATTATTCAACTAAATTAAATAAATTCCTTAAAAATAGAAACTAAAAAATGGTCATTCTGTAATGAAAATTTTAAATTTAAAAAAAAAAAAATTTTCATTACAGAATGACCATTTTTTAGTTTCTATTTTTAAGGAATTTATTTAATTTAGTTGAATAATATAAACATATTGAAAAAGACCACAAAGTTTATGGTCGAAACGTAGGTATATATATTTTTCCAATTATTACATTAAATAAAGACATAATTGATTCATAACAATTTCACATTTTTTCAATTCATTTCGAGTCGTATCCCCAAGAAATCCAACACAATAAAATAAATCCAGCTGGCTCAAAAACCATCAACAAGAAAAAAAAAAAAAATATATATATATATATATATATATATATATATATATGAGTATAAGGCTGGTACCCTATAATATGAAAGTAGTACCGGCCCTGTGTCGATTTATGCCTAGAGCAACTGACTTGCTCACCCATATTCCAGAACGCGTGCTGGCTCGTAGCAGCAGATGCATTTGGCGGCCATATCATTTGGCCCAATGGGCTAAATAAGAGAAGAAGAAGAGGATGAACAAGAAGAGGACGAAAAAAAATGAAAGATCGGCAAACAGGCTTATATAACCGACCGACCTATATATGGTCCAGACATTCAATAATGCGGTCTTTTTTAGCCGACATCGTTGTTTTTTTCCTCTTCTTAAGCTCCTTAATCGCTATTCCGCGGTTCTCTTCTGGCTGCACGAATCTGTATCCAAGGTCAGTTCAGTGGTGCGTTTTGGTAACGATAGTGTGTCATCACCGTGGTATCAATTTTTTGTACAATCTGAGATTTTATTCGATAAATGATTCAGTATTAACGTTAATGAATAACGCTGTACTTCATTTTTCAATTCCATAGTTTAGAAAATAAACCAATAAAACCATTTTGTTGTATCTAGTTTTACTAAGCTATGAATCTCTTCCATTTCATTTAAATTAAAAACAATTCTTTCTCATTAAAATGTCCTATCAAATATGATCTGATGTTGTGTGTACGAAATGAAATTCAACCTGTAATTAACAAAATCATTCGGTAAAAAACTCTACACGTTGGCGTTTTTCGGTAGACGATCTTTTGGTGTTGTTTCCAAGTAATGAGTCTAATTATTGTGTTATTTTATGCAGTGGGAGGGTCTGGAATATATTAGAGTAAACAGGGGAATTTAATTGATTTTATATACTTATGAATTTATAAACAAAGTCACAGAAAAACATGAAGTTATACATCATTAGCCGGCGCAATTAAACTTTACATTCAGAATAAAAAAAGACACACAATAGCAGTTATGAGGGTTACATAGATTTATTGACTTGAACAAATTATTTACCAAAGCGAAAATAAGAATTTTAAGCAAAATAGGACAAAATAACAAAATAAATATATTACTATGTTTGACATTCTATATCATCATGTATATATATATATATATATCATATTTCATATCATAAAAAACTAACCATTAATTGCACACTATTTCCAAAATTGCCGATACACGGGTTTAAGTTTGAAAAATAACAAATTAATAGTTAATAAAAGATCCAATCTGAAGGAGATTGCTTTGAAGTAACTACTCAGTAACAAGAATTTATTTGAATAAATCTATTCCAATACTTATTCAACTTCTGTGAACACAGCTTTGGCTATTTTCACCGTAAGCATGCTTTAAACATATAACCCAACATAACTCTCTTGTACGCAGACCAATAATTACAAAACCATTAAGCGCCAAGAATGAATTATTCTTTCCAAGAATAAAGAACACTTAAAAAAATATTGCAAGGTTTTAATCAACTTTTCAACTCCTACGGGGTTCTCGCTCTCACAGAGCCTTAACAGGTAGAAGCAAGCAGGGTCTGTACCCTCACTAAACTGCCAATGACTTGGAGAAAATCATTAGTCATTGAAGAAGAATAATGTGCAGTGTTTTGTGCTCATTTTGTGGGATTCATTGTTTGCGACAATAACTTGTTACAGAGATGAAGTCTGGCTAACACACCCTTATTTATCTATGGATTTGATGATATATAATATATATAAACATCTCGATAAATTTAAACATAGTTTCAACAAATTTTTTCAGTGGTATTTATCCAGTATTTAACGTTAGAGATCCTTGTATTTTAGTATAAATACAGAGGAATACTCCCCGTGTTTTCATAGGAATAATGGCATTAACTACCTAGTCCATAACTAGGTTGGAATGGTTCTTGTTGAGTCGCAATAAATTATTATTCTCTAATACAATGTAACCAAGATTTAAAAGTATATTGAATTCAATTAGAACAAACTTTCATAAAAAAGTAATCTAAAACATAATAATTATTAGGTAGAAAGATTGCTTAGTAACTGTTTTTACGTCCTAAATTGGCGACCACCCACTGGAGCAAATAAACTTGCGAATTTCATTACTATAAATCGTACTATAAATTATTTATGAATCTCTATTATTATTTCAACGATTACATTTCAGCTGGCAATATGAAATAAAGTGAATTATTTGTTCAATCTCACAATACAAAAATCCTCGACCTCTCTGAAATATTTTCGGGCGCGCAAATAATGGCAAGGATATTTCCAAAAGGCCTTATTTATTTTGTTGCTTGGCTATTGTCATAGAGAATGCTTTAAGTTGGTACACCTTTTTATCTCACAGCAAGACCCTTAGTACTCAGATAAAAGTTAACACAGGTATATATATATCCGCTGATATTGCAATTTTATCTTTACGATCTCGAGATGGTAGCTCGACTACGTTAAGAGCACAGCGAGTGCAATACAGTCCTAGCTGAGGGATAAAAACAGCATTTTCTACGAGTAGGGCTTGTTTTTAAATGGTTCTGTAGAGAGAGAGAGAGAATTGTCAGTTTTCGTATATTTACCTTAATATATTCTAAGCCGTTCATTTTAGAGAATGGAAAAAATATTTGAATCACTTATAACGAGTCCTTTCATTTGATATGTCACATGATGCACTTGAAGACAATTTTTGTTTTAATTCTCTAATTTGCCCCACCAAATTAAACTCCACTATACTCGTACCCAACCTACCTAACTCTGTTTCTGTGTCAAATTTAAACAGTCTTCAGACACACCGGAGTGATCTAATATATTATAGGTATATTATAATATATGCATTTTCACTTTCCTATCGCTACTCTAAGTAGCTTTGTATGGAAAGTATTGTAATCATGTAAACTTTTCGAAGTCCGGTTTTCAATTATATTTACTCTATCAGGCATTGGTCTGTCAGTTTCTTTGTATGTCTGTGCCCAAGATTATCTCACGAACTGATGGACCGATTTTGTTGCTTTCTTTTTTTTGGTTATCGATTCCGCTTACCGGTAACATAGACTGGCTGAAAAACGTGTTTAAAACATTCTGCTTAAAGCCCTACCTGCTATAATGCGTATCTCAGAAATGGAAGGAAAAAAATGATGCTCAAATGAACTGTCAAATTTTTGACTATTTTAAATCATAATCTGGCTAAATGGTTCCTCCAATGTCAAAATTAAATATAACACTTGTTATTTGTCTTGGCGCTGTGAAAATAATAAGTGGTCACAAGATCAGACTATTTTTTATATTCGACGGGCTCGTGTGGAAACGGTTTGCATACATAAAATTTTCACATAAATATCATTTGAGTGGCAGCTTATACATACTATGAATTTCCAAAAAATTTACGCTCAGGAGTTTAAGTATGTTTTCGTATTTTAATTTTTTGTTAATATAAAATAAGGCCTTATTTTGCAGAATAGGTATATTGTGTACCTACTATTATAACCAGACATACAAAAATCAGGCGCTGACGGACTAAGAAAAAAATGTATAATCAGTATCATTGACATAGTAGTTTCAAAATGAGGGTCTTCGAAAGTTTTAAAGAAATTCTAAATAATGTCCTTGTTTTCTGAGCTATAGAAAATATTTTTGATTAAATCAAAATTTATGAATTCAGTATATTAAATAGGTAACATACAACTTTCTTATAATCGTCAGATAAAGTATCGTAACATATTGGATTTTGTAGAGCTAAGGGACCCTTACCAATTTTCTTCCAACGAAAGAATAATCATCAAGATTGGTAAACTTTTACTATGCAATAAATGGTATACCTACCTCCCACTTTTTATGATATTGTTAAAAATATATAATTTACAATTATTCATATCAACACTTCCCTTTAATTGTTGCAAATGTTCTAGCTATAGAAACAGGAGCTCAGAAATACTCGGAATGTAGTAAGGGGACATTTTCTAGAAATTGTACGTTTATTAAATTAGTTCTTGATTGTTCATTACGTATAATATTGCTCAATGAAATATTTCTGCTCCTGAAAGTGACCATGATGTTTCATTATTGCCTAATTTAAGCTGAATCAAATAATACCAATGTTCCTATACATATAGGATATCCCAGTATAATATTTATATCTATACCTCTACAGGATGATGTATTCCTAAAGATGACGACTGAAGGTAGTCGAGCCATTTGAATTTGATGCTGTACATTTATATTATGACGTCGATGTTAGAACGAAGATCTTGGAACAAAAGGTATGTTACCCTCGACCCATATCACAGAGAAATGCCACTTTGAAATTGCGTTAAAAGTCATCCCAGTTGGCCCAGGTATGATGATGGTATTCCATCCACCCATACCGATGGATAATAATTACACGGCTGTTCCTTTCCCAGAATATTGTATATATGCCATACCACCTCTGTTGTTAAAAGGAATCGAGCATCAAATGAACTTTATATTCTTAATAATATTATATGACCGCAAAATCCCTGTGGATATTTATGTTATGTGGCGACCAAATTAAAGAAAATGTAAAATTTGACCAATCATAGTTATCATTAGGTTTAGATGAATCATTTTGATATATGGCCACCTTCAGGGAATGTTTTTTTGTATCATTTGAGTTTTTTGACAAAGTCGATTGAATAATAAAAAAACTTGATATGACATTATTTGATTTTAATAAGAAATTCTAAGAAAGTATTGGCAACCGGTATTTTTTTGTTGTAAGGATGGCTAGTTTTTAGCATTTTTGTAATTCTCCTTCTGTATTCGTTTATAAACTACTAAAGATCGTAGATGATTGAAGTCAATATAAGTATTTTATGTTTTTCAATAAGACCCCATACTTTAACATTATTCCTGGTCTACAATTTCCTGAGAGAATCAATCATATTTGTTTATATATAGGGTGTTTTATTTAAATTGCAAAAAAGCTGACTACCATATTATCTTCTTTGTTTGGAGTGTGGAAATATTCATATTAAGTATTATCCCAGTTGTGACGTCATCTATTTATTTGTTATCACACACTATGTATTTTATTGTTTTATAAATACTGATTATGAAAGGATTATAATATCTTAAGAACTATCAATGATCGGAGTATGCTTTATTGAATATAATCCAGAACTTAAAAATACATAATAATAATTTCTAAATAATTTATTCAAAAGCTGAATCGATGACGTCATATTTAAAACGGTGATTACGTCACAAACTGGGATGATATTTGAAACGACGTGCGATTATAAATAAAAATAGACGTAATTTTGTTAAACTTATCTAAGGGCATATATTTTTCCTTAATGAGTAATGGTAAAATTTTTAAAAAGATATTAATTATAACTAGACAATTTTAACAGGGGTTTCCAACCATTCTAGTTAAAATTTTATAAAAACATCAACATCAACGTAGTTTTTAGTTTACCATATTTGTTTTATTTTCTCGTTATATTTAAATCGGGTTCCTAGTTCCTATTTTGTTGGTATACCTACAAAATATCATGACAATCTTCTTAGGAAATTCTGTATATTTTGTATTGAGTCAATCTGGACCTATGTATAAGAATAATTGAGAAACAATAAAGCAAAACGATTAAAGCATTCAAGTATTAAAAAAAGCAAATTAATCAAGACACCTACGATGTTCCTGTAGAATTTCTTCTGCTTTCAGCATATATCAAGGAAGACATTACTCTACAATAAAATTTGTACCTTGAATTTTTCTGCATATAAAAATATCAAATACGATGATTCAAGACGCAAACTGTTTTGTTAACCATATATAGTTTCCTTAACCTATGCATTCATTCTACTTTGGAGTGACTTTTATGACTTATATGATCAACGACAATTTTTCACAATGGGAGGGAATCGAGACGAAAACGATATCGACATCAAACCGGTTTCATTCTATACATTCGTATGTAGGCATATCCAGTGAAACCAGCGCAGATGATGAATGTACGTGTACCTACATCAGAAACAATGAGGGATAGAAAAACAGTTAAATGAGGAATGTTGTAGATAATTCTAGGGTTAAATTAACGCTCTTCACAAAATAATGCCCACTACTTAGGTTAATTATTGATCTTTTTGCAACGCTGCGTATCTTAAAATGTGCACTTCACAGTATTTATTCCAGTGCTCTGACCAGTAAAGATATAGTTTTATTTTTTGAATGTTACCAAAAACCTTTAGTCAACTGGGAGTTCTTTATCATTCCAAAAGCAATGCTTTTTTTGGCTATGCGATGTACATGATCATTGATTAATCTGAAACATTGATATTAAAAGTTATGTATAAAAACGCATTCTTTGTAAGAAAATGCTCTAAAAGTTTTAAAATTCATATTTAATAGATGATACTGTTGTGGCCAAAAAGGTTAGGAAAGAGTTCGTTAATTGGTATGATTGATCGTTCAATTTAAAAATACGATAAGTTCGAACTAACTCATAGCATGAGGTTTCCTGACTTAGAATAGAAGATACAAGGAATTTGTAGGAGGAATCGTGAGATATAAACAAATAAATAAATGCTGTATCATAAATAAAGAATTCAACCTGAGGAACCCGTTGTATTCCCATATTTTTTATATTATTAGTTTCCCAGTATAGGAAGTTATTGGGGGCATTTGACAGAAAATAGCTTTTACTGGCGCTTGATATTATGTAACGGGTGGCCAATTAGTGTGCAGTACAGTATCTCGGAAACTTCTTGTTCTAGAGACTTGCGGTACAAGATAGCCACTAGGGCCTAGGGCCTTGAATTATAAAAAAGTATTCTTTTTCGAAATTTTACTGCATTAACATAACAAAAAATTTATGCTGAAATCTTTTTTGTTAATAACTTTCCTGCTTATCTCTAAAAATAAAGTTAGGGGAATCTCAAATGTTTTGTAAATAAACTTCTGTGACTTCAAAGTGAATGGACGGATATTCTAACAAAGAAGGTGTAGTTGAAAATAACTTTTCTTAGACGATCAAATCTACCTAACTCGTTATGATTATAATTTTGTATGTTATAATTTTCGGCATTAGGAGATAAATTGATATAAGTTTTTTGACATAATAGAATAGAAATATGACGCTCAAAGAACCAGTAAAAACCGCATTTTGATACCTTGCACGTAACCTACAATATCAGAAATCGAAAATTTTATGACAAAATTCAACTGAATTTGATTAGTTTTTCGATACTTGCAATTTTTTTATTTTAATGCTATATTTTGAAATTTGTTCAAACTATAGCATTTCAATCAAAAAATTTAAAGAAAATAAAACAATCTAAATATATTGAATTTTCTCATGAAATTCTCATTTTCCAATATTTTAGGTTAGGTGCAGGATAACAATGCACGGTTTTCACTAGCTTGTTTGAGCATCATTATTATATTTTATATAAATATATAAATATATATAAAAAAACGAATGTCAATGTATTATATTTACTTTGAGAAATTGTCCTTTAGTGGCAAGATACCAAATCTTTATTTTCAAAAACATTAGAGCTCCTACCACCAATTTATTTTTGGAGATAGGGAAAAGGACTCGAATTTATCTCAGATCTAAGAAACATAATTTCTTTTGTTATCTTAATATGGTATAATTTCAAATAACTTTTTTTAATTCAAAATAGCTGAAAAAAATCCGGCATTTTCTCTTGACAACTTTAGTTATAAAGTTCCAAGAAGCAGTAGGTATTTTTATGCTTATTTGGCCACCCTGTACAAAGTTCCAGCTTCTTCTTTTTCAAATTTCCCATCTCGTAAATGTTTAAACAAGCATGAAAATTAGATAAAGCCGTTTTTACTACCTGCACAAATACACAGACATACACAAGTCTATGATCAATTTCGATTAGGAACAAAAAATTGTTCATAGGTAACCAACTATGGCTAATACAGCTAAAGCTCTCTCATACTAATTCCTTATTTTTAGTCTCTATATACACATATACCTACAGCTTGAGGCACTGGTATAAGGAATTACCTAGTCATTGTGTAGGTATATGGCAACTACACTACTATAAACATCGATAAAGGAAGAGTGTTGTCTGTGATGTATCTAGAGCAAATGAGAGCAAGATCAACAGAGCATGATTCATTTAGATTTTGCACGTCAAAGTGAACTTGAAGAGATGAAGGCGTATCGGCGTATTATACGTACCCATATACTTTGTATGTAATATACGAAATTCACTGTATATACGAATTAATTTTGCCTGCTAATTCCGGCTATAAGAAGATTATCGTATGATGGAATTTGTTATGGTCTTTGGACGCAGCGAATGTTGGAAAGCGGTTGTATGTAGTAGGGGCGTTTATATCCCCGACATACCGGAATGGAAAAATATTAATCCTAGTGAACAGAACTGGGATCTAGTATAGTTATTGGAATAAATCTATGTATTGGTTATGATTGGTTCCTGGTTCGTGTGACCGCATTATTGTGAAACTATATGAATTTATTGAGAATAATCCTTATATATTTGGAACTCATTCTTGTATATGAATTGCAATTTGAGTGAAGACGTATCCATAAAGCGTTCAAAATATTGGCATATGTTCATAATAGAAATTCAAATGGCATTCAGTACGATAGATCGATTAATTCTAAGTAATTGTCTTATTCATTCAAGGATTCCACATATTCGGGTGAAAGTAATATATGTATATATATATATATATATATATATATATATATATATATATATATATATATATATATATATATATGTATATGAGATTGACAAAAAATAGCTGATGAAAGTTTCAATCAAGTAATTTCTCAAACAAAAAATATAAAATATTGGTTCATCTACAAGGCCAAAGCAAGATATACGCGTTGAATTGAATTAAAAAAAGAAGATAAAAACACTCTAGATCAAATAAACTTTCAAACAAAAGAAATTCAATCATCATAGTTTGCTAAAAAAGTTATGAAAATTGGAATAAAATTTGAAAAGTTACGGGACTTCACCAATTATTAGCTTGTTGTAATTTTTCTGCACCTGAGTATAGTTAAGGAAGAATTGTATCCTGTTCCTGAAACCTTGAATCGCTGCGATGTGTATAAATTAATGGCTTTTTGAAAACACCTGGGCAGGCTTCATCTCGAAGATGCCGTAAAATGTTCATGTCCATTACAATAACTTCTATATATAAGAAAAGTTATATAAGAAAGAAAATATAAAATCTAGATTCAGATATCCCACTTTATTATAAAAAAGTGCTCTGATTCTCGGACATAAAAGAATAAAAGAACCGATGTCTGCAAAAAATCATTGCAGATTTCAATCATTAATTTTATTTTATTCGGGGTTTCGGATTATACCTACCTACAACACACACAAATGTGATTAAATGACCTATCAAAAAAAAGGTATTCTATTAAAATCGGTTCAACCGTTTGAGAGCTACGTTGCTACAGACCGATATACAAATATAAACATTAAATGCAATTTTAATAATAGCTCTTGATCAGTCCAGCTTTAAATACAAAAAGGTTCATCCGTTTAGGAGCTGCGAAGCAACATATAGACCCCTTGTTCATCGCATCAGGGTTAAAAACTTAAAGTAGATGAGATATGTGTAACGCAGAATGATAAAAATTACATTTATGCTTGAATGCTAGAATACAACAATAAAAAATTAAGAATAAAATCAAAATAGTTAGGTATATCAATAAATAAACTTCTTTGAGAACACACAAAATACAAATTTCAGAAGCTCATCTCCTACACTGTTAATATTTTAGTAATCTTCTTGATTCCAATCAATCAAAATTTGTCAATAAGCCAAGTAGTATGTATAATAGTCTGTCAACCTGTCAGATAATCTTCATATTGATGTATTGAAATTTTTGATATTCAAATCAGAAAAATAAAATGTTATGAAGATGTTGTGACAAGTGAATTTGCATTTTTAAATATTCATCTCTCATTCCGAAGCTTGATGAACTTATTCTTAGATGTCTAAACCATTTTCACTACCTACTAGCTGAGATAATCTCTATATAGGAATAATTGTGTAATTTGTGTACCTAAGTGTATTTTGTAGATGATTTAGCTAAATTTGTTGGTATATACCCACAATAGTATTTTTAGTTAGGCTGATTAGTACTGTCTGATCTTGGAATATACCGAAATAGAAAAAAGTAGATAGACCGTCAAGCTCTGGACACAAAGGACTTCCTGTATATGTACACCTCAAATTAGATCAGGGACAATCAATCAAAGAGAGCTAGTTTAAGTGGGATCTCCATTCAGAATAGTAAAAAAAATATCATAAAAACATAAATTTTTTTTATTACGCGGTTTACTTGAAAGCAATTTTCTCAAAAGTTAAAGCTGAAAATTATACGAATCAATCAAGAAACCTGACCTGGTGACTAATAAAAAGGAGGTGATATACCTACATTTTGAGTTGTTTATTTGTTTTTCTTATGTTTTAATGATATGAAATTGAAATTATCAAATTATTCTACATACTTATCGAAAACAGTGATTCCAAGCTGCACCGACCATTTCAGACCGCCACAAAAAAAGTGGTACATATTTTTTACACATTTATTACAATTTATTACACGAACACTAATCTATGTTTTATTAAATTTATTACACGTTCCGGTGTCGAATTACAGGGTGGCGGTGCAGCTTGGATAACAAGCTACACCACCATCTTGTTATTTCACCCTATCGAAAAAAACAAGGGGTCCATATTTTTTACACATTTATTACAATTTATTACATGAAAAATAAAATTTGTTACACGTTCCGGTGTCGAAACACAGGGTGGCGGTGCAGCTTGGTTACCAAGCTACACCGCCATCTTGTTAATCCACCCTATCAAAAAAACAAGTGGTCCATAATTTTTTATACACATTTATTACAATTTATTACACGAAAAATAAAATTTGTTACACGTTCCGGTGACGAATTAAAGGGTGGCGGTGCAGCTTGGATACCAAGCTACTCCGCCATTTTGTTATTTCATCCTATCAGAAAAAAGCAAGTGGTCCATATTTTTTTAGACATTTATTACAATTTATTACACATAAAAGAACATTTATTACACCTTCCGGTGTCGAACTACAGGGTGGCGGTGCAGCTTGAATACCAAGCTACACCGCCATTTTGTTAATTCACCCTAACAAAAAAAACAAGTGGTCCATATTTTTTACAAATTTATTACAATTTAATATACACAAAAGAATGTTTATTACACGTTCCGGTGTCGAAATACAGGTTGGCGGTGCAGCTTGGTTACCCCTGAAGATGCCAACCTTGTTGGCGAAACAATTGTCGGGTTTTACAAAATAAAGTGTTGGTGTTTAATATGGTAATTCTGTGTTTATTATTTTTGAATAATGTCTAAGTTAAATGTTCTAAATATAATTTTATCTTTAATTTGGCCGTTTCATATTTTCAATTTTTGAAAAAATTGCCCCCACCACAGAGCGGAGACATACCTATTTCAGACTTTACCGCTGCTGTTACTCGAAAACCTATGATTTTCTTTAAATGTCCAATTTAATCATTGCCGGATATGGTCTCTTCTTTAATTTTATGGTCTCAAATTTTCGAAAAAAAATACTCCCTTTGAGGGGTAGGAGTTGTTGAAGGTCAATGGGATCAATTCTCAATATTTCTCTATCAAATGAAAAAAGAATCATGAAAATCGGAGCACGTTTACTATTTATCTAGTTCGAGACAGTGAGAACTATTTTGTATAAAAGTATATGTTGAGGGTAGAAATGGCACAAATACAAAAATTTGCGAGAAGGCATCTTAAGGCACGAACATCCATATTCCAGAAAGAAACGATGTCCGTTATAAATAATTGTAGCGTTGTATCAATCATTTTTATTCAAGGTTTTTGATCCAAAGGCTACTTTGAGTAGGTACCTACATATTTTCATTCAATGAGTCTTTAGTTCATTGTTTATTTAGAATTACCTATTAGTTAATGTCCAGTGGTCGAAACTCATCAAATTTAAGTGAGTACATTATTGAGGTTTTTCTGTCAAAGAATATCTATACCTCTTTAATTATTAATGGATTTAATTGTTTTAATAAATTACAATTATGAAAAAAAAAATGCAAAGCAAAAAATCGAACCCAGATGCGGTAAGCTTTCTAAAAAGGACATTTACGCCAACTACTAAATCATCGGACCATTTGACTTGGCAATCCGATATGTCCATAACTACAAACGGCTGGTTGATGTAAATTCACTTCATCTATTAAATTTAATATTTTTGTAAAACACATTATTTATTACTTTTAGCTTCCTGCTCTCCTTCTCCATATAAAAATGATGCCGTATCATATATTTGTCATTGAACGCAATATGCCCAAAAATGTCTACTCTCGACGCACATATTTTTAAAAGGTGAAGTAAAATATATTAATATAAATTTGAAGATGACAAAGACTTAATTGTATGCCGATAAACATTTTCCAGCTAAAAGTTGAATCAATATTTTTGCCATTTACACAGTATTTATAAAACACAATTAAAAAAATCATTATATGATACCTATATATGAATTTTTGGTAAAATACACAATTTGGACCCAGAATTTTACAGAATTGTTAACATGAACCCTGATGAAACTTTTATTTTATAACTGCTTTTGATCATGTCTAAATTTCAAAGATAAATATTTTCTAGGTCACTTTGAATGGTGTTTTCTCAGAAAAGATTCTATTATAAGGTTTGATGTATGGTCAGCTTTCTACTTTTTTTTAATAGACTGGGCCCTATTCAAAGGTACAGTTAAACAGACTAAAAACATATATAGATATATAGTTTGCATAATACATACTCGTTATTAGGATGTTCAACGAAAAAAAAGATAAATAAATAATTTTTAGTTGTAACACAATAACAAATTCACTTGATCAGTAATTATCAATTTAGTTTGGCTTGAGAGCATGGATATCTTCATGTCGCCTGCGCCTGAATGAATGATAATGATTGTGTAATGTACTACATAAGCTTATAATTTTCACGTCAATCCATCTCGAAAGTACAATAATAACTCCTTATAAAAAAGCCAAAACTATTATACAATTTGTACTGCACGAGTAATAATTGTTTATATGTAGGAATAAGATAAGAAATGATGTAGGACCGAAGAAGATGTATTCGACTTGAAATTGACCAAAGGTAAATTAAAGCCAATTTGTATTTGAGTGGGATACGGATCATGTTTGAATTATACCTGGCAGGTTTATAAAAATGATGCCAGTACTGAGGTTAATTCAATATTAAACTCAAAAATGTCTTAAGATATCAAAGATATGCAAATTTATACATTGGATTTTTTAAATAAGAGAAAAGTAAAGATATTCTTAAAATACTATTATCACACAAACGAACACTTTTATCTATGTTTTATTACTTAAAATATCGAAAAATAAGAATGTTTTCTGTAGAATAGATGACTTGTAATTTATCAATTCTTAGGCTAACTTTGATGCGAATGACAAGCATGACTTTTCAAAAAAATACGTAAAATCATCAACTCAGGTATATAAATTTGGCTTTTATATAAGGCACATTTTGAAAAATAAATAAATGTAATTCCTACTATTGTGAACATACCTACATATCTTTCATCGGGCATTTGTTCAAAAATGAAGCTATTAGAAAGTATTTGTGTTTATATGAGGGTTCTGTTCTATGTAATATATAAAAGTCATATTCATACAGGGCCGTATTAGAGATGGTGGAAGATACTTCCATTAAATGTGAGTTGTGGAATTATATAAGCGTAAAGATTAAATTGATAATTGGAAATGAACAGAGCATTCTCGTATTACAAGTTCATTCATAATCAAGTATTAGTTCAGCACTAATTTAGTTCGATGCTAGAAATGTTACTTTTGATATCGTTAAAATAGTAACTAGCTAACAAACTTATTCGTACGGAACCAAGATTTAATTATGAATATGGCTGTTAGTCTTTACTTGAATCATTTTTAAGTAAATAATATTCAATAATCAATTGCCACAGAAGCACAAGCCTGAAGTTATTTAATGAACTAATTAAATATTATGCATAAATGCTTAGATGTCCATCCATAAAATCTACATTTTTCATACGTAAAAATATTGAGAATATTTGATGTACACTTTTCAATTCTATATAGAGTTTTTTTTATTTTTATTTCAGAATTTGGTCCAAATGGATAGTCTTGTTTTCAAAGTTCCTAAAAAAGATTATCAATACTTTATGTTTGATTCCTCTTGTTCACTTAGACGTATAACATATCCAATTAAAATAAAAATGATATTACTGCATTTGGTCCAAATGGATAGTCTTGTTTTCAAAGTTCCTAAAAAAGATTATCAATACTTTATGTTTGATTCCTCTTGTTCACTTAGACGTATAACATATCCAATTAAAATAAAAATGATATTACTGCAAAGAATAGGAAAATAAGTAGAAATTATTCAATTGAGTAAATCACACCTATTTATAATAGTAATATATTAATTAATACATTCAAAAAATAACAATAATAAATAGACTCTATCTTACTTTATAATGAAATTAAATTTTATTTTATTCAGCAAATAGATGTTATTATTATTATGACAGTGGTATTATAAACATAACTGAGTACTCAACTAAGATTCATTTATGAATAGGGCTGTATATATTTGCACAGCTGAATGTAAAAAAGCCTACAAAAATCTAGAATCTAGAGTAAAATATGTAGTGCGTCATTTGAATAAATACAGGGAGGTTCTCCGGGAAATATATCGATCAATTGTGGGCAAACGATAAGTACAAACAGTCTGAAAATGTTGTGACTTACTAAAATATTTTCATGTTAATCGCTTTTCCAGTTATACCGGAAGTAGATGCCTACTTTGTTATTTTTAATGGAATACTGTGTATATTACTATATTTTTAGATTTCTTCTACAATTTTGAAAACATTTTATGTATAATGTTCTATACCTAAGTCGAACCGTTGTTGACATATTTAAAAATTTTTATCAAAAATTAAGTTTGCTGACCAAAATACAATTTTCAATCTTTCCTATGTATTTACTTTGGGTTAATTTTCTTGTAGAAGAAAGTCTATTTTATCAGTATTTTTATGATATTTTTATGAAAATTTGTATAATCTCAAACTCAAAATTTTGTAGTAGTATTATTGAATTTTTTTACGCTTGTTTGACTTTTATTGATATTTGTTATTATTTTCAAATGCAATCATGGCCCACTTCTAACACAACTTTAAAGATGTGTAGCATTTTTACGTATAAAAGTTGAAAATTGACAATTATTTAAAAAGCTACTAATTTTGGGTACCGACAATCTTATACAAAGTTCCCCTTATCTTTGCTGCTTAATACAATAAAGTAATAAGAAACCAGGGTTTCCATTAGAAAAAAAAATACTTTTGACCTCTTTTTGCTTTTTTACCATTCTGTATAAATTTTTTATCGAAATATCATGAAAATATTGATACAGTAGATCTTCTTCTACAAGGAAATCAACCCAAAGTAAATATTAAAGGCTTCCTCATATGAAAACTTGATAATTATGTTTTGGACTGCAAATTTAATTTTTGACATAAAATATGAAATATGTCAAAAACGGTTAGACTTAGGACTTAGGTATATTATACATAAAATGTTTTCAAAATTGTAAAAGAAATATATAAATGTGGTAATATACAGGGTATTTCTTTAAAACTAAAGAAGTTGGCATCTACTTCCGGTATAACCAGAAGTGCGACTAACATGAAAATATTTTAGACGTATCGTATTGTACTTATCATTTGCCCACAGTCGATCGATGTCTTACCTGGAAAACCACCCTGCATAATCTCAGATATAATTTAATGACTGTGTTCAATAGATACTTATGATTCTGATTTGCAGTTTAAAATGAAGAAGGAAATGAAATAATCTTTTTTGTACTACCAGACTTATTTCTAAAAAGAGAGACAGAATAATTTATATTATATAAACAATTGAATAGTATTTCTTATTATGTTATGCAGTTGTAGGATATAAGTTAGGTAATTTATTCAAAATTATTTGTTGCACTAATATATTTTATTCAAGAATATTTATGTTTAAGTTTTTTTTTCGTTACCAACACCGTTTCAGAATTATTTGAGACTTCGCAACGCTCAGTCTCCAAACTATGGAGGGTATAGGAGGAGTGCAATCTTAGTGTTGATAAAATGGGACCAATTTTGCTGTACCTATAGGCGCTGCAGTATAGAATGTACTCAGTTAGGTAGGGGGTAGCGGGAAAATTTAAAATATTGATGTTCAAAGTGATATCCATTGTATGTTGTTTTTATTTACGTTTGAGCATTTGCATACTCACCGTGCTCTGACTGATTATCAAGAATGTTCTTTCCTTCAAAAATGCCTTGGAAAAAGTGTAGAAGTTTTTTCCAAAACTTGAAATACTTTTTTGCTAGAAATAAATTAGATTACGATTCCAGTATATTCTTTACTTTCAGGATTATTTCCATGTCGGAATACTCAGAAATATTTGTATAATCTCGATAAATATATTTATTACCATAGGATCAATAGTTTTGGATTTAGAATTATCCTTTACACAACTTCGAAAGTTTTAATCTTGCGACTTTTAATAAACATTTTCTCATTTGTGCGATATACTATGTATATGAAAATCCTTCTCAAAAATTAATAAATGAATTAGACTTTTTGTGTAGTTTAAACCGGCTTCGAAAGACTTTTCTCATTCGATAGAGGAGTGTTAAGTAAACAAATTAATAATCACTCCTCTCTCAAGCATAGAAACATAAAACATACTTAACATCCAGAGCACACAATAAAATCTATTATAAATACCATAGACATGTATCCAATTTGCTGATCTGTACCATTTCTTCATTTCGTTGTTCTAGTACACTATCAACAATCAGCGCTATGCGGATCTTTTAGGAACCCTTGTTAGTCCACAATTTTGGTACCCTCTTTTCAGCACATTTGCCCATTGAAGATTGCAGTCCTCTTCTACATTCCATACTCCAAACGTTGCCTTCCACCACTAAACTATCCTTACCGTTCTTGCTATCTTAATACTATTTCAGTCCTGAAGAGGACCGGCGATTATTTGCTGCTCATGTCATTGTGGAATATTTCCATTTAATTTAATATGAATTCTATTTAATTATTATTATATAGGTTTTATATTTCATTTTGTAATATACAAACAGATAAAAATAAACTATTTTTTACCTAAGGCAGTTTTTACGTTATTTAAAAACCTATTATTTTGAAAATACCAAGTATAATTATTATTATCTTTTAATATAGTGAATAACAAACTTTTATATTTAATAACAATAACCTTTTCTAATGGCTTATTTATATCCAAGTATTAATATTGTATCGAAAAAGGTCGATTCAATGTTATGATTTATACTATACTTACTATATTAGTTATCCAAATTGTGCCAAATAATAAATACCTATAAACTATTTGACATTCATATTGACCTAGAATGGTAATTTGATTGCACTATTAGCATTTTCTAAGACGGTTATCCAAGATACGTTATTATTATTAAATTATATGAAGATCATTTTGAATGCGCTATAGGATAATGGCATCCGCGATGAGATGAATTCGATTATTAAGGAGATACTTTTATTTTAAAATTTGGAACAAAGCATCTGCAAAAAAGATTCCAATGCATAAATAATTAATTTTTTTAACATAAGGAAGACAATTTAGGTAAAATGCAAACTTTCCATAACGTACTTTTTATTACTAGAAACTATAAAATAAAATTATAGAATTTGTGTATTAATTGGCTAAAACTATGACCCATACATTAGAATACTCTTTATAGCGTGATTATCATTCTTTATAACGTAACCGACATCCTCTACTATAACGTAATGCTCATAATGTTAGGTGCCTTCACAATAATAAAACAATGCTAAGTTTTGGTTTGGTTCATTTATCAATACTGACTTGGGTATACATTTACTGTAGATTTATATTTTCCAGAAAGACGTGAAATGTGTTCTTATATTTCTGTTTGCCATTATTATCCCATAGGGTGAGAACACAGATTGGAAGACATAGCATTTATTAGAAAAAAGAAAAACATTACTAGCGGAAAATATAGTGTTTATAGTTTTTATACATTTAATTTTAATGTTTTAGATATCTCGAATCATATTCAAATTATTTTTTTTTCTTTGAACACCATACTGGTTTTAATAGATTTGAAGGCAAAGATTTCTTAAGTTTTCAAAGATCTTATAACAACAATTGGTGAAAAAAAAAGTAGTTCTGGCTAAAAAAAATATTTGGTTCAAATCTGGCAACAATTACCTACTTCTTTTTTCTTGTGAATATGGGCTCGTAGTTAATTACCTCTGCCCTCACTTTTTTGTAATAATAATAATAATAATAATAATAGAATGCTCATGATATGATATAAGTAGTATTAGATTAATTCTTTTGAAGTTATTTGATAACAAAATCTCATTTATGAATAGTCTTGAATGTTCCTATCGCAACATTCATTTTGCTTTTTTTCATTGCTCCATATTCGAGCAAATTTATAAATTTGGCCAATGACTTAGGTTAGGTTCGTAAAGATACTGACAGGGCACTCTAGGTTTGGGAAGCCTTGTTTGGGATGCAGTGTCAACAATCTGGGGAAGGAAAACTGAAGCCAGAAGTTACGTGAAGGACTCGGTACCTATATAAATTGTTACGTCTGTTAAAAATGATATATCTAGATAATGAGCTATAATGCAATGGAGAAAACTCCAACATATAATCTAAAGAGAGTTCGGTTCCAGCCCCTTTAATTAATCATCAAAAGATTTATTGACGGCCTCTTCCACATAATTTGATATTTATTATAGAAAATGACATTTCAAATTTGTGATTTTGAAAATATGCTCCATTGTACTTAGTCATTCAAACACTCATTGGTCTAAGATCTAAAACCAACCTGATACATACTAATGTCATTATCGTAAAGTTAAATTTAATTATACCCTTTTTGTTCTCAAATGCAACCAACATTGGAGAATAGTAAAATAAATAAGGCTTACGCATATAAAAGATGCAAAACGCGCAATTATACACGGTTCCCGTAACAATACCATTCAAATTAAAATTCATATACTTTTAGTGATGTCAGCATACAGATTATTCACACAAGTCGTATACAATAGGGTTACATTATATCAAAAACACTAAATATACCAAAAAATGCAATATACTTGTAGCTACTGTATGTTATACAAATATACCGTTATTTACTTTGGAAAAGTAAAATGAATAATACCTTCAATAGAATATAACACAAACTCAATTAAAATTTGCTCTATTTTATTTTAAAATAGTAAAGGTAAATCATTTTAGCAGGTAGGTAGTCTAATTTCAGTAATGATTTGCAACAGGCATAAAGTGTATCAGACTGATACTAAATAATGGATACAACAATTTTATAAATGTCTTCCTTTATTATTTTAATTTCTTCTTTCCGATTAAAAAGCATTATCATAATGAAAGTCGTGAGAAATCATTGGTAACCTGGAAAATAAAATCTTCCAGTGCAAGACTGAAAGACCTTTTTCGATTGAAACATTTATACCCCGAGTTATCAGATAAATATCTTCTATCAAAAAAGCAGCATGAAAACTTTGTAAAAATACCAAAAATCATTTCTTCCAAGAAAGAATCCTTACATCTATAAACCCAGCAAAAACAGCCTGGGATATAATTTCTAGTTTTTGCAATGCTAACCAACCACACAAAAATATATCTATTAAATGAAAAAACATTGGTAACTGATCCACAATTCATAGCTGAACAAATGTATGACTTTTTTGTATAAACATCTAAGGACATTTTTGAACAAATACCCGCGAGAATCAATGAAACCTCTAAGTACTCGCTAAACTTCAATGAAAACTTTATTTTTCTTGAGCCATTTATCTGTGATGAGCTGTTGTCCTTATTCAAAAATAAATTAAAAAATAAATCATCTGCAGGTTATGATGAGGTACCCTTTTTTCTGATAAAAAATGTTGAAGCTATATCATAGAAAACCTAACTTACAATTTGAACTTGTCTTTTGTCACTGGCTGTTTTCCTGATAAATTAAAAAAGGGTAAAATCGTACCTGTCTACAAAAATAAAGATCCATAGTTGATAAAAAATTATCGACCAATAACGGTAACATCTGTATTCTCCATTTGTTTGACTATGCATTCTTGGACAGGTTAAACAAATTTCTAATTAAATCTAATATTCTTTCATCAAGTCAACAGGGTTTTCGTAAAAAAAATCCACAAGTACGGCACTATTATCTTTCTATGAACGATTAATATATTGTATTGAACTTGGTGAGTGCCCCTCTGGAAATTTCTACGATCTCAGTAGGGCAATTGATTGCGTTCACCATGAAACGTTAGGTATTGAGTAAATTATAAACATACGGTACGAGGAGTAGCCTTAGTGGATTCGTGCTTTTACGTACAAAAGAAAACAATATGTTTCTATAAACCATCATGATAGCGGAGTGACCTCCAAATTTAATTCTGAGAACATCATAGTCGAAAGTGGAGTTCTGCAAGGCTCTATATTGTGTCCAGTTCTGTACATTTTATATACAAACGAAGTTGGTAGTATAAGTGTTGATATTTGGAACTGAAACTGAATTCTCTATGTTACATGTTCAGAAATTTGAAAAGCATTATCAGTAAAGATCAACTGTTAATGTTTTATTACGCTCATGTTGCTAGTCGAGTGAGATATGGCATATGTCTTTGGGGTAGTTCTCCTCGAGCCACTGATGTTTTTATTTCACATGAATAGATAGTACGAGTAATAGCAGGTGTATACAGAAAACACTCATGTCGAGAAATTGGTATCTTAACAATAAATGGTATGCTTATTCTTGTAATTAGTGTGTGTATATACCAAAATCAAACCAAATTTAAAACCTTTCAAGATATTCACAACCACAATACTCGAAACAACAAATATAATAACATTCCTTATTGTAAATATACAATATCAGATAAATCACCCAACTATCTGGGATTGAGAATATTAAGTAACATCCCTTGTACAATAAGAAATTTATCTAACCTTAAGCATTTCAAAAAAGCACTGTATTCTTCAGTTAATGCTATCTAGTTTTTATTTGTTATGTCTATATACATATCTGTTTAATTTTGTTGTAAATATTTGTGTATTATGTAACATTTATTTAATTTTAATTTTGACTATTCCTATACATGCATATATATAATAAAATAAAGCTATTATTATTATTATTATTATTGTATAATTTGACTGCCAGTAAGCCTGGACCAAATTGGCATCTTGTCAATCGGTAATGTTCTATTTGTTCCTGTTACTCAACGGACGCAGTATTCTTACATCTCTTCACTGTGATGCGAACAACCATTTCATGTGAGGTATGACTCCATGCTAAAATAGCATATGTAGATACCGAGTGGAAGAGACACACGTCCCACAGGTGACCGTTGTGCTATCAGCGAAAAGTGTGAATTTACCTTTTGGCTCTATTAGTGGCTGATCATTAATACATAATATATTAAGGTCCCTGAACTTAGCCCTGAGTAATACCTGTAGTGATGGTACTTTCCGCGGACGACACTTCATCCACAAGCAAACATTGCTTTCTATTGGTTACATAGGAATCCTGAAGTTTGAGGTTTTCAGAACAGAATCCATATCTACTAGTTTACGTAATTCAATTTAAGAAGACAAATTTAAAAGTGACCAGGTCTAGGTTAGACATAACAGTTATCTTTTCTGAAACCAAACTGACAGGTTGTAAAAAGACTCTTCTACTAAAAAAAAACATTATTTGAATGGCCATACATTTTCCTTATTATTTTTTATTTTCTGTTTTATCAGTATGACCATTTTTATAGACAGGGATTACTTGGACATCTGCAAAAGTACTTTTCTTGAAACATCGTATAATAAGTTTCACGAGCTGCTTTATTATATTATTTAGGTTATCTATAAATATTATCCTAGATTTCTGTGAAAGATACTGTGAAAAAAAAGAACGAAATTTATAATGTATTCAATTTGCTTTTGGGCTGAACTAACAGATTTATGATTAACTTTGATGTTCGCTTCTTGTATGGCATGTCTGTACCTTTTTTGGTAAATGTGTAAATGTTAAATTATTATATTGTTGAGATTATTCACCTATTAGGTGTAGATGGACCCGCATTGATCTCAGATTATCGTCAAACCAATTTATGTATATTGATTGTATCCTTGATCGGACCTCACCTAGTATGTTTTTTTTTCTGGGAAGGGCTGGATATATGCATTTTAGCAGATTTAGCCATAAATATTTCAGAACTATGATCAACATGCATACGTTCATCAGTCACAAAGTTCCATTTATACCAAGAGACCAGATCAAAGAAAGCCAACATACTTTTCTGTATTAATGTCTGACACACTTTGTTGTAGCATTTCACTTCACTAGTGCTACTATTAATGGGTAGTTGTAGTTCTTGCCCAAAGTGATGCGATATGCCCACATCAAAAATATTAGATGCAAAGGATTCGATGCTAAATTTTATAACAATGTTGTCCAGACATGCCCCAGACCCAGAAAGAATTGTTATTTATTCTGTGCCCCAGATCTTGTACGGTCGGATATCGTTTGATTGAAACTATAGCTTCCTAAGATACCAGATAGATAAAGATCTCCTGGCTGATATTTACAATACTTAAAGATACGCCGCAACATTTCTCAATACAAAATTCATTAACATCATACTTCATTACTTTGAAACAACTCACAACATACAGGGCTCGATCTTGAGAAGACATTTGCCTGCATGAATGAACCAGTGTTCAATACTCTAGCTTCTTCTGCCCTGAGCCAGTGTTTAGACCGACAAAAAATGGTGAACATCGTTTCTTCCAAGAATGCTTCAAGTAGTTGAATTGCTGTTTCTCATGGACGAGTTCTGGCCATTAGAGTTTGGCACCATAGGTTCTGATAATGGTTGACAACTACATCTTTCGGCCATAGAGATCTAGATATGTAAGCATTTTTCTTCCCCAGTGGAACTACCAGATTGAAAGAGCTATATTTCTTGTACTTTATTCATCTTCTCACAAAATCACTTATCGCTTGGACATTTTCTCTTGAAAAAATTAAAAATGGTTTTATCATCTGTGTACATTTTTGGGGCCACTTTTAAAAAAGATTCTTCATTTAATCCTCTTATTGGTTCAGAACGTACAGATGTTGATTTTGATTGTTTTTTTGTTGTTGTTTCATATTATCATTGAACTACTGTCCATTCTTAATCATATTCATCAATGCCTTTATTTTTATTTGCTGCAACGGCATTTTTGTCAACCTATCGTTATTGGATGCATTGACATCCTGCTGTGTTAAAATTTCAGTAATATCCATGGTTGTCAAGGCTGAAGACGACATTAGTCGGATGGTTGGTACCTACCGTTGGTTATGATCGGTTGACCAAAGCTGTTGCTACCAGAGATGAGGAATATACGTCTCTCTTCTACATTGCTAATTGCTACTATGTTGTCCTTTGGGGCGATGAGTTTTTCTTGATGTCTTGTTCAAAAATTATGGATCTGATGAGTCAAGGCAGTGAGGCATAAGGGATGGTTAACTACCTTTTTCCTTCCACAGTTTTCTTACACAAAAATCGGTTTTTGTGTTCCATTTCTCGAATCACCTTCCTGAAGTTCATTCGTAATCTTAGATGCAGGTTGATGCATCCATGTGGCCGTTTTTTTTCGCTGCTGCTTGTTTCAAACAGGAAGGACTGAAATTTTTCAAAAACACTCTTTACACTTTTCTGCTGATTCCAATTTTTTTTCGAAATAAGAACAGTTTATTTTTGATTTTTTTGGAAAGTTGCATTAATTTGAACCCGTTAAATTATGTAAATATTACCAAAATAATCTACAATAACAAATGTTGAATATTTTAATAGGATGCACAAAATGCTTTTCCTGTTATATTTGGCAAAATTCAAGTCTATTATAGCTTATATGATATTACACCATTGCTTATTCGTTACTGAAGTGGATGTTAACAGCTTTCTATTTGTTTCATGTAGTCAACGATATTTTTGCGATATTCCATTAGAAAATAATCTAATTATGAGAGATCAGGAGATCTTGCTGCCCACTCTTGTTTTGTGACTTTTCTTTCTGAAAAACTTCATGTAAATAATCCCGTTATTGACGTTTCAATTTTACTGATCAGATTACGTAACAAGCATTGAATGAAAAAGTGTCTATTTGTTTTTGCTAGATATAAATTAATAATTATCCAATTTTCCTTTTTTTACTTTTGAATAGAGACTGTTAAGGCTATGCGGCGTTAACAGTTATATTTCTAGTTTAATAGAATACCTACGTAAAAAAGAAAAAAATATTAAGTGTGTTCGATTTGAGAATTATATTTTTGATTTTTTCCACAGTAATAATGCAACAAGAACATTTCTAAATTATTCATGCTGATTTATTTCGTGAAACTTTTTATTAAAACATTTTTGTAAACCCATCAGTAATCGAAATATATGCAATTTTCGTTACTTTTTGTACGGGCTGTGTATCCAGACCACATACTTTAAATATTATGATGAAGATGATTACCTATATAATCATCTTAATCTGAAAAATTACTAGATTGCTTTAGGACGTCTTTCTGTGCCGACAACAACTATTTTTATATTATCTATAATGACAATCTCATTAAGTGCTGCCATTGAATTGTTTCTAAACAGTGACGCATAGAGATACTTGATCACAATATCTAAGTATCACTAAGATACATATCTAACACAGTATTGAAATACTCGGTTGAAGAGTACGCCCCTGAAGATGACCATTAATATCCATACTCTACTGGTAACTATATCCCTAGAATAACATAACTTTAAAGACCTTTTTGCCCACACTGGCAACAAAACTATTTTACAAAGATCCCGTACCATGCTGTATACCTACCTACACGTTTAATGCGTTCTCTTAACTTTTCCCGAAAATATATTGTTTTATAATGTGCAACACACAGAGTTCAAGTTACATCTATATGCACAATATGCATAAGCTAGAACCGATTTCCTGTTTCTGGCAGCAAAAATAATTACTTGGTACCACCCCTAAGACAGCCACACTGAGCTAGATCTACAATGAAAGAAAATATAATATATTCAAGAGATCAGTTCATTGCAAAGAATCAATAAAATAAATAACGGAGACTATCATAATTTATTGTGAAGCTTTCGGGACGCATAAAAATATTTTCTTTATTGAATAAAGTAAAAATTACGATAAACATACTCATTATCCCTTTGGTGCCTATAAGGAGCTAAACAGCTAAAACTGAAAAGACAGACAATATAAATAACATTTTGATGTCAAGAATATATAAAGTATCTGGAAGAAATGATAGCTAACTCGATTGTTTGTTTATGTACCTTCTATTCGTAATCCATTTTTCCTTAACAAATATCTGGTCTAATCAAGACAAACAACAACCGTTTAGAATCAGTTTTATAATATCTGGTTGACCGAAGCTTAAAACTAAACTGACTGTCAAACGTGACTTTCCGTGTTATAAACCCCCAACCCAAGGTTGAACTGATAACAACTGACATTTCAACCAGTGGAAAGCCAAAAAAATGTAAAAAAACAATCTAAACTACTAAATTATAAACTAATCGTAATGATAAGAATGCAAAAGGCGACGACTAGTTACTAATAATATTAAGAATGTATCTGTATCTGTAATCGTTATTTCTTATTAGTATTCATAATTAAACAATTTTATGTTATAGGTAAGAATCAACAGTTTATCAACATTTTCGCCTGGTAGATTGCTTCTTCTGTCTGAATAAATTTGTCCAGCAGCACAGCAGTTTCGGTTTCGGTCATAGTTTCAACAGGTTTGCCACCAAAACCGAAACTAAACCGAAACTCGTTTTTTGCCAAAACTCGACCAAAACCGAACTTCCGCAGAAAAGCTGCAAATATGGTATAAAAATCTATATGGGTTAAACCAACATATATAATTATAATATTAAGGCTTATTTGGCGTGTATAAATGAAATAACGTTATTTAAGAAACCTTCTATTTTTAAGGAAAGTGTATTTTTTGTCTAAAAAACAAAACGATATTAGCAATCAGCATGTTTTTAATTTTTGATAATGGACAGTTTTTCAATATGAGATACTAAACTGGAGGAAACAGAGATAATCTTCATTCTTTCAAATTTTTACTATCTCGTTCGATATAGGAAGGTACAAATAACATTCAAGACAGTCGAATACCTCTTTGGTGCAGGGATTTTTATGAATACTTTAGATATATAAATCTTACTTATTTCTATGATATTTTAAATATTTATAAAATATTTCCTCTTATGCCTGTTAAAGAGCCATGGAGCGTTCTCATTAGATCGCCTGGTATTTATAATAATGTGATTAAATTAGTCAAAATTTCCCTTCATTTATTCTACCTAACATAAAGCATTTTCAATGGAATTATTCCACAATATTGCAACATGTATTCCATCATTTCTTTTTCCGAAATTATAAATTTTCAATGAACTTCCAAAAGATGTACAAGAAATCACGTCAATAACTTTCTTTTATTATGTTTTCGTGCATGTTGGCGGCATATTAGCGCATGTTCTTCTTGATCTAAGTAAACGTTAATAGGCTCCACATACAACAGAAGAATTATTTTCGATCCATGATTCTCCTGGCACGGTCTATCACGCGGCGCGTACATACTATTCCGAACATCCCTTAATAAACAGTCATAGTCAATACCTACCCCCGAAACAAACGCAAAGCGATAAAAAGACCTGTGCTTATGGCTTAAATAATTATTATTACCGCATATTCGTGACTTCTGAAATAAAATTACTACATTAAAATAGAGGTGAAGTTTGTCATGCAAAGCACTGATTATTACCATCCCCTCTACCGGGCAATGGGGACTTCCGCAACGGGGTGGCAAAACTGCAGTCAAATAGTGTTTGAAGCAAGCACAATGAAATAATTGGGTGACCAGTATCAGCTGCATATAATTTACAATATCTATAAAAAGTTGTATTTCAATATAAAAACAATAAATCTCAAGTAATTCAATTTTTTACAAATTATGGACTGACGTTATTAGTTGGTGCACTGAAGCATACAAAATAATGTAACGTTTAACTCTGTGCTAAACGTTGTGGGGTGAGTTCACTTGCGTAAGACTCAATAGTTCGCAGATTACTTCCAATGGTTTATTTCCAAACACTCTGTACACGACCTTCTGTTATAGCACAACTGTCACCACTTGTCACCTTGACAAACTATACTGTCACTGTCTTCACCGACAAAACTACTATTAACATCTGATTCCACAGACTAACTGTTATCAACTGACTTTATAAAACTGACTGACTCTGTCCCGTGATCGACACGGCTTTATATACCTGAATCATGACATGACATTCATCGAGAATGTTCTATGATTATCTAAACGCACAAATGTTCTAGAGCCTTGTCAAACTGACAATAGTATGACAAATTGTACCTCACATAATATAGTTTCTGGAAGGATCGAGAATAAATCTACTATAATTCTAGAACTACATAATGAAATATACAAGCAACAACTATTGTAAACAAGGTAGTAGAATAAATAGCTAATAAACGAATAATAACCGTAAGTACATGACTACCTATCAACGTTACACTGCCCCCTTCTTATCTTTGATCGTCCCGATCAAACATCATCCCCGTACATTCTACAATCTCATCTGGGGGAGCTCCTTGGATCCTCTTGTCCCAGTTCTCATTCAAACTTTCCGAGGAAGACATATAACTCGGTGTTCCTTTTGATCATCCTCGTACATACAGATTTTCAATTTTCGAAAGAAATCGCCCTCTTCACATAGCAAATATCACATATTTGAGAATTTAACATGCCTCTATCTCGAAAACCGTAACTATTTTGAAAAATGTTCATTCTATACTTTTCCAGATATTGTCCTATCTTTAATTATACCATCAAAGATTTTCGATTTTCGAGAAAATTCAAACCTTCCACCCCCTTTGGGGGTGGTTTTCGGAGGTAAGGAGATTTTGGATTTGTGTTTTTATAAATATGGGACCATTTCTCAAGTCTCCTCTTTCAAATGAGTCAAAAATCATCCAAATCAGAGTACCATTAATATCTAAAACGCGCGAATGAACCAAAAAAAATGCAGACAGTCGAATTGTATCTCCTCCGTTCGTGGATTATATCAAAATGAGTTTAGAATCTTGGACGTTGCGATATTGTATAGACCGAGAGACAAACATTAGGTACCTATATTTATAGCACTTAATAGTAGCATTTCTTGTACAATAAGATAAGAAACAAATATATGTCTAGCTCGATCACACATCTACTAAAATATTCAATTTTGTAGGAAAATAGTAGTCCTTGAAGTTTTATTGTTTAAGTTAATATTAACATTCTAACAAGCAATAAGATACAATTATCAAATTTTTATAGTTATTATTGAAATGTAATCATGCTCACGGCTATATACTTCCAGGTACTAACATTTGGAGAATTATAAATACCACAAGTAACATAATTCATTGATATTGGTAAACACGACTTCTTAACAATAAATATATTTCATGTCTCTTACCAATTACGTCATCTCGTGATAATGATTACAAAAAACAGACGTTTTTGAAAGCAATAGATACCAGTACTTAAATCATTATTTTTTTACGAGTGAGCCCGTTCAAATTACCAGTGCCTCGTGATATTAGAAAAGAAACTAAAACCGGCCAGAAGTAATAAATAATGCTGCAGAGAGAAAAAAAATTGGAAGGTATAATATTAAAGTCGGCCCAGTTCATGAGAACCTGATCATGCGGTACCTAGCCCAAATATATTAAAAATTAATTTATTCTAATTGTACCAAAACTCTCTTGACTTGAAACAAGTCTCAGTGCTTAAGGTAATAAAATTTGTTTGACCGTTCATTGGATAAGGACCATCGAAATATGTGGCGGGGCAACTAATTATTAAAGAAAAACAAGTGGAACTTTTGAAAAAAAAATAAAAATAGTTTTTATTGGGCATTTAAGATTTAAACCGAACCGATGAGTACCTACTATTGCTATCCTTTTCTCGATTTTAACTATACTTATGTATATGTGTTTGCCAGCAACAGCAATTCCATAACAAATTACTGTTTGTCTACCACAACACAAAATTAAACTTTAAATTAACAATAACGTCTGACGTCTGACAATTGCGCTCCATGCTCGTGCGTAATTCCAGTGACGGATCCTATTGTCGTTCCATGTCGACAAAATAATGATCTTGGTTGAATGAGATTGAATGAGATAATTATAATTACCAATATTGGATCACACTTGGAGCTTAACAGGCGGCGAGATGTCTGCGATCTAAGTACGAATTCGAAATTTCAAGTCTCTAGAGCGTATGGGGCCTGAGAAATCTCTGCGGAGTCCATTGATACAAGAACCGAAAGTAATAACAAGTGAAATTTTTGAAAAAAAATTAAAAATAGTTTTTACTGGGCATTTAAGATTTAAACCGTACCAATGAGTACCTACTATTGCTATCCTTTTCTCGATTTTAACTATACTTATGTATATGTGTTTGCCAGCAACAGCAATTCCATTACAAATTACTGTTTGTCTACCACAACACAAAATTAAACTTCAAATTAACAATAATGTCTGACGTCTGACAATTGCGACATAACCATAGACGATCTTCCAGAAAGTACCTATATACCAGAGAACGAGACGTATATATACGCTCCATGCTCGTGCGTTATTCCAGTGACGGATCCCATTGTCGTTCCATGTCGACAAAATAATGATCTTGATTGAATGAGATTGAATGAGATAATTATAATTACCAATATTGGATCACACTTGGAGCTTAACAGGCGGCGAGAGGTCTGCGATCTAAGTACGAATTCAAAATTTCAAGTCTCTAGACCGTATGGGGCCTGAGAAATCGCTGCGGAGTCCATTGATACAAGAGCCGAAAGTAATAAAAACTATTTAAAAACTATTTAAAAATGTTGGATTGAAATGACATCAATTTGAATGTGATACTGTAATTCAAAAATGATATCACATTTAGAGATATTCATTTTACATTTTTATGTTGTTTGAATAGAACCTCATTGTCTAAATATATTGAATACTTAGGAAACATGTCACTTACTCACATCATTTAAATATTGATACAGATTTTGTAGGTACAATTCTAACAGCTGTATTCAGTATCCTCTTTTAAAATGTAAGTTTACGCGATTCTATGGCATAACGTAAATTAGGTGTCTTAATGCTTGAATACGAATTTTCAAAGTATCACCTTTTAAAATAGGTTTTTGAATAGTTTATAAGAGGTCTTTTAGCCAAAAGAGGATGTTGAATAAGGCTAAAAATGTCCAATTTCTCAGATAATATACGTTGATTATAGATTTTAGTTTATGAAGAAATTCAGAATTATGAAATTCTAGTCTCCAAAAACATAAATCCATATTATCAACCAGAATTAAACTTATTGACCTAATGTCAATAATAATTATTCAACAAACATCTGTACAATATTTAACGGGCCTGTAATATCTATCGAAGGTGCCTCTCACTTCAACAATGTTCACAGAAAATTATACGCCTTATACCTATCTATATTATAGTGTATATAGTTAGGTATTTTACCACAGCATATCCAAATATCCGAATTATTCAACTATTTTTTTTTCTTTTCCCAGCCTTATAATCTGATTAACCCAACGAAATCTTAAACTGTAAGTATTCAAACCAGTTCTAAACAGGTATTACATTATTATTTTAAACACGGTATATAAATACATAAACGCCAATGTCCATTAGACTGATATAAACTTTTTTTAAACCATAAAATATAATATGATAAGAGATATTATTATAATGAAATTGGGCAACAAAGTTTCCTGTTTAAACTGCTAATTAAAACTTTGTTGAAATATTATAAATAATTTTGGTCCATCTTAATTTTTCTGGTAAAACAATAATCTTGTTTTTTTCAATATAGCATTTCGCTGCTGATTGTGTATCCATACCTACAAGTTACAAGTTGAAAACATTTTCGAATGATTATTCATCATTGTAGAAATGTATTACATACAATATCTCGTTAATTTCAAGCCTTATTTTTAAACTAATCAGGAAAAACGATTAGGTGACATTGAAAATCCAACATTTTTCTGTAAATAATGCTTCTGTAGGCAGAAGTGCGAGGTTCCGCAATGTACCACTCTCACCTGTGCAAACTACAGTTTTCGTTGATGTAGATAAAAGTAAGCAGTTCGTACAACACCAGGCAACTTTTTTTGACCAACTTCCAGAAAACCAGGAGGTATACAATTCATATGTTTGCCTTTTTTATTTATGGCGGTACGCGCGTTTTGCGATTTTGAGGATTTTTAATGTATTTGAAAGCAGTGTTGGGAAACGGTTCCAAATTTAGAAAAACTCAAATCCGAAATCTCCTTCCTCTAAAAACAACATCCAAAGTGGTTGGAGAGGGTAAATTTTTCTCAGAAAAAAAAATCTGAGAGCAGAATTAAAGATAAGACCGTATCCGAAGTTGTTTAAATTGAAATTTTTTTCAAAAGGCAACGGTTTTCGAGTTGCACCAATGCTAATGATTGAAATATGTGTATTTTCACTATGTGGAGGAGATAATTGTTTGCGAAAATTGAAAATATGAGATGACCATATGAAAGAAGAGATCATATGCAACATATAAATTGGACATTTTTCAAATTAAGGTTTTCGAGTTACAGTAGTGGTAAAGTCTGAAATCTGTGTATTTCCGCCGCGATGTTTAGAGATCTCTGAATAATAATAAGTACAAGTAAGGATTATACATGGGTAATAAGATAAGTAATATCTCCTTAGTGAACGTTCAACGATTTTCATGACTAATGTTACACTCATAAGTGTGAAGTAGATGTTTTTCACCGAAAGTTGGACCGACTTTATTAGTTGGTACACTGAAAAATACAAAATAATATTAATTCTATTGTTGCTGATACTTTTGAAGTTGGTGCCAAAAGTCTGCTTTCTAAATACAATTGCACGACTTCAAAAGTATATTCTTAAAAAACTGAGTTGTAACTCATTTAATTTGATAGACATTTAGAGAAGCCATTCTGCATTTTTCGATATTTTCCGCTCAGTATTTTCGTAGATAGGGGAGGTTAGTCAGTAACTGTCTATTGTTCCTAATATCTTCTTCATTTTTTTTTAGAATTTTTAAAAATACCTATTTGAATATTCGTTAATTTATGAGTATAGAAATAGGTTTTATTTTATGAACTGAAATTATTGCTCAGAATAATGTTTTGTTCATTTACCCTATTTTCGATATTTGAGTTATTTCTCTTCTTTTCGAATGTAAAAAGTCTAGAATGAAGCAAATTATTGTACAAATTACAATAACGTTCTTCAGTTTTTAATAAAAACTGAGAAACCCTACATTTACATAAAAATTTTAAAACTATGTAGGAACACATTCACTTTTAAACCTAATCTTCTTCAGTACTAAAGAATTTAGAATACCTTTTGTTACGCCTCAAGTAGTAGGAGTAGACATTCTATTTTTGAAGATGTACCTAATGTTTTTGTTAGTCATATCAATAGAAAATTTTAATCCATCACTTACATCGGTTACATTATTAGGCATTCCACATAATTATTACAGTTAATGCATTTCATAACATATAATGTATCTATTCTTCCAAATCACAAGATATACCTAATGTGAATTTATCTGAATAAGTAATACTAGATATTATATCTAATGATTTAATCTTCTACCTGTGATAAATTAACTGGTAAGATTTCATTAATTATGTATAAAGTACCTATATACCACAATACGAAATTTCTCCCATATGCTGCAATCAGTACCTGCTATAATTAAGATTTAAGACATTGTGATGTATATCTAATTTTTTTTATTATTTTGAAAAACAAATTTCTAAAGACATGAGAGACTTGCTATGAAGCGATTTGTTTAAATGCAGTCCCTATGATGGTGAACGGGGAGGGGGATTATGTGAGGGACAGAATCCATGTAAAAATTTTCATGGAGATGATTTTAATTTAGACATGATGTGCTACTAAAAGGCGTTATATTTAACCCATCACCAGAGCCAGAGCCAGAACGATGTATGATGAATGAAAATATTTTGATGCTATTAATTTTATCAACGGGGCCGTTTGGCGGAAATTAGTCTATGTCAGCGCTAGATAGCCGCTAGGAAAGAAACAATCTAGCGTGTTTTGGAATAAAAAGTGTTTAATAGTCTAGTGGCTAATTTTCGCCTTTACCTTCTTTGAAATAATTTTAATAAAATAGGCACTCACAATAAGAAGTTCAGTCATACTGCCCCAATAATATTGGGAAAATATTGATTTTCCAGCCATAACCTTCAAAAAATGGAAAAACACTCCAACTTTGCACACTTAAATAACACAACTGGAAACTAACTAGGTATATTTACGGTCACATCTGCACCAGTAATGTTGATATTTGTTTGTTTATGAAAAATGAAATATTTGCAAATAAGAAAATACGGTGTCATTCTATAGATTTTTTTTCATAAATCGCAATTCCTAGCTAGAAATTTTGATTCTACTTAGAAATACAGAGAAAGGTAATTAAAAAAACCGGATTCGTCTAAAAGTTCCACAGTTCTAGGTATACTTGGCATTTGACTTGTAAGATCAAATCAAAACTATCTGCTAATCATTGTTTAATTCTTCAGAAACTGTAAGAGAACGTGTCTGTCATACATATCTCTATACAATTATGTAGCTTGGCTGATTAATAATCCCTTAAGACAGAGGCAGTAATGTTCATATTTATGCTCTATTCATCTTATGTTAGCTCTGGTAAGAAAATCCTTAGTATACGGTAGTCACTATCGTCTGTAATGTGAAAACGAATGTTACTTATTTTATACAAAAAATCATATCATGTCCATATTCCGAATTTGTGTAAATAATAAATAAAAATTATTAATCGTAGACAAGAAATAATCGAAAGAATTATTTTCAAAAAAATGTATACCTGGAAAAAAGCTGCTAAATAATAGTGGAAAATATGACTGAATAAATATTATTCATATTAGATTGATGCAGATTTATTATAATACTTATTGTGCAGGAGTTGAATGATTTCAACATAAACGATGAACAGGGGAATCCACTACAAGGTTGAACTGATAACACTTTCAGGTCTAAATTTAAAGACCCACGTTCTTCTGAAAATATAATTTTAACAGTACCCTGTATCATCTTTTTCTCCACGTATTGTATAAGTTTTCTTTTGCGTGCAGCATATTTTAACTGGTGAATAAATCAGTTGTGTTTACATGCTGTTATTGAATTTTGAACATTCTTGTTTAAACATATACCGTAGCACAACATAAACTCCAAAGCTAACCAAAAAAAATGACAACCCTAGTATAACTAGTACAGAGCAAGAGGCTAAATTGTTACAGACTTAAAGGATGCCACCTTTTACAATCACCAATTTTGTCTCTATGGAAAAACATGTTGTGGGACAAATCAAACTGCAGTTAAAAAAAAACAATTATAAATGTCTTTAGTGTTGATTGTATTTGATTTCACAAATTTAATAAAACAATTTCTTTCGTTGGAAATAATTATACCAGTATCGTGAAAAATAACACCATACATAATGGAAGAATGTAGGTTCTCATAGTTATGAATCTCTTAGAATCAGCAAACCTTCTGATGATCAGTAAACTCAATACGTCTTGAATTTTTCGGAAAATGTTCAATTTAGACGATAACATAAATGATCTAGAAAGAAAAGTAATGCGCCCTTGACCCTCTCTGGGGCAAGTTTTTGGGGTGAGTATTTTAAAAAGTTCATTATTGAACCATTTCTTAGCACTCCTCTATTAAATAAAAAACTAATAATAAAATTGGGGTACGTTAACTACGCAAACGCGGGAAGAGATATAAAAAATAGACAAATAATCGAAATTTATAGAAAATTGGTCAGAAATATAGGTATATTTGAAGATAACACTCGCATTTCATGTTTACTATTTATTGGCCCGAAGAACCCAAACGGAGAAGGTATGATTTTGGTTTGTGCACGCGTTGTTTATAGTATTGAAAGAGGAAACTTGAGAAATGGTCCCATATTTGTAAAAACTCAAATCCGAAATCTCCTTCCCTCCAAAAGAGGGGGCCATTTTTTTTTCTCGAAAGTCGAAAACTCGAGATGGCAGAATTAAAGATAAGACAATATCCAAAAACGGTTTTCGAGTTACAATGATGTTAAAATTTCACATATTATGTGTATTTTCGCTATGTGGAGGGAGCGATTGCTTTCAAAAATTAAAAATCTGAGGGTCCCTACCATATGAAAGACAAGAATATTTGTAGCAACATTTATACAGAACATTTTTTCCTTTGAGTTACGGTTTTCGAGTTACAGCGGTGGTAAAATAGTTAAATCTAGAAACTTATGCGTATTTCCGCCGCGTTGTTATAAAATCTCTACATAATAAGAAGTACAAGCAAATAGAATACATGGATAATAGGATAAGTACTATCTGCTTTGGTATTAGTGAACGTTCAACGATTTTCATGACTAATGTAACACTCAAAAGTGTGAAATAAATATTTTTTACAAATAATTTTTATTCTGTTGGTGCTGGTACTTGTGAAGTTGGTGCTAAAAGTTATCAATCTAACAGCAACAACTGCACAAGTTCAAAAGTATAGAATTAATATTATTTCGTATTTTTCAGTGCACCAACTAATAACGTCGGTCCAATTTTTTGTAAAAAATATTTATCCTTGATACTTTCAATACTTCAGGCGTATAATTAAAAAAAATATTATTTAAATAATTAAGTTAGGTTCATGATTATGGTCCAAGACTCGGTCCGAGATAAATAATAAGATTAGAATTATTATTACTTCATTCGAGTTAAGATCTTGAATTTAGAATATGCAGAGAAAAAATATATTTGGTTTTTTAACTAACCATGGTCAAATATAGCTAATATATATTATATTTACCAAATAAAAAAAAAAATTAATTGCCACTTACTTATAACTCTTTTGATTCTTTTGGCGGTTACCATTACTCATATTTTGTTTTAGAAATTTCATTTATAATATATTCGAATGCCAAATGTCAAAGATATTGTCAAGAGTATCTTTCGGTTTTGGCGGAAGTAAGAACAAAATTTTGTTTTTCAAATTTTTGTGGTTGCATCGTTGCATCAAAACATTCAACAAGATTCTTTATCTATAGTAATTACTGAGGTATTAGAAATTTACTGAAATTATTCCATGCGAGATCGGCCCATAACTTGGGTTGGGATAAATCTTTAAATATTATTTTTAATCGTCTTATGATTGAATTTGTTGACTTAACATTCAGTCAGTGAGGTTTCTTGGGACGTAATTTACCGAGGATCTCAGCGTGCGTAGTCGCGGGCATCTGCTAGTAAATTATACATTTCAAAATACATCATAATATAAAGAAAGTATGCCATCATATTTTTCTTTCAGTTAATCCTACAACATTGGTTCTTTTATTTTATTTTAATTTTTAACATATTTTTGAATACAACAATTATGAAGTGAAAAAAAAATCCGTTTTTTGTGAATGTCTGAGGAACCATATATCTTATGTATATATCAATTTTTGCTTTTGTTATTTATTCTAACGTTTACATATATTTTGTTTAGTAAATAAAAAAAATTATTTCACAAAATTGATCGTGTTTTTTCAACATAAAAGTTCATTTTTCTCGAAAACGGTCGATCCTAAGATCCTAAGCTCATGACCAACAGTACCTTTTTGTGTAGAAAACATTGGCGGTTTAAACGGGATTCTCAAGACCGTACTTTTTCCATTGGCGTAGAAATTGGGGAGAAAAACACCCACTTCTCCTACAAAATCTTCACCAATTATGACTTTACAAAAAATTACTGACTCAAAACTTAGCTTATTATGAGTGTAAAATACTTACAAAAGCTGTTTTCTGTATGATATATGGTTCCGCAGATATTCACAAAAAACGGATTTTTTTTTCATTTTCAAAACCCTGTAAAAATGGTGCATTTTAGAGGGTAAGTTAATATATTTTTTTTCCATATTTTTGCACGAGCTATCACATCCTCAAGTCCTGAGGATATATTATGAAACACCCTGTATATTAACAAGTCATATATTGATGTTAAATGCATATCTTTCATATGTAGCTCAATGAAAAAGATATTTGTTTATTTGTAGGAAGTTTTTTTTGTATTGAAGAACGTAATAATCATCACCAAAAATTCGAGGTACAAGAAAGAGCCTTATGTATGCACTTATGTGGATTAGACTCACCTGTCGTTTGACACTGGAGGAACTATCGCTGAGGCTGCCTGAAGCGTTGAACTTGGTGCGTGGGGTCCGATGTTTGAGCCTAGCTCCAGGGAGGGTGCTCGTAGACGTTGGAGGGCCCCCAACGGCTAACAAACCCTCAAGGCTGCCTGATTCGCCACCTAATGCCCCCTGAAAATCACAATAAATTCTATTAAGCCACAATAAGTATTATTTACACTTGCAATTGAGAAGATCATTGAAACGTTATTTTTCATTTGGAATATTTTTTGACACTGCTTTTCGCTATGCGACTTAAACATGCAAAAATGTTGAAAGAAACCATTTCCAATGTCGTAGGTATGTCTAACGGACTGTCAGTACGGTTGACCAATATACAGCTAGCTATCAAGGAATATCCTAATATCTTGACCAGTCTTTCAAGGAAAAACAACAAATTTCGAAAGATCTAATAATTTTAGTATTAATCAGTGATACTTGGAGTTAGAATGTTTCTATTGTTTGATCGCCATCTTCCAAGCAATCGATGAGTAAGTATTTTTGTATTGGGGTACCTTAGATCAAATAGACATTATTATAAAGGGCTTTCTTTGGGTATGGAACTTTCTGGAAACACTATCTTCTTCATAGTCCAACGTCCAACGTCGATTACGACGTGTGGTACTCCTCCCCTATACAGGGTCCTGCAATAGTGCGTCAGGCATCTATAGCTCATATAACAATTAGGTTAGGAATTTCGTTAGTACGCAGACCTGTACTATAAATATAAGTGTATTGTATGAAAATATTTTCCCTTATACAGGGTGCTCCAAGAAAGTGTGACGACTATTTTTTTTGATGGCACGCCCTGTATTTTTTTGGATATTTAGGTTCATTTTTGTATTCTTCCTTATTTCTCGAAGTTTTATTTGATTTGCATCAGTAGCTTAGGAGAAATACATTAAAAACACCAAAGAAATCATTTTGCAAGCTTGGAAATAATAATTCAAAAAACGGACTTACATCTGTTTTTTTCCAGATACGTGGTGACAAATTTAATACGGGAAATCTACTGTTACTCGACATTAATATTTTTTTATTTTGTAGAGCGTGTCTAAAATTTGGTTCCAAAGATGTACATTTTCAAAACATTTTTTTTAAACAATACACCCTGTTTATCATTTCACTGTTTAATACAGAATGTAAGACAATTACTTTTTTATTTAAAACTGTATTGGAGCTCTAAACCGTTTATAAGATATTTACCAAATCCATAAATATGTCCGTTTTACCAGTAGAGCAGTATGAAAAAACATAGGTATCTGAGTAACAATCTATTTAATAAAAACAGTTTCCTTTATTATGAGGGAAAAATAATCTTTATTTTTTAATACCTTCGTTCATAAAAAAAAATGATTTCTGAATGCGTAAACGAGCCCACTCACTAAAATTTACCCGATGTTGAAAGTCATTTTCACTCAGAGCCTGATACAGTCTCTTCCTTCCAACTCCTTCTCCCACAAGTGCCTGACTAATTTTTGAAATTTTCTTAACCGTCAGCAAGAATGCTAGTTTTCCTTATTTGTATCCGTTTTCATCCTTACTTCTTTTCCGTAGTCTACGCTCCCTGTTTCAAGAAAATACTCAAGTAGTCTGAAAAAGATCTTTGCTTCTGGATCTCGCCTATCAGAAAACTGAGTCGCATAGTTCTATTCGTTGGAAAATATTTTTTCTCACTATTTCTTAGTATGAAAATGATGTCAATGAGCTCCTCCTCTGAAAAATTAATTTTCTCTGTACAAAATATTTGCCAAAATACGATTCACTTCTTATTATTTCACTATATGTAACGTCAAAAACATCAACTAACAATCACCTAGACAAGTAATCAGCAGATCTTAGATATTAGATCTTGTTTAATAAATGGCTACTCAGATATGTTTTTCATACTGCTTTACTGGTCAATCGGACATATTTATCGTTTCTTGTAAATACAACTAAGAAAATTCCTAACTTAATTGTTATATGAGCTATAGTTGCCTGACGCACTATTGCAGGGCCCTACTGTATATATGAAACGCATTATTTCAAAAATATACGGGACCTTCACTACTTTATCAACGGATCCGAACAGCACTATTTGTGAGGCTGTACTAGGCAATATTAGTCGGGGGTAATGTTGCCAGTGCTTATCCACGAGATGGCCACCGCATAGTTTCGTGAAAAATCTTCATGCTCGCCGGAATTCAACTGGGGTCTAATGTAGGGCAATTGGACGCACTACGCCAATGTGACCATTTTATATACAATATACATATGGATATAAAATAATAATACGGGTAGGTATGTATATGTTTTTATAGATAGGTACGTTTGAGGTTTTTTATTCATCTTCTAACATATCATCTCTTAAAATATTGACCTTTATCGTTGCGAAAGTAGAAGAATACAAATTACTTTTTTGATGGATTATCTATTATTCATCTAATAGTATCTACAAGATGTAATGAGATTTGTTTTGGTAATTTTTCATAGCAAGCCGACATCCATTAGCGGCTTAACGATTGAAGTGATATTTTGGTTAAAACCGCGTCGGAGTCATCGACGATATGCACCTAATGTAAATCGATGATTTACATCGTCAATTTCGACAAAGTTGTTGCTACCAAGTTTGGCTACGATACTACAAAATCCATTTTTTTTGATTCGGCCTTCTTTCTATTGGCCGAAATTATTAAGTATTTTTTGTTCTCGAGATAGTGTAGCAGAAACATCACAACATATTCCGTACATAGCTACCTACGTAAATACATAAATATACAAAAATGGACGAACATTTTTTTTTTTCTAAAAACCATTCCATACGACACGGAGATTTGATAGAATCATAATTTCGGAAAATCGGTCCCAGTGCAATAATTTCCTACAGGTAACTTGATACTAAAATAATGTTAATATTGCAATCCGGCAAACGTTGCCCTGCCACAAACACTTACATGTACCAATTAAACAGTTTATATAACACGACCTACTGTAGCGCCATCTAACGGTAATATAAGACAACATGGATAATGTTAAAATATTGTGAATGGTTAAACAACAACTGAGTATATCAATTCTTATGGCGATCGGTTAAAGGGTGTAGAATTGTAGAAGATAGTGATGCGCAGCTCCATCTCGTGGCCAGCTATGATAAATTAGATAGCATATAATTTTTCTCCTTGAAGAATTACATAGCTAATATATGTGCCGATTTTCATGGTGTAATCCATTACCACGGTATAGCGGTGTGAAACCGTAACAAAGTAAATAAGCACAGTAAATTTACTAGTTCCGTTTTGTACGTTGCTGAACAAATGTGTCTAACATTAATATGAAGCTTGGTACTAACATTCAGCAATATTCCTTTATTTGGTGTAATGATATTCGTTGTGTCATTGTTATCAATACTTGCAGATGAATTGTGCTCTCGATTCCAAAATATTTGACGACAGTCCTCAGTCTTTGGAATGGGTCTATTATTTTTACTCGTGTCTGATGGCGATCAAGCGTCTTAAAGCAAAATTATTTTAGTGGATATAGATAAGAGCTTTTCTCTAAAAATTCAAAAAATCTTATTTTATTTTGTCGAGGCGTTAAGTAATTACGGATGAATTATCTACCTATGTCTGATTGTGCTCATTTTAGTTAAATTCAGAAGCTCATGTGGATCCCGAGGGACAAAATCATATAGCTAGTTTGCAGTTAACGTTTAGCTCATACGAAAGTGATAGACCTTTTTTTCTGCCTGAGAATTTTTGCTGGAGAATTAAATCTCTAGAATTGAAATATTGCTACCGCAGAAAGTCTACAATAATGTTCGATAATGTCTGTTTACCAAATATCGAGGTCGACTTCTAAGAATCTCGTCGATCAGGGTGAATTCTTTCTTCATCACTGCAATAAACAACGTAGCTGGGATCACAAGAAGAACGCCTTACTGAATTATTCCGATCTTTAAACACATTCCACATTAACATATTTTTTGTCGAATTTCACGACGGTTATTGCGAAAAATTCTTGTGTGCTTCAAGGCTTCCTTTGTTTCTGTCGCGATTTGAGGTTTTTTGTTGATTTTGGGTAAATTGCTAAATAGGCAACTTGATAGCTGCACTAAAAATTGTGTCTAATGGATCGTATTTAATTGTATGGGAGTGAGGTAGTCTTTATTTTTAATCGTTTTTAATGTTTATTGACAGTTTTAACAATTTGCTCTAGTTAATAGTTTCAAGGTTAATATTTACCAAATCATGCAAAGTAAGAACTTATATAAAACAAGTTTAGTTGAGGAACTAATTTGAAAGCACAGGATCAGTAAGCATTTGATAAAGATCAGGGACCTGGAGACTATTTATTGCAGAAACGTTATTGAATCTGTGCAGCGCATTGCGTAATATAGTTGTTGTGTTGACAAAAGTCAAAGAATACATACGATCTCTTTCTTGTAAATGATTCTATATAGTTATTTTATTGATCCTAAAATCGGTTAAAAGCCACTAAAATCAGAAGTATGACGAATTCTTTCAGAGCTTTTTACAGCTCTTTACAATCCCCAAATAAGCCGTCGTTATTATTGTCCAATCCTATAGTACCTATACAAAAGGTAATAAGTATACTGGTTTACCTTTTTCTGCTTCGGAAGAATCTCACACTATTCCGACGCAATATAACTGAACGTTTGGGGATTTTATTACTATTGCAGGTACCTACTCTTCTGTCAATGCCGCCACAAGCAATCTCTCTGGATTGTATAGGGCGAGTCAAAATTTCAATCGATTCTATTTAGATATATAATGTTAAACAAGAGAATTATGATAAAGACAAATTTGAACAAAGGTATTATTTCATAATAATTATAACTTTAAGCCCAATGACACAGTCTTAAAAAATTACAGTGCCACCTCGATAATTCAGATAAAATAAAACCGCGGGGATCCGTACAAGCACATAATGCTGATTACTGAAGCAAGGCAATTTTACTATTGAAAGCAACCCATTAAACATGATAAGTATATACAACTATAATTTGAAAATAAGAATACCAATTTTATATTATTTTGTGAAATAATTTGTAAGTTTTGTTTGATGCTCTTCTGGTTCATTACCTAAGCAGTATTGTTTAATCTTAAATGTACAAGAATATAATTAATTAAGATATTTAGAGATTTACGCACAAATTCTCAACATTATATAATTTAACTGTAGACCTTGATGTAGTTAATAATGATCACTCTCATCTATCTATAACGTTTATGTCTTCCAGCAGTAACAAATGCTCATCATTTCCAGTCCAACTACATATTACCACGGTCGTGAGATTCTGCTTATTTTCAACATTTCTTCATCCATGAAAATTACTCAAAAGTAGGTTCAGATTATCGAACCCGGTTTACAAAGTACATAAAACAATTAAAATGCTTGTCCAAATTATTGAAGGATTCGGATTATCGAGATACCACTGTGTTTGTATTGAATTTTCATCTCAACGATGAAATAAATTCATATCGACGTCAAACCAGATTTATTCTATGCTTAATTATGTAGCAATATAATGACAGACTTTCACCACTATCATCACCAAATTTTATTAAGAGATCAAATGAAACACTGCAGCAAGCATGGTTCTATTCTGAAAAATAATTCAGCGTGTAGAGATACTCGTTAATATTGTAGAACTCGATGGTGGCAACCATACAGCCGATTCGATAAATGTATATGAATTCCTAAAATGTAAAAGTATAATGCTCACTCTGGGTACCTATATCTTTGTTGACGTTTGGAATGTAAATAAAATTTACGAAAGTTTTTACCTGCTCAAAGTTTCAATGATAGGCAGAAGATAATATTAATGAAACCGTTTCAAGTAATAGTGTCAACCTAAAGTTTCCGTTGCTGCTTTTCAATTCACCTTTGCTTCAATACAATTTATCAATTATTTTCATCCAATAAAGTATCTAGTTCATTTCCTCTTTTTTGACTTGCCATGAATTTTAACTAAGTACTTCTTGAATGGAAATACGTTTAGAAAATATTTTGATGTGGGTAAATGTATTTTGAGAGCTATTTGTAACCTAGCATTATTTCGATTATTATTAATTAATGAATTATTATAATTGAAACCTTTACAAGTCTCAGTTTCTAATAAATGAGCCAAGGAATAATAGTTAACATTTATTGTTTTGATTTCGAACTTAGCAAATAATTTATCAGGTAAAATACACTTTATGTGGTTAATAAATTCAGCTCGCACTTTCGAATTTCAGAAAAAAATCAACATGGTTTTCTATGCCAATGAAGAATTCCAAAATGATGGTTTTCTTAATTTATTGATAAGGCATCCTTGCATTCATAAAGGTATTCATTTCAAATTTGGTACACAAGGATAATCATGTTGAGATTGGGGGCAAATTCTTTGATAGGACAGGTATAGAAAATAGCAGTGGTCCTTTTTTTTAAAAATGTAAAATTTTAGATTTTATCAGTTACAGGTCGTGAACTTACGAAGAGAAGATATGTTCATGCGCATCTCCAGAGACTACGTAACAAAACGTCAGTAATAACCATAAAACGCATGTTTCAAACGATAGTCTCGTATTTTGTGCTGGCATGCAATTTAGGTTGCAGCAATTTAGGTTATTCTGTACCTAATACATTATTTTATTATATTTGTGGCTTCTACAAATAATGTCCAATAATCATGGAGGGATAATGAACAAAGATCTACCGAAACATAAACTTAATATGCCAGAATATGTCGACATTTATGTTCGATTCCCCCGTTTTGTCACGAACTGACGATATGGGCACATCGGACTTAATTGCGTTCACAAAATGAGCAATAAGCATATCTGGTTTGTCCTATTATCATGGTTACAGGTGATCTGATTTTTTTGTCTGTTAGATATCAGGCAACTGTTATTTACTAACGGCAAAGTAAAAATAAAAGAACATTGGCTGGCATAGACATAGAACAAACAGATTTACATAAAAAAGTCAAGTCATTAATAGTCTAAGAGCCCAGTCAGATAATACCTATCATGAACAGTAGGACGATTCTTAAGATCCACTGCTGTGACCCATCCTACTGTCAGCAAATGAAGCGTATTCTGTTGTTGCACAAAGCAATCCAGTATTCTTGTTCTGTATTTGTCGGTATCAATATCTATGTACACTGCGATTTTCAAAATATGTTTTAGTTCAAGAGATAGATTACTAGTAGATACTTCCAAAGACAGGGTTGTATGTACGATATAAATAGAAGCAAGCAAGAAGATTCCGGTTGCTCTCCTCACATTTATATGCCCAACCTAGTGATAATATATACGTGAAAAAAACGTCAAGATTTTGAGATAGAAAATAGACATCTGATGATTATTAAATTATAATTACTAATGACAGGATTTACTACACCAGAGTTGCGGTTTCATAAAGGTGGTTTGATAATGAGTAGTGTCCCACGATTTAAAGTATATACTCCGTAGAGGCTCTCCACCATAGACATCAGATATCTATGCTCTCTACATACTATTTGCATTCTTCGAATTGAAAAACGTAATGTATCATGCATGAATCTGTTCCCAAGCACCGTCATACGTACGGGATGTTCCATTTTCGATACATTTATGGTGTTTTCTCTGTTGGTAATATCGAAAATTATGTAATATAAATGTAATAATTAGAGCCTATTGTGTCTTTGTTATGATGAAATAAGGAATAAGGATGTTTAAATTGAATGTGAAATTGGGGGAGCTACATGGTATTTCTGTAATAAAGACCTTAAAAAAATACTTCCAAAATGTCATTATGTTTTATCTAATAGCAAAGTATATATTTGAAAGCTTAAGCTTGTTTTTTTTAAATATTTAATGTCGCGTATACCTAAGGGTTACTACCGACGGAAACAGTATTTATGGCACAGGTTAAAATATGTTTTGAGGAAATACAATTTATACAATTAATTATAGCTTAATAATTTGATTTGGTTTTACCACATATCAGAAAACAATATGATTCTGCTCATTGCATCATTTAAATTTTTAATTTTTATTCAACTTATAAGAAAGGTTGAAGATGCAAAATATTCGGTAATATATCAAAACAAAAGAAATAATTTGTTGACTCTTAATTATGGAATGCAAATATTTTTCATTAGATCAAATATGGATTTTCAATTAAACTTCACAATGATACTCATCTGTAAAGAAGTAACCAGCTAGTCTTCAAATGTTATTCAGCTGCCATTCCTTAAGACTCAATAATTAGAAAAATTTTAATTTACTTCGTGGAAATTCTTACACGGAAATCTTCTATGTTCGGACTTCTCAGTCGCTTTGCCAAGAAGTTGCAGCTCTATAAAGATGATAAACGTTCAAAACATGTCATGAGCTGTCACATTTCACCTCTTTATGTTGGTTTACCCACTTTATCAACGACGATCAGCATTTCCGAGAGCGTAAAGTCACGCCTCTCGCGATGCATCCAAAGAAGTTATGGCCGCGAATCAGTGGCGGAGCGTAAGATATTATACCACATTTTCAATTGTATTGATGAAACGCTAAGAAGTAGGTATATTTGGTGCATATTGTGATTTCTTCTTTGCAATTCTACTTTGTTACTTAATGAAACAGAAAAATATTTTTTCAAAAAATTGGACCGACGTTATCAGTTAGTGCACTGAAAAGTATAAAATAATATTAATTCTATTGAGGCTGTTACTTTTGAAGTTGTGCAGTTGCATGCAGATTGATACTTTTGGCACCAACTTCACAAGTACCAGCCCCAATAGAATTAATATTATTTTATACTTTTCACTGCACTAACTGATAACGTCGGTCCAATTTTTTGTAAAAAATATTTATTTCACTCTTTTGAGTGTAACATTAGTCACGAAAATCGTTAAACATTCACTAATACCAATGAAGATAGTACTTATCCCATTACCCACGTATATTCTTTGCTTGTAGTTGTTATTATTGAGATTTCAGAACGTCGCTGCGGAAATACGCTTGAATATTTTAGTTGTTACCATTTTAACATCGATTTAACTCGAAAACCGTAACTCTAATGATAAAATGTTCATTATAAACGTTGTTACAAATGATTATGTCTTTCGTGTACTGCATACAGATTTTCAATTTACGACAGAAATCGCCCTCTCCACATAGCGAAAATAGGTATATTTGAGAATTTAAAATGCCCCTACCTTGAAAACCGTTACTCTTTTGAAAAAATGTTCAATTTAAACGCTTCCGGATATTGTCCTATCTTTAATTATACCTTCGGGGCGGTTTTCGGAGCGAACGAGATGTCGGATTCCCGTTTTTATGAATATGGGACCATTTCTCAAGCCTCCACTTTCAAATGAATCAAAAATCGTCAAAATCAGAGTACGATTACTATATGAAAGGCGCACACAAACCAAAAAAAATGCACACAGTCGAATTGTATACCTCCTCCGTTTGGGGTTCGTCGGTCAAAAAGGTGAACAAATCGGTAGTGCTTTGTTTTTGATTGTGCAATATACCATCTATAATCCCAGAATAACAATTTCGTTGATTTCATGTTTTTTTATGAAATAAGGAGGGAGAATAAACGAATTTAGTGGTACTTCACATCGTCCAGGATAATTACCTAACTGAGTAGCATCTCAAATCATAAAATATGTATATAAAAAAATCATTATTTCGCGTTTTGCATACGAGTGATAATAAGCCGTGGTTTTCAATTCATTTGAGGATTTGCAGTACCTACACATTTTGTTGTAGAATGAAAATCTAAAAAGTGGGTACTCACTACGTGTAATGTACCAGTTCAGATTTGACCATTTCATCAGTGAATACGTCGGGACGATGAAGCTAGCAAATAATTGTAGAAAAAAATGATTATTTGTATTCAAACAGATCCTGATGTTAATCATCTTGGGGATAGTAATAAGTAACAATATCCGTTCTCTGGACTCCTCTATTTTCATTTCAAGCAATTATAATCCAGCATGAGCATAAACAAAAATTTATGTGAATTTAGGAAGCATTGAGAACAAATATCTCATTTTTATAGGAAAGGCACTACCAACAGTAATGGTATCGATTACAGTAGATCATTAACAATGAAAGCTCTGCTGTGAATTTACAGGAATTCACTTGTTTACATTTACTGTTTTAAATTGTTTTTTAAATTCTTACAGCCGTATTCATAATCCAATCTTAGTTCGGTACTAGCTAGTACCGTATTAAAATAAAAAAAAAACAAAACACTTACCTTCCATAACACTGACGTAAGTCATAAACCTAATGTAAGGTAAGGTTAGTTAGATTGCAGCACAGTACTCCTACCTCCGACCTAGGATTGAAAGTTATGTTAATTGTGTGTACTGGTACCTCAGCACTTAATTTAGTAGCGTACTAAGTTCTGATTATGAATACGCATGTTATACTTTATCTCCTTGATTATATATTATTTTATGAAGTGTCTTATTCGAATCTAATAAAGTGATAAATTAGCAATCTTCATAGGTAGGAATAACCTTACTGAACCAGCTCGCACTATTTTGCAACATTACCACGCACTCTATTTGAAAATGGTATACAGATTTTTTAGCTTGCTCTTTTTTCTAAGAAATAAGCAGTAACTGGGAGGTGACTCCAATTAGTTGTCTTCGATATTTAATGCTGCAGCTTATTTTCCCACAGTCTAGAGACTGCTTATCCTATTTCGAGTTATTCTAATATGAGAACTTCAGCAATTACTCCCATTTTCTAATTATTTTCCATTGTTTTATTAAGGTTTGGAACTTAGCTCAATAAGAACAATATAATATTCTGTGTTATTTTAATATAATTCCAAAAATATACCAAGAATTACATAAACACTGAGAATTTGAGATCTTTTACATAATTTCTCACGGTTAGAAATTTATTTTTATCGAAAAATATCTAACTGTACTGCTTGAAATTCTCATTGTTTTTTTTATTACAGTTTACAGTCTGTAGGTACATATATTCACAAAAATTAAAAATAAAAGAATATTCATAATATAAAATACATAACTTTTAAGAGCATAACCGAAAGTATATAATTTTATCTTGAATACTAACTTTTCGTTTTATATAACTATTTTGTAGTGATACGGTAGTGTAACCTTACGATTATTGAAATTAAAAATTACATCCATATGACATATTACTTCTTGACTTAATTATACACCGAGGCATTATTTTAATTATCTTTTTTTTCGGTCTGGTATATCAATTATTCATGAAATAAATACAAAAATACTAATTAAATGATAAGAGCTCACTGTCAATAAATATATAACTACGAATATTGTTAATTCTAGCTAAAACCATGACCCATTCCATTTGAAAACTGAAGGTTACATGTTTATTGCGAATTTAATATTCTAATAAGTGTTGACAAAATCTCTTAAATTTTCAACACATAATCCGTAATATAAATGCAAATATGGAGATAATTATTCGTTCCTCTCATTCCTTTTCTTGCATGCCAGATGACAGCTTGCAAGTTGTAATATTACGAAATAATGTGTTTTACCTATTCAACCAATCTGTGAGTAGGTATAGCTCACACAGTTAAAATATTTCGTGCCAAAATAGTTACTAATGCTAAAAGATTCATTTTGTGTTGTGAGAAGGGATGTTTTTCTCCCCAAAACAATAATGTCAGTTCTAGAACATAAATCATATACTATTTCATCTACAAACGTAATTTATAATTGCTAACGCATTTAACGCATGCTGTCAGTGTCCATGTTGGAGTAGTTAAATCACTTTTAACACAAGTAGTGTTAGAAGTACCTACATTACTTTTTCAACCTGTATCATAAAATTGCATTTTAGACAAAAATATACTTTTATTGCATTTATGGAATAAATATTTTTACAAAAAATAGACTCGAATTTATTAATTGGTGCTATAAATAATTCAAAAGGCTGGTATTTAGGAACAGACACGGTTTTAGGTAAGCAGAAGACTTTTGCCTCCAACTTGAAAACCCAAGTAGAATTTACTTCATTTTGAGTTTTTATCTCACCAACTAATAAAGTCGGTCTTATTTTTGTGAATAATATATATTTCATATTATCGAGTGCTTCAAAACGTTCAACACATTCACTTAAATTCACTTCCTAGTGGTGTAATAAGGAAACCCTTGTCCATTTCAAACGTTGCTGGGTATAATTTTTATTTTATTTCTGCCAGTTGAAATTTCAAATTTCCCCTCCACCCCTTTTGGGGTTATTTTTTGAAGGTACGATCTCTCAACATTCTTCATTCCAATAATAAATAACTTTAGGTACCCCAAATGGAGATTCGATCCACGGATCCTGTTTCCTAGCTAACTTCCAGAAATATCACTCCACCGGCCACGGCAATGTTCAAGTTTTTTCGTATCTTGCATTTTATCTTCATTTATTTAGGGAAGAAGAAGGTAGAAAATTCGATGTTCGGATGTTCAACTTCAACAATTTCAGAGTTACATTTTTTGAAAAATATGCAAATTATTGCGCCAGGGGTCCCTTTCACTTGTGTTGAAAAAATATAACCAAAACATTCAAGAGAAAATGCTGTAAATTTTCAGATTGTCAAGATGGCTGCTAGGCGGCGTAATCACTATCATGAATTAAAAATTGGTGTTTCTCGTAATTTTATCGGATTAGGAGAACAATAGTATAATATATGCTTTCTTAAGCTGAGATTGTTTCAATTATTTTTTTGTAGGACACATTTTTCTCTGTCTGAAAATAAAGTATTGGGAGAGTACATCTGTAATTTCAATGTGTCTGAACGGATTTAAGCCAACAAAGTATCGTTCCAAAGAGCATTTCTAAGGCGAACAAATCATTGCGAATGTATTTATGTATGTTGTAACTATAGGATATTTGATGATATTTTGGAACCGAAGAAAATTCAATGAATTTTGAAGTCTTTTATTTTTTTCTCAAACATTTTTAATAAAAATATTATATTTTTACAGATTAATTTAAAAAAATAAACGCTAATAAATATCAATTAATCGATTTTGAAATTGAAAAGCAGAAATTGTGGTTTTTTTGTTAAGAAAGTTTGTATTTCAATTCTAGTAATCTTAAGAAATTAAAAAAAAACTGGAATAGTCTTTAATATTCGGTCGAAACTTCTAACAATAATGTCATAATACATGCTTAGGCATTTACACACATACAGAGTGTTCATTTTAAAACTTACGACCTCGGATTTATTTAAATAAAAAATGAATCAAAAGTACGCTGCTCTCCAGGAGCTACCTTCTTGAGAACTTGAAATATTAGGAGGTACAGTTTAATTTTTTTTAAATGTGTATTTAGATTTTGAGAAAAATACCGTTACCTGTCCCAAGTTTCTCTCTTACCATATACCATATACAATATTTTTTACATCATCACATTTCGAGAAATACAAGATAAGAAATTTAAAACACCCTTACCATTTAATTATATCATTACCTACCTAACATTGTTGACGTATCGAGTGTTTTTTTAATGGTTCCTAGTATTGAAATATAAATTTTATTATGTCAAAAACAGCTATTTCATATTTTCATTATTATATATCAGAATTTATTCGTACCAAAAATCGATGAATCTTTTGAATTAACCTCAAAATATAGCATCTATTTTATCAAAAAAATGGTGATAAAGATTAAAAACTCATCAAAATCCTTATCTGAGTAAAATATTCAGAAATAAACTACTTTATGATTTCTTTGAGTTTTTATTTTTTTTCTCGTTTTTAAAGGGTGTTTCGTTTTTCTCATACAGGTATCAACTTTCTTATTTTAAATAGAACAGCCTATATATGTATGTATATTCATATTGGATTCTACACAGGATTTTAGTGTAACTTTGTGAAATAAACCCTATTCCTAGAATTTATAGTTTTCGAGATGTTATCGTTTTTTACGAAAAAATACAGATATAAGAATTATTCTTTTTTTATTTTTGTCTCTAATATTCCCACAGTATGAACTGAATACCTACATAATCATATGGACTTGGCAATAAAAACACAAAATGGAATCGGAAAAATTCCTGTGCTGACAATACCTGTCTCTTTTCGATAGCTCTATAAAATCTATAACAAATATAAATACATATAACATAAATAAGCATTAGGCTGACTTAAGTTTTGCATAGATATGATGCAAAAAAGATTTTTACAGTAATATTATAAAGGTCCTATTGTGTTTTCATAAATAAACAGTGTGTTTTAATTGTTAGAGTTAATTCTGTCATAAATATTATTGGTACATTAACAGGCTTGTTCATTGTCAGCATCTACGCCTCTGGCGGTCATTTCAGGAGCAACCAGAAGACGCGTGCTGATGTTGCTTCAATGTACGTGCCAAACCCTTTCCAACACCATACTTGTCTCCTGCAGATGGACTTTAATAGCATTTTAATTTAGTCGAGACAGGTGGAAGAAGCGATGTATCATTGGTTAGATACTGAAGGAATAAAAAAATAATATGGTCCTCTTTTCTGCCTTAGAAACGTAATTAGTTGCCTTTTTTGCAGTCTGGTTTCAAGCGCCCAGTATAATTTTGTTAGATAATGGAAGCAAGCTGTTGTATTTTTTTCGATAATCAAATTTGCGTGCCATTTTTCCTAGAATATATGTGTATGTGAGACATGATCATCAATTTGTTGTGAACGAATATTTTGGGTTTTTGGTTATAACCTTGAAGATATGATGGAATGGTGGTCTTGTATTTTTGAAGCTGTGCACTTTTAGGCAAATAATGGATAGAAGACGACCCATAGCATCAACTCCAAAAGTACCATTAGCAATACTAATAGTCGATCTAATACAGCCGTTCATAATTTTTGTTAAGGACGTTTTTTTTCTTCATATTTTTGGCTTGTCATTAGATAGGTAGGTATTAAAATCCTTGAACTTCTAGTTATATTATGTGATCTACAGATCAAATATAGCGGCAACAATCTCGCACGCTCCTGGTAATAACCTACCATAACTCGGAAATTTCCTGAAGAAAATCCCGGAAATGATATTTTTCTGAATCTTTCCAAATGAAATTTTAAATCTTTGAAACAATTTGCCGCCTCCTTTCTTTCTTGAGGAAGAATTTGGGGTGAAGGGCTATCAGTTTTTGATAAATTTAATAATTTAATATCTTTGAAAACTCCTCTTTTCAATGGAAAAATACCAAAATTGTAGCACCTTTACTAATGCAAACCGCACGAACATACACATAAAATAAATAAACATTCGAATATCTCCTTCCTCAAGTAAGTTGTTTAAAAAGGTACGCGAGCATTATCTAGCTACCTCTAACTAACACGTACGACTTTTTCAGCATTCAAAGACAAATTCTGGGGTATTTGAAATAATAGGGGAAAAAACAGATATTTTACCTGTTTTATTTGTAATTGAATATCTTAATAATACCGTCAAATAAAAATAAATAAATTTCCTTTATTTGAGATATTCATTTTTTCCGCCTTAATCATAAAAACATATTGGAGGTTTATAAGCTTGTTATAACGCGACCTGGAACGCGACACTCGAAAAACTGTATTCATAAAGGTCCAATAGCTTTAAAGCACTCTTAGGTATAGCGATATCCATAACTTATAGAACCTACTATAAACCCATTATAAGCGTCTAATAGGGTAAAAATAGCAGACTTCAGTTAATTTTTGATTGACTGCTCATCAAGAGGTTATATTTTATGTCACAATATGATAGTTTCTAGGAGAAACTCTGAAAAATAGAAGCTGGAACATGTCGCGAAAACGTAGATATAGAAACGAAATGTTATTTTTTAATTATTGCTGTCAAATATATTTCTTGTATGGCCTGATCACTCAGATTCTATCGGTTTGTCTTAGAATTTACCAAAATGATGGTAATTACATAATTTCAGTTATGACAGCTTCATAGAGCTTTTATTAATAGAAAGTTATAGTAGGTTTTTGAGCATTGTAAGTAATGAACACTTGAAACATATTTTAAGGGATTTTTATGAATAAGACTGGTCTACACACGAGTTAAATAGAGTTAATCGTTCTAGAAGCGAACTTCTTTTCAGCGAGATACTTGCTGAATTAAATATGGGTAATTGATGGTAAAAGTTCACAATAATGCTCTCAAAGCTCAACAGTTGATTAGTAAATTTAGGATAATTTATAATGATATCTTCTGTGATCATTACATTTTACTTGGGTATACTGTTTTTTTAGTTTTTAGGAAGTCAAAAAGGAATAAAATTTGTATATTGTGATAGATCCATCCATATAATAGAAATAGTTTTATTATGGGTACCAGTCTCAAATCTTAAACAAGGATATTTCCGTGATTCAGAGCTGGAAACTCAAAGATTTTAACCAAAATATAACAAGTGGGGAAGGGGGTGTATGCCCTTAACTTAGATTCGCAATTGTTTCGTAGCAAATTCAACCGACAATTATTCAAATTACATGTAAAGTAATGTTTAAGCGATAAGATAAGGTTGTCCTAACATGCAGTAAATCATGTTTTGTATGCGTAGGTAATTATTTGTATAATTTAAAATGTAACAAATTAAAATTGTATCGAATTCACGATCTCTCTCATATAGTCCAAAGAGGTCTCAGTCTCAACGACACCAAAGAGTGTCAACCGATGGGACACAGCGTCAACCACAGCAGAGCTACTCTAGTTGTCTTCATAAAGAAAAGAAACACCATCCTCAGAACTATCGAACTAGACAGGAAGGTTATTGAATGGAACCTTGAAGTCAAATATCTGGGACTTATACTAGACAACAAACTAATCTGGAGAAAAAACACGAAAAGGAAGTATGTAATCAATAGAGCGACGAAAGTGTACAGGAACGCTGCGGGATAGAACTGGGGATATAACTAAAATATACCTTGCAGTGGATATAGTCAATAGTGAGGCCAACCATGACCTATGGCGCAGTGCCCTGTAGCAGTAGATCAAAATTAGCTAGTGCAAAGGAAAATCTATCCATAATCCAAAGAGTAGCCTGTATATTCATAACAGGTGCAATCAAAACATGTCCTGAAAACAGCTATGGAGATAACCCTAAGCTTTACACGATAAACACGAGATATAGATAATAGAGCAAACACCAACCGGAAGTATGGATTTTTCCCTGGAAATAATCAAATTTGGGATATACACCTAGATAAGACAAAAAATTTAGCTTTGTAAAAGAATTAAATACGAAGTTAAGGAGCAAAAGTGAATGAGAGGAAGTTGCAATGTTAAGACTCAAGAAAAGTGCTTTCAAATAGTACACAGAAGTATCCAGAAAAACATAAGAAACTGGAATAGGAGTATATGGGCATCAAACCAGATATTTTGAAAGACTAGACAAATCCCCGAGTATTAACAAGAAATAATTACTTAATAAAAGAACTCAATACTTGGCAGACCAAGATATTACAGGTAAAATATAACAATAAGAGATAAAAGCTGCAGTGAGAGTAGAAATAACCTGATAACACTAACGGGAACTCTAATGGGACACTGCCAGACGAGAGGGTACCTCAAGAAAATCAGATTGGTAGAGGAAGATGAATACAGTTCTTAAGAGGAAATTGATTGCGATCCCGATCCATAAGTATGTGCAAACAAAAACTAGTGCATTCACAAGATAGATAGATAGATATCCAGTGGGGAATATCTCCCATAGACAAAAAATGAGTCAAACTGCAGAAACGACAGACCACCAGCCCGTGCCTTTAGCGCGGACTATGACGTGACCATTTTCAGAATCTCAGCCTGAAATTTAAAAATAATTTGATGACTTGATTTAATAAATTTTAATTTTCTGTAAATATCTTTTGTGTCTGTTTAATGTGTATCTAAAAACTAAAAATTGGTCTGCTAATTACATAAGATAAGACATCTCATGTGAAGGCTCATATGGCATTGAACATACTATAAACATTTTGCTATTTATTCATTATGCTGTAAATTTATTTCTCCAAATTTCCAGTATACCTACTCTCAGATCTATATATATATACGCATGGGCAGGGCTCAGTTACACCCATAAACCTTTAAATCCTATCTACACGATAAAGACAGATCTTTTGATCCGTTATTTCTATTCAAATGTCAAAATGTCAAAAGTCACCAATATTCCTTCAGTATATCCTTGTGCATGTTTAATAAATCTATAGTTCACTGTCTAACGTAAAAAGCACTTTGACAGCTTTACCTTTAATAACTTTATTGCCTAATGAAAACTATTCTCATCTTGAAAATTCCTCATTTCATGTGTATATTAGTTCTAATTATTAGTTCAACAATAGCACAACAATTACAAATAGCTTCCAGATTATATTCCTTCGAAATCCGAAATCCCTAATTCACTGAGACATCTCACTGTATCATCGATAGACGTCCAATTATCCATTGGGTGGAAGAAAAGTTATTCCCTCCCTCCCTTTTAAACTTTTGCTTCATTATAAATCGCCATTCACCAAAGCAAGAGAGATAATGTAGTTGGTACCTTTTTGAGAATTTACCTGGCTCTCACTCTCTGTCACGATCAACTAATGAAATATCTTTTCACAATTAATCTGCTGGAAGAGAGAACATTTGCTGTTAAAAGAATTTATCTCAGCTCAAAAAACGATAACAGTCTCTGGACGAACGAGACGTTTGGATCAGTGGCGGGCATTGGGTGATTCCATATAATGCTGGGGTTTGTAATGAACAGGCAACATTTAAACGTTACATATTTTCATTTTCATTACTATATGGCTTTCATTTTCCACCAAAGGAATATGGAAGTAACCACCTCAAAAGTTTATAAATACCTGTTTTATTTATTTCAACTTATATTTTTGTCTTCGAGAAAGTAGTGTAAAAATTACCAAAAGTATGAGATTTATTAATGAGATTCATTTTCCATGGCATAATAAACTGTAATTAGGTTACGAAAATGTCATAGAAATTTACTATAAAATATTTCTAATTAGCGAGGTAAGTTATTAATGTAAAGAGAACTTTTAAGTCTCTATGATTTAAATTTGCATTCATTTAGATCTATCTGTAAGAGTTGATATGGAAAATCTAGGTTTTATTATTTGAAAACCATACGTGAGGCCGTTCCAACTATAAGTACTCTAAAAATTTGGAGCTTTTCACATTCGAAAATTAGAATTTATAGATGTATAAATAATTGTTTACAAAAACTGAGTTCGACTTTGTCAGATGGTACACAGGGAAACACCAAATACCAGTTATAGAAGAAATAATATTATTATATATTTTCTTTCAATGAGATGATATGCTAGTGCTTTAAATCGGAATTGTTGCTAGAAATGAGTTTTTTTTTTCAATCTGCCGCGTAAAATTTTCAATTTTAAAATGGTCAATATAGGAACATGTCGTGGTATTCCTCTTTGCAAATGGAAAGGAATCATCAGAACCGGTGCACGTTTACGATGCGAAACGGGCGATTAAAAATAGGAAACATAAAATCGAATTTTATACCTTCTCTTTTTAGGGAATCGACCAAAAAGGTGACATCGGAGCTGAACTGAATAGTAATAAATAAAAATTGTTTTGGTGGCTATTGAATTGTCAATGAAATTAAAGATTAGATATTTAGAAATACCGAACTTTCTATCTATTCTACTATAGATTATTGTAACGAGTAGTATTTACCTATGTCTGTAGCTAAGAAATATAGAGCCCCCATGGCTTCCATACATAACAACGCTATTAAATTGGAGTGACTACATAGCTCGCTACAGACGGTCGCTATGTATTAACAAAATCTCACATCATCCAAATGTATCGAAAGTCCTGCTACTTTAAATTGGAGTGGTAGATTTAGATTTAGATTTAAGAGGGGGTTACATTGCACTGCGACCATAAGGTCTATTGTGCCCCCACCTGAGTTGCACTCGCCTATACGCGGTCTACAACTCGCCTTCCAGTTCCAGAGTTCTAATGAACTCCAGTATCTGGGTTGGCTTCAAGGAGGATACTTCCTCACTACTGCAGGTTGCTAGTCCAAGGCACTGTTTGCGTTGGCTAGCAATGGCGAGGCATTCCGTCTCCAGGTGATCCGGAGTTTCCTCCTCTTCCCCGCAGAATCTGCACTCGTCATCCTCTGCTAGACCTAATCTCATTAGATGCTTCTTGAGGCAACAGTGTCCTGTAAGAAATCCAGTGAGTAGGTGTAGCTTGTTCTTGCTAAGATCCAAATACCTTTTGGATCTTGCAGTATCAAAGTTTTTTAGAAACTTTTTGGAATGATCCAATCCAGGGGTATCCCGCAAGAGTGTTTCTCTTACGGTTTTTTCCTTCTCCAGAAACTCCTTCTTGTAGGTGCTTTTATCTGTGCCAAATTGGAGTGGTAACCAAAACCTTTTTCCAATTTCTTTTTCTGCATAAAATTATATTATTCACATTTTTGTGTTATTTTCAGATCCGAAGTTATAAGCATTTTGGAATGAAATTCCATAGTAAAAATCTTGTTTATAGGGACATTAGATGCTGGAAGGTAAATCTAAGTTAAAATACTCATAGGAAAACTCACTTAATTTGCATACGTTCACAATTGGTGCATGATGAAGTTGTTAAGAAATGCTCTAGGTACATGGCAGATACTAGGTAAAAGACGTATTGTTTTTTAATAAATTTTGCTTGGATCACTTAATATTCCACTACTAATGTAATGAATATTATTTTTGTAGTTATTTCCCTCATTAAATGGATCATCTATGCTTTAATGCTGCTTGCAATAGATATTCATAAATAAACATTAAATGTGAAAAAAATATTTAATTTGAATTTATTCACCAATATTAAATTACCCAACTGAATCTTATTTCTTAAGATTCCAGCTCCTAATTCCATTTTCACGGCGAATTCATTTCCCATCTTACCTGCTGAGCATAATTCATACAGTCAAACCAAGAGAATACCTCCTCACCCTTCGACCCCGTCATTAATATCCGAACGTTAATGTAAAAAATCTAATATTGTTAAAATAGAATACCCACATTTATCATGATCTCTGGACAAGGGCTACAATTATTTAGCAGATTCTTTATTCTTCTGGTCGTCGAGTTATGTGCTTCGAAAGAAGGGGGAAAGGGGGTATTAGCTATATAGTAGTGAACAGCTCGATTTAACATGTGAAGGTGCAAGGTGGCTGAAATAAAAGCGAACCACACCCCTTCAAAATGTAGCATTCGACTCGATTTTCAACATTGCCACCACCCCCAGCGGGTGGTACTGATTCCCGAACAGGTACCTTTTAGTCTTTACGCAAAAGTGACACGCCAGGTAAAATGATACACTTTTGTTTTAAAGGTTCTTTTGTTCAATTTGAAAAGAGAAATGCATCACTAAGTACATTGTTCATGGATAAAATAGTACTGAGGTTATGTTACCATATCTTGGACAGGCTTGGGTTACAGTCAATTTTGAAAGATACAGGGTGTATCAAAAATATTTATAATAGTCGACGGTTATTTAGAATGTATGTTTTTATATTTAAGCAGCATACATTTAACAGAAATTCACATAAGAGTGTGGCTGTTTCCTTAACAATGCACGTTGAGTATTTATCTGCTTAGTGATTGCCTCTGATGAAAACTCCTTGATTATCGAATGCATCGCATTATTTAACGACTGGCTGAGTTGTTCAAAGCTACCATCTCGGATAAGTCAACCTGGAAATTTCCTAGGTTTTTTGACTGACGAACCCCGAAAGGAAGAGTTATACAATTCGACTGTCTGCTTTTTTTGTCTGTTCGCGCATTTTATATAGTAATTTTATTCTGATTTTGATGATTTTGATTCATTTGAAAGAGGAGGCTTGAGAAATGGTCCCATATTCATAAAAACACAAATCTGAAATCTCCTTCCCCCCGAAAACCGCCCCCGAAGGGTTGTATGGGGCAAATTTTCTCGAATTGAAAATCTGACTTGGTATAATTAAAGATAGGACAATATCCGGAAACGTTTAAATTGAACATTTTTTTCAAAAGAGTTACGGTTTTTGAGTAAGAGGCATGTTAAATTCTCAAATATGTGTGTTTTTGCTATGTGGAGAGGGCGATTTCATTCGAAAATTGAAAATTTGTGGTTGCTACATGAAAGACAATAATATTTGTAACATGAACATTTTTTCCTCAGAGTTACGGTTTTCGTGATAGAGCGGTGGTAAAATGGTCAAATCAAAACACTTATACGTAGGTATTTGCACAGTGATGTTCTGAAATCTAATAGTAACAAGGACAAGCAAAGAATATACGTAGGTAATAGGATATTAGTGGTATTAGCGAACGTTCAATGATTTTCGTGACTAATATTACACTCAAAAGAGTGAAATATTTTTTTTTACAAAATATTGGACCGACGTTATTAGTTGGTGCACTGAAAAATACGAAATAACATTAATTCTATTGGTGCTGGTACTTGTGAAGTTGGTGCCAAAAGTTATCAATCTAACTGCAACTACACAACTTCAAAAGTAGCAGCACCAATAGAATTAATATTATTTAGTATTTTTCAGTGCACCAACTAATAACGTCGGTCCAATATTTTGTAAAAAAAAATATTTTACTCAGCAATTTTGGAAGCGCAACCTTTTGAGCAACACTCTTCTTGACTTGAGAAAATTGGTGGGTAAATTTCATGTTCAACGAATGTAAGGTAAGGTAAAGCAGAGTTTAAATGATGACTGAAAAGAGACATTAAAAAATTAAAAGTGGTAAAAGGACTATTGGAAGGAAGCATCCAGAAAATGCTGGGAAAATGGGTAGCTGATAGCGAATAAAAGACAAAATGGGCTAACGATAAATAAAACTGGAATACGTTCATATTTTGCTAACATAGGCGGTATAGTTAAGAAAATCACAGTTAGTTTATTCGCTACTATGATTCTACTATTATGGACTATAAAATGGATGGTCGTCCAAATACCGAGCCGTTGGCAAGTCCAGGACTCTGCATTTGAATTGTGGCTTGCACCAAGATATTAACGTAGAACTCACCAGACTTTTACAAGAGACTGTTTTCAAAGTTCAGCTAGCTTATTGTTGATTCACTATGAGTGAGAGAAACATACTGGAACGGGGTTCTTTAAATTCATTAAATCAGTTTTAATAATCTAAGGTTAATTTACATTTTCATAATATAATAAACAGCAATTTTTTACAGAATTTACTTATTTACCATTTTCTTCAAATTTTACTGTTTAGTCATATTTATTATAATCAATTTTTATTTGGGAGCTAATTAAATTGACTGGCTACTTGCACATCAGAATATTAGTTTTTCGCGCCACCCTCTACAATAAATACAATACTATTCAAAGCTTTCAAATAATATACATTTTTATTTACACTTCGACTCGACCGATCCAATGATTTTTTTATACCCAGCAACTACCTGTGATGCTGGGCAATGGTACCTATACTACATCGTATACAGTGTGTCCAAGATAAAGTTGGAATAGCATTTACTCTCTCAAGAATTGTAATTGATAAAAATTCCGTTAAATGGGGAGAAAGTTGAGCAAGTAACAAAAATTAAAGGTATTTTGGTTATCGAAATTTTAGAGAAAAACTGTATTGCTGAAGCATCTTTAAGAGCTAGGAGGAAACTGAAAATACTTTTTTTAGAGCAACTTTTCTAGAAACCACCATCAACTTCGTCCAAAATAAAAGCACACCCTCTATTAGTTAGCACTATTCATTACGAAATTAACAATGTATCACTTGATATGCTAATTATTGTCAATCAAGCTTTTTAGTAAAATGGCCTTTTCTTATGGTTAATAAAAAAGAATCATTGGATGCCAGTCAATATATAATGTGTTGAATTGCTCCACCAACCATCGAGTCTGACATCTGAGTTTTATCTTAGAAAAAACTATGGCAACATAAATATATACCGACGTCTAGCGGATTGTCAAATGTTATTTTAGATTCTTATCAATTTTTCCTCACTTTTTTAGAAAAATCTTTTAGTCAGAGTTGTAGTTTCAGATCATATCTATAAAATAAAAATATTTATCAAGGAATTTGTTGATAGTTTTTGAAAAATTTGGACGATCGCCATTTTTAAACTACTAGATACTTATCATGCCAATTAATAAACTTGGCTGACATATTTACACGAATCATTTTTGTATCAAGTTTGAGCTTGATATCTCAATAAAAATGCGACCTATATGGAGTTAAAAGATTTCGTTATATCCCAGTATAGGTATATTTAATAAAAAATTTAACTGCCTTCTTTACTCTTTACTATCTTATTGACATACACCAGCATTCCATAGAATTTCTTTCAAATATCAAAAGTGTGAACGATCGCCATAGATAGGTACATTTTTATAAGAAATTTACCTAATAATTTGAACATCTTAGAAGCATTTCCGCGGATTTTACCAGTTGTACTTAACAATGTTCTGGACTTCATAGTCAAACGACGTTACCTATGCTTACAAAATATTGCTCATTTGTTTGAACACCATATTATATAATTAAGATGTTGCACCAGATATCATGTTTTAATGAGTAACAATGGCCACGTTAAATAAAGTAATAAGATACTCAAAGAATCACAACTTATTACATTTCACAATTTTTTTTTGTGAAAAAAACGTATCAAGTGACACATTATTGATTGGATAATAGAAAGTGAAATATGTGACTGTTGGTGATGGTTTGTAGAATATGGAAAGCCATTTTGTAGAGCTGATGAAGTTGCTGTGAAGAAGTAATTTTTGTTTTCTTATTAGCTCTTCTGCTTTGAAAAAGAAAATTATAAATTATAGAAATCAGTTTTTCCTTGAACATCAAAATAGTAAGTTTTGTTAACTACGATATAGAAGATAATCAAATTACTCAACTTTTTCCTATTCAACTGGCTTCGTAACCTATCCTAACCGTATCTTGGACACACTGTATACCCAACATCCCAACATCACGGTCATCTTCTAGCATTTGCGCGCTTCTCTGGTTGCTGGTTGTACCAAATATGTTTCGATGATTACGGCAAGTTGGCGGAGGGGTGTGAGACGTGCGGAACAGTCTTCAGGTAATAAATGCAATGACAGCTTGCACCCCCGTTAAGGCAACACATACATAGGCGTGTTATTTGAGGGGTTACTTAAATATTTTCATACAAGCTGGCTTTATAATTTCTAGCTACATCACATTATATTCTCAGATGTCAAAGTTATTAATTTGTATTTGATTAATTTCGAAATATATTTATGAACAAATAGTTGAATGCTTAATTTGACATATTAGACTTTATAATTCAAGTTTATACGGAAAATTGCATTAGATGATGCACGAAATGTTATGGATAAAAAATATTTTAAATATAGGTAGGTATTCTATTGGTACTAAAATTTCAAACTTGAAAATATTGCTTAAGTCTAGTAAGTAAGTTGTTGATTTGTAATTCTTATGATTTTTATAGTAGGTATATTATTATGTTGTCTGTATCTAATTAGGTATATCAATGTGAATTCAATTTCCATAAATATTTGCATAAAACAGATATAATCTATTTCCTTTGTGATCAAATTCTAAAAGAAGGATGTTGGTCCATTAGACAGAGCAAAAGAAGTGGGGTCTGCTGGAAAAAAAAGTCTTCCAACTCGAGGAACCTGTGCTAACTTGGGGAGAGTCGAAAAACCCAAAAAGGTTCGAACTTTTTTCGTTTTTTTTTGCTCATAACTTCTAAACTAAGTAGTTTTCGACCAAAATAAATTTGCAACAATTTTGTATATATATAATATGCTTATCAATCAAATATGTTTGATCCAAATAAAGCCAATGTGTTGCTCTAAAAGAAGAGAATATTTATTGATCTTCAAATCTAACAGTAATAAGAAACAACAATTAAAACTATCACTATATCTTACCTAAAAGAAGAGAAACAACATTTAAAGCTATCGCTTCACAAACTTCTGTCTGTTTCAAAATTAATCAAACAATAATAATTGTCAAACTTTCACTTATGTGTCAGGGGTTAGTGTGCGAGGAGTTTAAACTTAATGAAGATATGTATAGAGATCTTCATTTACATATATACATTTTTTTCTAAACCTGATATTATTCGAGATACAGCCGATCAAAATCAGAGGAATTTTCACAAAATGACAAAAATTGGTAAAAAATTAATATTTTGACCCTATATCAATTACCATCAGTTCTATGGTAATTGTGGTAATAACTCATCAATATCGACATGTTGGAACAGAGAGATGTTTAGTTATAAAAATGTGGAGTTATAAGTTTATTCTTTTATGTTCCCCCACCCATCTTACGGTCTGTTTTCCGAACTAAACAGGAGGGTTCCGAGTAGCTCATTTTTGTTTCGGCTGTGCCAAGTGTTATTATTCTTCTCGTTATTTTCGATCGCGTATTTTTTCTTCGAGCTGTTATTGAGTGTTGAGCGACAACTCATCATTTGACATGGCCTCTACTTTAAAGTTAAGTCCAGAGACAGGTCAGTGTTCCAATTGTGAGGAAAGATTGGAAGGTGAGGATGTGTCTCTAGTGAAGAATAGAGGAGTTGCCAAGTTTCTTGCTTCTGCTGTTGAACGAAATTAGCAGCAACATCAACGTTTGCTGGAAGGAGTGGAAGACATTGCTATTCACCTTGGTTACCACAAAAAAACACATCAAGGAGAAAATGATATTGGCACATTTGCGTCGTGAAAGTCAAACTTTTCATTTGATCTCAACAAGTGCTTCTTTTGCGAAAAGTCGGTTGCTGAAGAATACAGACAAAGGCAGAATAAATTGCCAGTTAAAAGGTGCAATGCTTTGGTCAAAGTGACTGTACCTGAGATGGCAGGTACGATTCTATCGTACGCAAGGTAGCGTGGAGATGAGTGGGGGAAAAAATCGGAAATCGTATTGGCATTTTGGAGTGTATAAACACAGATTTGGTTGCGGTAAATGCAGAATACCTCCAAAAATGTATTATAAACTTCTAGGAATTACCTAATACTCTTGAGAAGAGAGGAAGAATCAGGACCAACATTAACCAACTAATGGAAATTGTGTACAATTATCTTGAGGAAAACGGGGAGAAATGCCAATTTTCTCTTGGACAGATCATGGATCTGATTCCTGAGGATTCCCGTCCTCACATAAAAACAGTGAAGAAAAGTCTGGTGGAGAAGTAATGAGATGACATTTGACATTATGATTTCTCAGTTGTCCAACAGAGGGAATATTGTCTATTTCAAGAATGTTGGCCGCAAAATATTGTCGGAAAACTGGTACTCGAAATAAAACTGAGCTACTTGGAACCTTCCTGTTTAGTTTGGAAAAGGAACCGTAAGATGGGTGTGGGAAAATATAATTATAAATTTATAACTCTATATTACAGCGGACTCCCCTCTCTATTCCAGCATGTCGATATTGATGAGTGATTACCATAATTACCATAGAACTGATGGTAATTGATAGTTAGATGACCAAAATCTTCGTTTTTGCCAATTTTTGCCATTTTGCGAAAGTTCCTCTTACTGATTGGCTGTATCTCGAATAATATCAGGTTTAGAGAGAAGTTTGTTTATCCAAATATCAAATTGATTGTTCTACAACTTTGAAAATAAATGTTTTGTTCGAAAACCATTTACTTTAGAGGTTATGAGCAAAAAAAGAAAAAAAAACGAGAATTTTGAGGTTTTTCTGCCCTCCTCAAGTTAGCACAGGGTTCTCGAAATGGAAGACTTGACACAACATACCAGAACAACCTCTAGAAGTACCATTAAATTTGGATTTTTTGTACAATGGTACAAAGGTACAATCTTCATATGTAGGTACTCTGTATATCTACAATTCGACTTTTTTTATGGATGTAACCTTGTTTTTAAGTAAACTTGCACTGATTTTAATGATTCTTCTAACGTATCATAACATAAGCTTATCCCTTCAAAAAAGTCCCTATAATGCTAGAATAAAGAAACTAAATTGTATTGTCTTTTTAGATCTTGTAATTCATATTATTAGTGAAAATTTCGTTTAAAAACTGCCCAAGAAACATTAATGCAAATTATGAAATAAATAACTAAGAAACTTAAAAGTATAAAATAGCGACACATAATGTATGAATCATTGAAATTTGGATGTTGGTTCAAATACTCTATAGCTGATACATCATATTACGTCACCAACTTCAAAATCTTTATAACTCTTACATTAGTTGTTATTTTCTTCTTTTCAGTGTTTAGTCACTTATCGAGTAGATTATTTATTTACCATCTAATGAGGTCGGCTCTAATTTATACATTGCTTAAGAAATACGTAGAAGGAGCTTTCAGATGATACGAAGTTGTCAAGATATTATTATTAAATAGTATGACTGCTGAGTTTTTTCTGCAAAGAAGGGTGGTTATATCTAAACTTTCTTTACGTGAATATGAATACTACTGGTTATAGTTAAGACATATATGTATCATATCGATATTTTCAAACGCAAGATTGAATAAATTTTCTTCATATACAAAAAAAAACATAACACAAATGTGTAACAACATGATAAGTATTTGTAGTTTCCAACAATGTAACATCCGGAATAAATAAAACATATTCCTAATTTTTTTAAAGTTTTTTTAAATTTCGGTTCTTGTATCGATGGACTCCGCAGCGATTTCTCATGCCACATACGGTCTAGAGACTTGAAATTTCGAATTCGAACTTAGATCGTAGACATCTCGCCGCCTGTTACGCTCCACTTGTGATCCATTATTGATTATCTCATTCAAGCAAGATCAAACTATTTCTTCGACATGGAACGACAATGTCGGGCAATGGTATCCGTCACTGGAATTAGGCACGAGCATGGAGCGTATATATACGTCTCTGGTATCTGGTATACAAGTAGTCTCAGGCAGATCGTCGTATATATTACTCTATGGTTATTTCGCGCTGTTCACTGTGAGCTGTCAGACGTTGATATAATACTAATTTAAAATTAAATTTTGTGTTGTGGTAGACAAACAGCAATTTATTATGGAATTGCTGTTGCAAACAAATATACATAAGTATAGTTCAAATCAAGAAAAGGAGAGATAGCAAGAGAACTCATCAGTAAGGTTCAAACTTTAAATGCCAAATATAAACTATTTTTATTTTTATTTTTCAAAAATTCCACTTTTTTAGCTAAGGATATTTCAGTTAGGCATTTATGAAAAAAATGTAAAAACATTTTTGTTATAACATTCATTCTATTCTCTATTGGTATAACGATGTTGACTACTTCAAACTTTCACATCTAATCACAGCAGATAGCTAAATGTTCGCATACGTCACAACTTATATGCAGATTGTGTATTGCCATGAAACTATGGTCATAATTACTTTTGTGAACTTATTTATCATTGTCGAAAAATGCTAGTTTCGATAAGTAATTCCTACACTTCCGGATCTTATCATTGAAAAACCTTGAATTACCGCGCACCGAAATTAATACAATAGAAATTTGATAATATTCAAGTAATAACAATTGTATAATATGAGCTAGGTTATATTATTTGTTATAGGGAATGGATAAGTGAATTTAATATCTAACTAGAGAAATATATAACCCATGTGTGCTTATCGAGTTTCATGGAAGTTGCGTAATATATAATTTGTGAAATAATTTGAATCTATTTATGTAACATTATTGTTGTACGGATACTTTTTCTCGTATATAAAAAATACATATGAATCATTTAGAACGGGTCATAAATTTACTCGGTATTTTTGGAATATGTAGATGTATTTTTTACATTTTTACTCGCAGTTCATATTTTAATTTTACTGAGTTATTTGAATTATATTAGGAATATCAAGTATATTTAAAAACATAGATAGATAAGATAAAAACCAAAACATAGAAACACAACAAGTCGCAATAGATTTTAATTAGGGAATTCCATAAAACTGTACCTACCATTTATTCAAGCTGATAAATTTATGGGTTGTCGCAGTATTTTTGACGGAATTCACAAAAAAAGAAGACATACATTTCCATTGTATGTTCGCCCGTTTTGCATTTTAGCGAGTACTAATTGGATGCCTCTTTTTGCAAGAAGAGTGCTGAAACTAGTCATAGAATTAAAACTTCATCAAACAAAAATATATCAATCCTATAGCCACTGAAACTATTTAAGCAGCTGCCAAAAGTCTTCTATTTACCAATGATTACACAACGAGATTTTTGAAACCTTCTTCAAAATTACCTATAGGAAACAATAGAATTGATATTACGCCAACAGATAAATTCAGTCGATTTTAAGAGAATATCTTGAAAAAGGTCAATAAAATTTTGCTCTATTGACTTTGAAGTTGGACTACGTTCTTCTGACGCTAATAGGCAATTTTAATTAACCAGCTTTAAAAACACAGCAGATATAGAATTTGTCTGGGGCTTTTTTATGTTATTTTACGGTTTCGCGTTTCGCATAGTACCTAAGAGTGCTTCGATTTTTATCATTTGAAAGACTAGTACTGCAAAACGGTCTCATATTAAATAAAATTATAATCCAACACTTCCTTCCCCTTAATAACACCCAAATTGAAAGATTTTGAAGGCTAGTAATACAGCCACAATGTTAAATATTTTTGTACTACAAAAACTACTGGTACTAATGTCAGGCCTATTGTTTATTAAAAATATTGTTATACTTACTCCATTTCAAAAAGAGAGAGAGAGAGTAATAAATGATGATAATGAAGGGATTTCTATTGTTATATGAATACAATACAATACAAAAGAAATCATAATTTATTACTTTTTTTGTTTTGAATTTGAGATTCTTTTATAGTAGATATATCTTTATGACTGCAGTGCATTTTAGGTATCAATGATTATTATATTACAGCTGTTTCATGATTCATAAAAATTCTGACTGAAATATGATCAATCGTAATAATAGAATAATTAATTGCTATTTATTGATTTATTTACACTTTTTGGCCTGTATACTTCCACTTTAAAATACATAAGATGTTCTGTGTTCATAATATGGAATCTGCCATCTCCGATTTCAATATAAAAGTTAATTTTGAATGAATTTTGCCAGTTGATTTTATATTTAAATATATATATATGTGTGAAATATTAATATCAGAAAAGAATTATTCGAAAGCATTTGAAGAATAATGCGGTCAAAGAGGAATATGATATTTGGCAGCTTATATTGCAAAAGAGTGCTTCAAGTTATAATTAATTGGTAATGTATTACAAATACTTTAAATTAAGTATATAAAATGAGTTTCTGTAAAATTTATCCAGGTTTAGATCCTTGAAAATGAATGCTGCTCTGGTGGTGTATCCGGTGGTAACGTACTTGCCTTTAGTACAGCTGATCCAGTTTATATTTTTTGCCATCGTTTTTTTCTTATAAACAAAATTCAAAAGAATATAATATCCAACAGAGAAGTACCCCTTGACTAAAAAACCTCAATAGTGTACAAACATAAATTTAATGAATTTCGGACGAATTTCGTCCACTGGGCACTCTCGTATATAATCTTTATAGGTATGTTTACGAAAAATAGAAATAATTAATAATTCTTTGAAGAAACATATAGGAGATAAAATTATCTGAATATGCGAATAAAAAACTGTTGAATGAAAATGATTGTCCATCTACCTTCTAATGATAATAATAGGATAAGATACATGGTGACAAGTATTAATTCTTTCCTCTGATTAATAGGCAAAAAGAGATTAAAAAACTTTTATTATAAGCACTTTATGGGATTAACCAAATATGATGTATAACTCTGAAGTGGCTTTTCGATCATTCTTCTAGTGAAAAAAAGTTGTTTCCTAGCAATGATTTATGTTCAACGTGGGCAGAAATATTAGAATTAATTCTCGCTCTGGTTCTCTAGCACTAGCATATAGTAATATTTACCAATACTACTCTCTCTTATAATAATTGGTCTAAAAATACCATCCAAAGATACTTCCCAACCTCCGAAAGTGTAAGAAGAGAAGTAAAAGAAGCATACATAGCCACACAACAAGTAAAATTCGTATATACATACAGGGTGTTTCTAAATTGTCTTCAGACAATGCTATTACATAAGCTCGAAATTAGTAGATTTAAACAATTTCACCAGAGTACAAATTTGAATATTTTGGTCGCTATACGGTCCTGAAGTTATAATTTAGAGATCGTCTCCTTGCTAACAACTCTTAACAGCTCATGGGAATTTGCTGATGATGGACTCGAAGTTCATTCCTCAAAATAGCAAATAAAATGATATCAAAATTATTGAAAATATATGTATATCTATCTATATGCGTCTAACATTAATTTTCTGTTAATTTCATATCTTGAATTTCTACGCCAATGGATAAAAATAAAATGAGGCATACTTTTTTATAGAGTATACTATTTACTACAAAAAAAATATTTTTTATGTTGTTGTAGGCCAAACATGGCACAGAAATGGTTCTATATATCCACCATATATATAGGACATAAAATGTTTTATATAAGGAAATAAATTATTAAACATATTTTGAATAATATATTTTTGATAACCCTCTAAAGATTCAAAAAACAAATATTACAAGAAAAAATATTTAAGCAGCGGCCACACATAAAAAAATTATTATTAAGAAGTCTTATTTTGATCTAAAGAATATCTGGTGGAAATGGGAATTCTTAAAATAATTTTGCAAAAATCAAACCTTATCAATACACAATGTGTGTGGCTAAAGGACAAAAGTTCATAGCCAATAATCAAACAAAAAAAACTTATCAATAGAAGGTTCCTTATAGTAAATAAAATATGATATTAGAATTCTTATACTTACTTAAACTTCTTTTGGTTCATTGGCGTAGGAATTGGACATTATGGATAGAAAATTTTCGTAGCTTATTTAGTCTTTTAACATTGTCACTGTACTAAATTTCATCGAAATCCTATGAGATGATTAAATTTATGAAAAGAAAACAATTTAAAAATTAGACGGTAGGGCGTCTAATAGGCTAGTAATGTATTGCGTGATTGCGCCACTTGCTTTAACTCAAAATTTTATTCAGTGTCATTTTGACATTCGCTTGATATCAGAATGAAAACGAACAAACTTTTGGGTAACAGCAAGTGGCGTAATCACTACACGTCAGACAGACTTAACTAGCCTATAATGAGCGAACCATAACTAGGCATGGGCGTATCCATACCGATTAGCATACTTCTTGTACCAACAATTTTCAGTTTTAGCTGACGAAAATGTTATTTTCTTATTTTGATATATTTAGCTAAATTATACCATTTCTACTTTAGTAAAGAAATTTTCAGATTTTCGACAATTTTCCTTAGAGAATAGTCTAAAAAACAGGGTTTTTCGGCCGTAACTCGAGACCAGAGTATCTAAACTTCACCAAAAACAATAGGGCTCTCTCTTGGGCCGATACCAACCAACAAAACCCTTGGCAGAAATTCGGTTCCGTTCTTGAGTTATCGTGGGGCTTAACTTTCTTGCTCAAGCCTACAGACTCATGATTTTTGCAAATATCTCGAACGGGAATGACGTGATTTTTTTGTTTTTTTCTTACAAACGATAGATAATTTCAAGCACAAAATTGGGTATATTCAACACTTTTTGTTGGAGTGTTTTTTGTGGGTTAAAATTCCAAAAATATGATTTTTCAAAAAAACAAAAGTAATATATTCACATCGTGAAACGGTGTGAATATGAAAAAAAGTAATTCGAAGTAGACTATTGTGGATGAGAACGATTTCTCTGTATGTCTTTGCTATAGGAGAATGTTAATTAGTTGTCATGTTATAGATAATGAGTTTGTTCGGACGATATGTTAAAGCAGCGAACAGTCAACGACAACCATAATAATTACACATAATAAATAAAAATGTATGCTTCTTATACCTATTGAAAGATTGTTTAATTTCATAAAAAAAAACTTAAAAAAGATAACGGCTCTAAATTAAAGTATAGGTATATTGAAAATATTGTGATTTTTTCATAATCTGTTCTGTCATGTCCATGTTATATGCTATTGCTGTAAGTTTCCCAATTGCTCAGCAATACAATTCAATTAAAACTCACGTAATATAAAGAATATTTAGACAAGCTTTGCTCACATCTAGATACGGCAATTTATCTCTTTTTGATGTCTTTTATATTACCAAATGTTGCAAACGAACTACATTTTGTTCTTTTTTAAGACACCCTGTATATTAAGTTCAATAGAATTTCAATAATAAAAATAACTTCTCTTAATCCCACTCACCGGGTTTCGAAACTCACATTTATAAGAGAGAAAGAAGACTGTGCGCGGGCGCTATTTATAAAATTATTTCACTCCAATACACACTACTATCATTTAAACATATGTAAGCGTATATCAGAGAATTATAACATTTTACAAAATAAATTTGAACAATTTAACAGCGGAAATATTTCTTAGGTGACGAAAATAGTTGGTATTATTAGATATTTTAGTAAACATTGTTGTATAATTTCAGAAGATATTTATCTACATTTTCGCTCTCATCATATTGATATTATACACATATTATAGCCGTAATGTGTATATAGTGTCATATTCAATGTTTCAGCCCTACTTAATGTCATATCATTCAATGTGTCCAAGTAATTAATTCATAATAATTATTTTCGCAAAGAAGACGCTCAAAAGAATTTGTCCATGTATATTTGTTATCTTCATAATAATATCAGCAGAAGAAGGCGATTTAAGTTGTATTATTCTCTCCCATTCCTGTTACTATCTTTTACTATACTCTCTCCATTTGTTGATGTTTCTCGCATTAAGATCGTTTTCTATGGCCTCCCTCCATCTTCGCCTAGATCTACAATGTTTTTTCCTCCTTCGGGTATTTTTCTTGCTATTTCCTTCTCTGTTCATTTGCTCCTCAACCTAGGAAGATGACATTTTGACCAGACCAATACTAGGCTTCTTGCGGAATCCCTTGTTCATTTTTCTCTCCCTTATGAGTTCCGTCTTTTTTCTCCAATGATTCTATGTATTCTAAATACTTTTCGTTCTATAATGTTAACTTTTTCATGTTTAGAAAAGGAACTAGCAACAAAAAACTTATTAATTACTGAGTCAAGAATTCATGAACAATTCGATGTGATAAATTTTTTCAAAACAATGTTGGTAGAAACAAAATCTGCAGAGAATTTATGAACATAAATTAACCCAGAGGCCCCACCTATTGGCGTTATTGTAAACCAAAAGAAGCACACGCCAAACAACACCGTTTCTAGAGAAACTTACCAATGCTGCTAATACGCAACTTCCAAGTGACTCCAAGGATGCTAAAATTACCGGGGGTACTCATAAAGAAGCACGGCAATCTAACAAGGTGTTTTCCAAACATAAAGTTGCACAATTAATTCTCGATGCTCAAACAAATATTTCTGACTAACCTAAATCGGGAATCTCATTTTACTGAAGTAATTAGTAAGAAAAATCGACCAAGATCAAATAAACCGATTATAGGTAACAAGGACACTGAGGCATGTGGCCGTAGAACCGGCAAGAGTCCGTCCTTTTTGAACGTTTATATGGTTCATTCCGAAAAAACAATCGACGAATTGACTATGTTCTTAAAACAAACTTTTAGTGAGGCTACTTGCGAGAAACTGAACTATCAATATCCTTCATTTGAGTTGGTGATTCATAAGAATCATCTTACTATGGCTATGGACGCTTCCTTTTGATCTAGAGGCATTCGAGTTAATAGTTTTTTACACAAGCGGAAAGTACCTCGAGTAATCAAGTAACCATCCCGTACAACACAATCAATATTTCAGATGGAGAAAGTGGCCATATGTTTGATTTGGAGCCTGCTAAAACATTTCTAGGAAAGAATGGTACGATAAGTCTGTTTCACATAAATATTCAATGTTTATCAAATAAAACCGATTTGCTATCAGTCTTTTTGAACGATTTTTGTTGTGACTTGATCTGTATTTCAGAACACTGGCTTACAGACATTTATATGCAGAAAAATTAATGTAGTAGGATATAAGTTGTCAACTTCATTTAGTAGGCTAACTTTTAACTATCTTATCCTTATTCGGATTCCCGCCGGGATTGTCTACTACTAAGGCTGTTATTAGGGTGGTGGAGAGTATAGTTGGGGGGTCAGGAGCGTTTGGATCACTGTTTCGTTACACTGTGTGATCTCTCTAAGGCCTTCGACTGTGTCTCCCACGAAATACTTTTAAATTAACTTCAATTTTATGATATTCGGGGTACTGCTCTTAATTTTTTTAAATCGTACCTTTCAGACAGATCCCATCATGTCTTATCTTGATGGTGAAATAACACAAAAGAAAAATATCGGTTTGGAGTGCCCCAGGGATCCATCCTTGGCCCATTATTGTTTATTATTTATATAAACGATTTATATCATTTTAGGCGACCTTCCGCATTTATGCTGACGATACTACTATTGTCTCTTTTGATGGTAGCGCAGACACGGTGGATACAATATCAACTAATTGCATCGAAAAAGCCCAGGGGTGGTTCCAGGATAATAATTTTAAACTTAATACCGAAAAAACACAGTCATTAAAAATCTCAAAAATTAACGGTGCAAGTCAGGGCAGGAGCGTGAACTTTTCGGGTATTAAAATAGATGATAGATTGAATTGATCGTGTCACGTGGAGATGGTCCGTAACAAACTTTCTGGTATTATTTTTTTGTTGCACAGTCTCAAAGCACCCTTACATTTGTTATGGTTATGCTTATGGGGAGATAGTTCCGCAGCCATAATTATATTCAGATTACAAAAAAAGCCATTCGAATTATCACTGGCGCTCATTATCGAGCACATTGTCGACCCATATTTTAGAGACTCGAAATAATGCAGCTTTCATACATTTTTATATTTCATTCCTTGGTGAAGATTCATTAGGAAAAATCAAGTTATCAGTCATCCAGTACGATTCATAAGTATTACTTGAGACAAGACACCCTCCTGATACCAAGATTAAGATTGACAAAGTCTGTTAAACACTTATTGAACAGCCAACTTTATAATAACTTACCAAGCGAGATGCAGAACTTGGGCGGAAATACATTTAAAATAGAAATAAAAAAATATCTTTTAAGTCATTGTTTTTATTATTTTCAGGAATTCCTTGAAAAAAATTTCTTCTGTTAGGCAGTGCGTACCATAGTACCATTCGTTGGTCACGTAGTATCTTTTTTATTTTTTTACCTATGTATTGACTTTGTTCTACGTTTATGTCTAGTTATATTATTTTACTTTAGTTTGTAATATTTTCTTTTATATGTTACATTTCATTGTAGTATTGTTTGATATGTATTTTAGACATTTTTTTTTGGACCTGCTATACTCTTCACCAGGTGATAATTTACAAAGTAGATTGAATTCTATTCAACGAACTGCCGTACAAGAAAAATTAAAAATGCATTTTGAATAACATTCTATACAAAGAATATAAATTATTATATAAAGAATAAATATGCTATGTGATTACTTAAAGCAATTATTATAGCAATGTCCTCCTATTCTCGATTGGTTAATAACATGTTATGGCAGTTTCTATTTCTGATATCTCACAAGATAGAGCGTTCTCGAACACTGCTTATCAAAATCTTAGACTATTGATTAACGACAAGTCGCTTCACGTAGGACAGCGCGTTACAAAGAAATTTGAATACTTTAATTTAAACAGCAATTCCTGTTTATGGGGATAGATTTTTATGATTTTGCTTATAATTTTTAGGAATGTTATAGAATTTACACATTAATATATATAAGAACGATTTTACAACGAACATATATACATTCGTATAAAGGGTTTCTCCAAATACTATGTACATATGTAAGGGGGCAATAATTTAGCTTATATAATGACTATTACCAAAGAAGATAAATTATCCCGCAGCGTTTTTGCATAGCGTAACGCATACTGGTCCTCTCAACTCAACCCTTAAATTAAATTATTATTTCAATTTTAGATTCCCGATAAAATTTCATGATGTGTTTTATTAGACTTTTCTATACCTATTCTCAATAGTTTCATAGATATCTTGATCATTTTAGCATATTTGTAGCATTATTTTCAACATTGCGCCTTCTGCTCATTTTCTACTGGTTGTAGACTCTCCTGAGGTATACGGGAGCACAAAAACAATACTTTCGAATTCCACGTTTATAAACGATTTGTCGTTATTTGCTGCCTTTTTTTCATGTTATTCCATATTTTATATCCAAAGCTAATGAATGTCCAAAAGTTACTTCTAGTAAGCTTTAATTTCGACAGTAACTGAAAAAATGTTATTTATTTTATGTCAATGCAGTATAAGCCCACAAATTCTAGATTTTTTTTTTCAAGTACAGATTATTATGGAGAATATTGGAGAGTACCTATTACAAACATGCAGATTATTCAACGAAAGATACACGGACCTACCAACAATGACTTTTGGAAAATTCGCAAGAATCCAAGCTCAGTTTATGTCTACTGAGAATTTAAGGGCAACTTTAAATCATCGAAAGCCTCTAATAGTTAATGAAAATAACGAAGTGAATGTTTTGGCTGATTTTCAACCTTAAGCCCAAAAATGTGTAAAAGGCACAATTTTGAAAATAATGCTACATCTTTAGAAAAATTCAAAATATTTAAGAAGTTGTTGATAATAGGTATTGGGAAATTTAATGAATCACATCCAGAAATTTTCTTGGGAATTTAAAATTTAAATAATACACCGGGTGTTCCATTTAAAATAATAAGAAAATTAATGGTGACTTACGGTATAACAGGTAGTGGTACGACCTTGAGAACATTTTAAAATAAAAGAGAGTCTTGAATAAACTTGACGGCCCAAAAATTAGAATCATAGTTATTTTCTAACCTGCAAAACTTCTGACGCGCGGCTACCAGGAAAAACCTACATACTTAAAGTGGCGGAACTTGCCAGTCCTCTCGCAAATACCTTTTTACTAGCAGTTAGATAAGATCACTTTCAGCAATTGTTGCAATGTAGTTTCTGTACTATTGATATTATTAAGGTTTTTTATTATAGTGAAGCTTTGCTACATAAACAAACAAAAATAATAATTTCGTCGCAGTGGCGAATTGAAGAAATTGGTTTTCATTTCTTCTTTCGGCAACAGTCGCATATATGGAGAATCTACAAGAGACCAAACAGATTATAAATAAAATACATGTATTTTAAAATCTTCCAGCGGCGTAAAAGTTCTGAGGGAAAAAAGGGTGCATGACCCCTGAAAAAATATCTTCCTGTAGGTATATTCTCACAACCATTTGGCATGGCCAATGATATAAGCTCTATAACGTAAGCTATATTTCAAATTTAAGCTGAATATTTCCAAAATAGAAATTTTCTAATTTCAACACCCTGTAGATCACTAAAGCCTCGATGACATCGAGCTGGTTTTCTAGCCGCTTGTTGGCTTTTTTGATAGCTACTTTAGACTCGCTCAATTCACCATGTTCGCTAGCGAACTAGCAGCTTGTAAACCAACTCTGAGAAAAGTTGAAAACTGCTTTAAACTAGCTCAACGTCATAGAGGCTTCACGAAGCTTTTGCGAACCTTTGATTATATGAACTTTTAGTAAAGAAATACGTCAAAGATTTATCCACTTACATATGTAAATGATATTTAGGAAAAAGTATATTAGATATTAATTATGCAGCATATTAAGGAATTTTATATAGAATAAATTATATATACGTAATAACTTTTGCAAAAGTCAATATTCATTGAAGTCCCAATTTTTAATACATGATATGTATATGAAAGTAGATTAGATATTTCGAAAAAGAAGAATATGAAAAATTATTTCGGTGTATCACCACCTAAAACTCGTTTCTTAAACACATTCTCAGACTTAAGTTGTGTAAATATTATTATAATTATGAAGTGATTTCAAATAAGTTCAGAAAATGACCTTTCCTACTGAAAATAAATTACGAAAAACGCACCAAAAATAAAAATTGTTGAAAAAGTAGGTACCTAATTTATTTTACAAAGCTTTCTTGTCATTAAATCAAGTTATCTACACAAGAAAATTTCTATTTTACCAATTTATGAGATACGTATGAATTATTTACCCAAACACAGTCATAAAATAAATATAGTAGCCTTTATTTTATCGACGATTTATTTAACATGATTGATTTAGATTCGTACATGATAAAATCAATTAAGAATGTTGTTTCATTTACAAGACTACAACAAAATTGTACTATGTTAGAGCTGTTGTAGCATCCATAAATGCTAAACAAAAATATATTTAATTACTTAAACTCAAATTCATAAATTGCTTTGTACTTTGAAAATCCAAAGTAACACTTTGACATTTTCATGTGTGTACGATCCCACACACAACACAACTCAAAATCATCACTGTGCTAATGTCAATATAATGAAAAATATATAGAATCTAATTTCTTTTCAGTTACAACACATTAAATTCATATAAACTCTACATAAAATAAATTTTGGTGAAAGTCAAAATATTACTTCCTGTAGACAATTATTTATTTATTGAGGTAGTATAAAACTCCAAACTATATTCCATGGAATACAAGAAAAATTGATCGAACGTTCCCGCCTTAAGTAGCTTCTCAAATCGATATGGTATTTGAATCTACTGGCGTCAATCATCATAAGATGGAGAGAGAAATAACCCTTACCTGTGCAGTAATTTGGGGGTTAATTGTCCCCTGTTGGTCGACGCTAATAGGGGGCTGCCTAGATGTCATGGCATATCTATACCATGTTGCTCCATATTGGCCCAAGTACCACCATGTTTCAGGTTAGCTTACGTCAAAATCAACGTCTTATCCACAACAATATTGTCCAGAATTCAATAACAAACTAAAACCGACTCAAGGAACACGAAAGCTGAGGGAGATTATTATTGCTCGTTACGATTGCCCATATCAATTACTATATTATTGCACAATTATCGCAGGATGTGTGTAATGGACCTTTTAAAGGGCAATTGACCTATATTTGTCCAGGGTTAGGTTTCGTGATCACGTCACACAATATTACAAAGGGCGCAGCAAGCACTACTGTATAGAAAATGAGACCAATATCATCTTAATACGAAATTAATGTTGGCTAAATAATAATTTGCACTTATCTTATCGCGTAATACACAAAAAAGTCACAAGAAGGTGTTGATAACAAATTTAGACCTCTCAAACATGGGATATCCTATCAAATATCGCTTGACACCTCCACCATTTTATAGCACCAACACTGTAACACTTTTCTGACAAGTTTTTGTACTGAAATACAAAATTTATTTTGTTTTTACAGCATTAAAATACAGTGAGCACCCCGCATGAAGAAATGTCAATCAGATCACCACCTGCACGATCGGCAAGGATCGTGTTGGCTCGACGGATGCCGCGTCGTCGAAACGTCGTTGACGTCACAGGCGTCTACCTATCGATTTTCGGGATTGTTCCAAGCTCTAGCCCGGTTTTCCTATATAGATGTGAAAAAGGGAAGGAAAATATGCCTTAATACCACTTCCGATAGAGAGGGAGATAAACGGCGTACACTGGTGTAGATATGATTTGGGAAATGATGGGGGATTGACGCATTAAATGGCGCGGTTTTTGAATTTTAAGCGAATTTAAGCAGAAAGAAACATTGTGAGAATATAAACCCAGGAAATTACTGGATCATTCAGTTCTACTAGAATTTCTGTTTGATATAGTATTTTTAGTTTACTTTTATATTATTAAAACCAATTGTAATGAGTCGAATTTTCTGAAATCCTATTTTTTCCGTGATAAATTGTTGTCTGAGTTATTTCGAGAATAGGAATTTATTTCGTAGTCAGGCTGGTGCTATTCCGTCATTATAATTAGATTTCAATTATAGTGTTTAGAGCAATTAATTTTAAATTATAAATTTACGAGAAATGTTTCCCGAAAAACGGCCACTATAGATTAACGTAGACTTACATCATCTAAATTTAACAAAAATTCGAAGAAAGCTTTGAATTAGAATGATAGAATGGCTTGGTTAACTTACTCCAATTTTGATTATTTTTATTTAATTTGTAAGATGTCTTTTAAGAAATGGTTGCATAATAAAATTCCAGACATCCAACATATATTCATATCCTAAAACTGGGGTTAGTCGAATTTCTTTCGGAAATTTGATATAGAACATTTTCGGAAACATGAACAATCTTACAAAAACTAGGACCGACTTTGATAATGCATAAAAAACGCCAACTAGTTTATATTCTATTGATTCTGGTAGTTTTGAATAAGGTGCTAAGAACTTTCTATCTAATTATAGTACTACAATTGTACAACATTAGCAATAGAATAAATTTAATGTTTGTAATTGTCGGTGCATCTTCGTCTAAATAGTTTGATACTATTTTGCTATTTGTGTCTGTTTGAACGCTTAGTTCGTCTATTCTATGCAGCATTAGATAAGTATATGCATATATGTAATGTAAATACCTACAACTTTTTGTTTAAAAAATATTGATATAAAATTTTCGAAAAAAAATATATAAACAAGGATTTGTAAATTTATAAAACTCAAATTTCGACTTAGTAACGTACAGTTGCCCTATTCTAATTTGACATCTACTAGGTAGGTCATACTGCTGGTCATACTTGAACGTTCATCAATTCTTTAAATTTCTTGTTTTCTCCAGACATATTGGTAATCAATATACGAAAATTTATTATAAGTAATTCATACGTATTACACATTACCTTCGAAGGGAAGTTGGTCAAAGTAAATTCCACCTACGCCAATGGCCAAGCTTGTTTTTGGGGGTATATTTTTCCGGCCTACATCTCGACGATAAGTCGTTTTATTTTTGCGATGAAATACGGCCGTACGGAGGCGCCACATGATCTAGCATCCAGTCGGCTGGGAATACATTTTTTCCAACATCTCGAGGAAGAAGAAGACTTAGAAGGGGATGTAAATGGATAGTTGTGGATTTTATAATCTTTATCTAATTCCAGTTTGTTTGTGTCGCACTAGCACGCTCAACTTTTTAAGTTTAATGGATATGTTTTGAAGTTGTTTGTGTTGTAGGCTTTTCATAAAATAAAGTGGCGTTAATTGGAGTACCTAAAAAAGTTTTTATCGCTCTCCCTTAAATTGGTGTTATATAAATATGAATCGCAAGTAATAATGAAACTTGGAGGAAATATTTATCCTGTCAGGATAACATCTCAATACAACTCGAACTCCAACTACAAAGTAGCCAATTCTCAAGTCCACTCAGTATACTTTAGACTTAGTTCAATATACCTCAATTTCTTTGTAGATCTTCTTATCGCTCCATCAAACGCGTTGCAAAAATTACAAACAACTTTATTTAAATTATCGAGAAAGTATAACCATTTGCTTATGCATTCCATGCTATGTAATAAAAATATGAATAATACATGAGTGATCAATTCAAAATTCATTATACTGTGTAGAATAGCCAAATGGAACATATTTATTATTTTATACGACATGTTTATAAAAATCCCGAAACATGTCATTCTTAGATCATAGGAAATTTCTAAATTTCAGAAGAAAACATAACTGTTCAAATATCTATTGCAAAAATTAATAAAAAAAATATTTTCTGATGTTTCATCATCGTCGATCACATTTCAGTTTTTCATGATAATGTTTGAAATAAATTTAAGAACATCAATATTTTTGTATTGAGACCTTTTAATTGATATATCCAAAGCTTCTATTCTTGTTGACAAATTTGGAGGCTTTAACTGTTACTCACAGACAGTTCAATGTACCTATAAATATGACTTTTTTGTTGTTTAAGGATGACATTTTACAACAGAATATTGACGTATATCGGGATTTATGATAAATATGCATTATAACAGAAAATATTTATAGAATTAATTCCATTCTGCTGTTCCCATGTAGGGAAGCAGCTAGAAGTGCCCGCGAGAGCATATCGGAGCTGTGGGTTCGAATCATTCCGCCAGATTCATGGATGTAAATGATTGGTATGAACTTCAGTAGATTTTAGGCAGCTGATGACCCTGTTAGTCGATGCTGCATTGAATGGATTCAGAAGAATCTGCCTACGACATATGCTGTTGTTTAATATAAAGTTGCTACAATAAATTAGTGAAATGTGAATTGTAAAAGCTAAGATAAACACAAAACTTGTTATGTTTTCTTAATAATTTCATGAGTGGAACGTTCATAATATGACATAAAAGAAGGCAGTAGGCAGCTATTAACTAATTTGGAGCTGATTTGCTGATTATGAAAATTGCTTGGAGCATACGTAATATTAGAAAAACACTAGAAAGTGTGATTCCGCATTACCCGACACTCCGAGACACAAAAGCAGAACCAAAGTATTGTTCAGACAGCACCTACAAGATATACCTAATTTAAGCAGAGAGTGAAAAAAGAAAATAAATATTTTTTAGAAAAAATTGAACCGATGTTATTCTTTGCATTGAAAAATATAAAATAATATTAATTCTATTGGTGCTGTTACTTTTGAAGTTGTGCAGTTGCAGTTAGATTGATAATGTTTGGCACTAACTTCTCAAGTTCCTACCTACCTACGAGCACCAATAGAATTAACATTATTTTGTATTTTTCAGTGTAACAACTACTAATAATGTCGGTCCAATTTTTTGTAAAAAATATTTATTTCACAGTTTTGAGTCTAACATTATTCACGAAATTCGTTGAACATTCTCTAGAACCAAATAAATTTCTATCTATTACCCACTTATATTATTTGCTTGTACTTGTTATTATTTAGAGATCGCAAAACATCGCGGCGGAAATTAAGTATTTTAGATTTTAGCATTTTACCTTCTCTGTAACTCGACACCTGTAACTCTAAGGAAAAAAGTTTTATTATAAATGTTGCTACAAATAATCTGGTCTTTGATGTGGTTGCCTCAGATCTAAAATTTTCGAAAGAAGCTGCCCCTTCTATATGTCGAAAATACACATATTTGAGAATTAAACATCGCTGTAACTCGAAAACAGTAATTCTTCTTTCCGGATATTGTATATCTTTAATTCTGCCTGCCTCTTTCGGTGGTATTTCTGAAGGCAAGGAGATTTTGGATTTGAGATCTTACGAATATGGGACCATTTCTCAATTCTCAAGTAAAAAAGCAGACAGTCGAATTGAATACCTCCTTCGTTTGGGTTGATCGGTCAAAAAGTGTGTCAAGTTAAAGCTTAAGGAATTGAAAATAGATTCTTATTATTCGTTTAGTTAGTCTTCTTCTCAATGTCAATATCAGGCTATCTTAAAATAATTAAAAAAACGGTGTTTCACTAGTCTCTTTCTATACGAATTTTGGCTGATAAACTTTAAATTAAATTGTCACACCATAATTTTAATCCTACTTTTGCTTCGTTTTACATGGATGTGCCGGCAATATTGTAACTCCTATCTACACAGCTCAACTAACAAGTTGCGTCCGATGTTGCAGCGTCTGAGGGTCCTATTTTCTGGCTATCGCATAATGTGTGCTGGAAGGAGAATCAGCCTTCAGCTTTTGTGGGTCTTCGGGGTTGTATGAGGATAAGCGGCATAAGAAGAAAATTTATTTGGTATCTGCTGCTTCATTCCGGATAATAGGATAAGGGATTTTATTTATTAACTAATCGATTACCGACATAATCCATACGGGCTCGTCCAATCGTTGATTATTGACGTTTGACCGTGCCATATGGGTATATATATATATATTTAGGGAGATTAGAGTTAGTAGGTATACAAAAATTATATGATACCAGATGAAGGGATAATTCTATTGGATAAATGTGAATGTTTGATGATAGTCCTCAAATCAAATAATGTTGGATACTGTTCTAATATGTAGAGATAGAGAATTAATCGAATGCTCTAATCTATGTGCCTATGTTTTCATAAAATTTGAATAGTATGGATTCAAACCTCGAGATACATACCATGAATTAAACAGTAGACCTCAGTGCATACCAGATGAAGACGGTTGATAATACATAAAAAATAGATACAAGTACCTGTGGAACCTCTACATTAAAGATTCCATACAACGTTAAAGTTTAGCGATAAAAATTTGGCCCAAAGGCACAGATGAATTTCATTGGATAAGTTCAATGTGGAAATTATTAGATCATTCAAAAGTTGTTCAATGAATGAATGGACACAATGGAATTTTCTGAAATGTTATGAAGATCTACATTCTGAAACTACGTGCTTTATCAGACCTTAATCTTTACACGATTAATGTTTGTACCAAATCATGATAATATAGATTTCAAATTGTAATATTAGGCCATTTCTTCAATCAAAAACGTTGCTGAACGAAATTTCATAAGAGCCTGTTTCTAGCGATATAATTATGCATTGTATGGAACCAGTCTGAGGTCGATATAATTTCTGGTTCAAGCAAAGTGAAGTCTCTCTCAGAGAATGCTCCATAAAAACTATTGAAGAAGTTCTATGTACCTTGAAACGTGAATATATCTCAAAATTCTAACCTTAGAAAATCGGACTGATTACAAAAACTTTCTTCAAGGAAGTCTAAAAAACAAATTGTCCGTGCTGCTCCAGAATGTTTATATTTTGGGTAATCTAAATCAAGAGATATTTGTTACAGACACTAATACGATTGAATTGCCAGAGTATCTAAATACATGTATTTTTTATTCATTACCGAATGGACGAAATTTCTAATCAGATTGATACTAAAAAAACTCTTATGTGGTAAAGATGAATAATTCCCCCTACAATAAAATTGCGTCATTGTCTTCTTCATCCGATTGTATGGAAGATATCAGCGTTTGTTTCAAGAGCACTTCCCTTTCCGACAAGTATCAGCGCATAAATCATAAACTACGATAATTGAATAAGAATCGGAAGAAGAAGTTGTAAAAATTCAAGTCCCCACCGTTTGTTTCCGTTGCTCCCTATATAAGGCAAAACACAAGTCGCCAATAAATTTCCCTCTCCTATACAACGCTGGTGCGGGATTATTTTTTTGCTTCATGCGGCACATCTACATAAATCAGGAAATTTTTGTTTTTCCAAATTTTATTACCAATTCAAATGGAGTAACTAGGCCATAACTCATGTAAGTTCACTTGAAATTCAAGTGGAGCTTCAGTCGGCAACCCTCGTATATCGATTTAAAGATAGTTACTACACCAAATTGCTGTATGCGATTGTGATTTTGACATTATCTCTCGAGTAAAATTGGGTGGAGTTGCCGAAGGGTCGACGTTTTTTTCTACAAGGCATAGTAAGAACATGATGGGAATTCACACACTAATTGGTGTTTCATATAACATAAAGGTCGTTGGATCCAACTATGGAAATGAACTTACTTGTAATCTCTAGATACCTTGAAGATAATTATCAATTAAACAAATCACAGAAATGATTGAGAAATCAAAGAATCTGGACAAAATTGGTATTGATTAAATAATCTAAACGTATAATAAGCCGAATAACTTTCTTGAGTGTGGGTAGCTTTAGAGTTAGAGTTGAATTAAAAGTGTCATGTCCAATAGCATAAAATTTAACGTTTGTATGCAAATCTTACGATGATTTTCAAGTAAGAGTTTAAAGAAAAATTGGTCTCTTGGAAGCCTGATAGGCCATGATACTTTTGCTGGAACAAGCCTAGTTTCATAACATACATAGGTGTAAATAGCAAGCCTTCACTATAATCTTTTACTTGGTAACTTTATGTGAACGTAGCGAATAAAATAACCAAGAGAACCATTCCTAATAATATTACTAAAAAATACACTTAAACGATCTTAAAGCTAAAGAAGTTTAAATAGTTACATTTATAGGCATATACTTTTAGAGCTTCAAGAGGAAAAAAGCAAATAACTTCTTCCAACATTCTCGACTAATATTATTTCAATTCATATAAGATGTGTACTCTCAAAAAAGAAGTCTATTCAACCCATTTGTGAGGCTAGGACGATTTATTCAACGACAGCAAGAAGTCAAAAAATATATCTAAATCTACTTATTCCACTCCAAAAAGGTCTCTATGCACCAGTAACATAGAGCCCAAAACGCTCACATTCAACATACAACTCCTAATACACTTTTGAGCGTGCAGTAAACAATAAAATTTCTATCGATTACACGAAAACGTGATTTTTATTTTTTTACCGCCCAATAAAAGCAATCTAAAAATGGCGCCCGTCTTACTTTTATTGAGGACGTTTTCCTTCTTTTCCTTTCACCTTCAGGAAGAGCAAAGGCAATATGTGAGGCACATACATCAGCAATTCCATCGGCTTATAACATATTGCTAAGACTCACGTTTGTGTTGGCATTTTCTTTGTATTACGATATTGCGTCTGCAACGTATGTCTCTGATAGGAGTATTCGAACAAAACGTGTACATCCTAGTAAGTTACTGGTCACTAGCGTAGGGGGTTTATCGGAACTGGGGTGGTATAAAATGGTAACCATTGGAGAGAAAAAGTGAAGACCTGACGTTCCAGAAAATACTCCAGTGAGGGAGTTTTGTTTAATTGTTTAGTAAAAATTTAAAAAAAGCTACAAATATTATATAAGATATTCGGAAACAGCAAGTGTGCGAACTATTTGGCCTCTTTTTTAAAATCAGAAAAATGTAGGTAATTTTGAAGGTTATTTGAATCAAAATATCAAATCTTTAGCAATCATTGCATTACTGGAAGTCGAACAATAAATAGTTGAATTGTGGTAATCGTAGCACACTAACCCCTGGTAACTTTCTTCATACGATAAATGATGATTTTTGATAATAAATGTTATTACTAACTAATTCACCTTAATAAAAGCAGAGGAGATAAGAATAATTTCAATTTGATTACCAGTGTATAAATTACAATTAATTGCGGGTCTTGTATTGGCTTATAAGATTTCGATAGCTTTGTACAAATTTGAACCTTTGGCCGACTAGCAGGCAGGATACCCAACATAACGGTGAATAAAAATCAAGTAAGCAGAAAGTTAAACGTATAATTTAACTTCAGGTCTAAACAAATGCAACTCTTTCATATGAATACATACGTTCCTCATTCCGATTATTCTATTGATGATGATGATTGAAATTGTCATTTGAGTTGCAAACCTTTTTTACCCGATAGTTTCTAAAATAACTCTATGGCCGTATCCACAGCAGACACCAGTTAGCAGAAAATTCTGTTGAAAACATAACCTACCTTTACTAGACATTTAGAATTTAGAGATAACTGTCTGCTATTTGCTGTGAAAATTTAATATCTGATTATGCCAAAATTATCTTAGCTGTTTCTTGGAATTGTCTTATCAAGTTGTGGTATATACTACTTTGATAATATGTCAGCACATGTCAGTTTGACGACAACTTTATTTCAGATTTCTCCATTCCCAATTCTTTTATTTTTTGTTAATTCACCGTAATGTGATTCCAATGTTTTAGTATTTCATCTTTAAATTTCACAAATTTCTGAACAATATAATATTATGGGTTCATGATACTTTTGTATAGTCTTTACTTTAAATAGACCTATCATTTTTTCATCGACTTCCTGAATCGAGACATAGTAATCTTAGATGAAATTTGGTTATTGAGAATCGAATCAAAGTTTTCGATTGAAATTTAATAATGATATCGTTTTATGTTCTTTAATACTACTTTCTCACTACGACCCTTAGTAGCTATGTAAGGAAAATATTGTTATCGAGATAAAAATTTCGCTCTCCGCTTTTCAACAGATGTCCATGTTTTAGGAGCTAAACGACATATTTCCTATGATTAACTCAAAAACGGATAGACCGATTTGTTTTTCTCATATCAGTATGGTAAACTAAAAGTAAACTTACCTTTACTATAGCTCTAACGATTTTAATGAAACTGAAATATTCTTGTTAAAGCCCTTTACCACCATCTCTAGGTGCAGCAAGAAAAAAGTTATCAAAACGGAATATGACTATAGTTGTTTGTCTTGGCGAGACCGATACGAAAATCATTGGTGGAGGCATCTGATTTTTTTCCATTTAACCGAGGACCGATGAATTTTCTGGATTTGTTCAAATTCTGGTTTTGAGAAATTTTTGTTTTCTTATTTCTATCTCTATGTATAGTTCATAATATGATTTCTTAAAATATAAGAACATTCAATTTCTTAAAAAATATGGGATTTTGTAGTTTGCGCTCCAAGTATGCGGAAACTTCAATCTCACAAACGGTTGCATATAATTTGACATATTTCGTAATTTATTAAATCAGAGCGATCGTAGTATTCCCCGTGGTATGTAGGTAATGCTCATAAACAGCTTTCCTTTTTATGTAATGTCGATAAATCACATCCTAAGGCTATCCGCCATAGGATGTGATATTAGAACTTATGCGTTGATGTTTTATAAATACTAGAAATAAGCAGGTGCATAGGCACTCTAATTTTTATATATTGTTTGATACTTTTTTTGAGATATCGGAATTTGATATTAAGGATTTGAAATCAGCGTCTTCGCAATTATTGATACAAAACAAAAGAAAAGAATTGTGGCAAACAAACGTAAAGATATTTACTTACATCAGTTTCATGTATATGTACATAGTTTGTCAATTTGCTTTAGGCTGCGTACCATTATCATTCTAAATTTTCTCATAATACATTTATAAGTATCCTTCCAAATTAAAAAAAAAACATAGAATTATGTCAGATTTATTTTTTTGGCTATCAAACCTATAAGATTACCCCACAACTACGCCGTTGTCCAATGCAAGTCTATATTAGGTACTCGCTTCTAAAATCGATATGGTTTGTTTTCTGCGGAGGGCAAAAACAGAGAGAGATAGAGAAAGGGACGGTATAATGTAAGGGCGGAAGAGAAAGTACACGCTTAACGAGGAAGAGTAGAAAGAGAAGGACAGACAGCGGGTAAAGAGGGATATAATATAACAACTGCGTATGGTACGCCATGTTACGAAATCACCCGCACAAAAAACACATTTTACACATGAACATTACTAAACAGCACTATACTCGAAACTTCTTACAAATACAGCAGAACAGTTGTTCTGCTCCTTGCTCGTTCATCGACATTAGAACAATAATGAGTGTATACGATTAACATTAATAATTGTAGTGTGTTTTGTTGTTAGAGAGTGTGACCTTCTTGCACAACATCAGTGAGTACGTAGATCCCTTTAGATATTACGTGTAGGAGTAGGTAGTATTAAGCTAGTTGGTATCTATAGAGTGAAAGAGAAGAGCTGATGTTTCAAGTAGTAATAATTTATCTGGCCACGGAAGATGCAAGGGCCAAAAGTAAAGGAGAGAATACCACAACACTTGACACTTCCGAGAATTTGCATGGCAAATGTTTAGAGAGAGAAAGAAAAGGGCTCACATATATTCACACACACACACACATCCACAGTGGGAAGCGAGTGGTTTTTCTCGGTGGAGTGGGGACTTGGAAGCAAAGAGGAAATGCATACGGAAGTATGCGAAGTGCTCTCTTCGCACATTTACACGATAATTTGAATGGATCTATGAGATCGGGCTGGCGCGCGGAGAGGGGAGGTGTGGTGAGTAGCCGGTTTTATGAGTTGTGGATGTTTGCGGTGTTACTTTAGTGGTTGAATTGAGATGTAAAAATGTAGGTTTCGGGGACTTGGATTTTATATCGAGAAAACAGTTATAGAAGATAATAATGTTGAGCTATATTGGTATTATAACTTTATAATTAGAATGCTATAATAACAATTTTGAGTGGTGAAGTCTTACAGAGTAGGTAAATTCAATTGCACATTTGAAAATTTTCAAAAAAGTTAGCGCGAGAACGTCTAAATCTATTTTGATGTAAATACCAGTGTTTACGAAATTACGATTTGGAATACCTACTTGGTAGAATCTTCTACCCTTTATGGTAAAGAGAGACTTCGCCATGAAAACAATAAATTTAAAAGCTAACTGAGTAAAACACTAAAAAATACAATCTTTGAATCAAATTGTACCAGCTGACCACTGTAATTAACTTTTTTATCTATTAAATTTGTTACAGTTTTGAGAGTACACATTTGCATTGTTGGACTTGGGACATAGACAGAAAATTCAGTAGGTATAGTTTCAGCATAGTATAACTAAAGTGCATTTTTGAACAAAAACGAGACTAAAAACAAACATCTGGTATTGAAACATTTTCACAAAATTAAGGTAATAATTAATGTAATCTTGCAGTCATTTACAACGCACAAAAGTGTAAGGCTCGACAGGCGTGGCTACAAAATAAAAACAAGCAGCAATATTATCTTTCGTAGGCTGTCCAATATTTTCCACCAAATTACTTATTGGATTAGATCGATTTTAGTTACCCATCACTCCAAACAGTATTAAAAGAAAAAACTTGAAATTTGCCTATTCTATGAAATTACATCTTAATTTAAATTGTGAAAAAATGTAAAGAATGCTATGGCATGCTGGTGGTATAATTATTTATAGCTAAGAAGATCTTGATTATATTATTGTTACGTGGATAGTTTGTCATGTGCTTACGGTTGTTATTCGTTTTGTTATCTATTTGTACTAATAACTTATTTGCTATAGTTGTTTTATGTGTATTTCGTTAATAATTTTCTAGAAGCTTGTCAAACTGACAATACTGTGACAGACTGTACCTCACATATATATTGTCAGCAATCTGCGAACATTAGAGTATTACGCAAGTGAACTCACCCCACAATGTTTAACGCAAGGTTAAACGTTACAATTGGTGTCAGAAGTGGGATCCTTTGCATGTTGCTGAGAATATATGGTGAAGACCAGGTCAAAAGATTAAGATCAAATGGCAAATATTGAAGATTTAATGAAATACACATGAAAAAACCACAGCAAATAAGGTATTAGAACAAATAGAATCAAAAACGAATAACAAGCTCGAGTATATGACAAACTATCCACGTTATATTATCAAAAATCAGTTCTTTCTTAAATTTTCTTAAATTTGTATCTTATTCATACTGGCTACCTGCTAGCTCAACCATTTCAGTCCCTAATGTAGTTGAACTCACCCCTCATTTCTGAGATGATATAAAATCATTCATATACAATGTAAATCGATTCATTATTTTCAAATCATCCGAGAGTTCAATTCAATTCATCGATGGCAAAAGTAGTAACATAAAAACTGGAATAATAATGAGTCTCTGAAATTTCTGATAAATAACAAGTATATATATAATAAATATAATAATTGAGGAGTAACTTTTCCTATAATACCTCAGTGTAAAATTCAATGTAATCTTCAGTTACTTAAAGGGTTAATTGATAACTATTGTTATTCTCAATCGGTAAATTACTTAAGGATGGTATAGGTAGGTTTGCTCAATTCATTTTTAAACAATCGTCTTTGTTATGCTGAATAAAATATATAAATAAGTGAAAGAACTTTGTTTTACAGTAGCGACACCAAAAATTTTTTTGCTAGAAAAACTGGTTATTTGCCACATAGGTATCTCACTCTAGTGTCTTTGCTTTATATTATGGCAACTTTAATGTTTTTAGCCAGGCCTATAAAGCAGCATCATCTTGAACCTGGAGAAATATTAATAAATAGTAGTCCTGCTCAACCGGCGCCACTGCTCCTCCAACAACTACTACCCGAAGGTGCGAATCATACCGGGCAAACAGACGAATGCACGGATATATCTAGAGAGCAGCGTGCGGTGCCCGTATCTCTCGTTGTTGTTGTTAGTTTTGTGCAGTGTAATTCGGGCCCTGGGTCCGATTTTTTTTCTTCATCGTTGGTCCTCTTTCCTCCTTGTCTCTCTCTCTTTCTGATCATCTGTAACGACGTGTGGTAGTGCGGCGGGCATCGGCAGCAGCCATGATGGACGGACAGACGGACAGAAGACGACGGACGCGGGCGTAAGTGCCACAACACTATACACCACACCGAGAGCAGAGCACAAGTACTCACTCACTTACTCTCTCTCTAACCATAGTAGGCGGGTGAACCGAACGCGGCTGGCACGGCGCGCAAGTGTTTTCTGCACGCTCTCTACTCAACTCAAAAGTAACCAAGGCGGCTGTGAGTGACGACTGTGTGTTTTGTTGTTGTTGGACGAGATCGCCGATTGTTTCGACAATTGCAAGCGCTTGCACTCGCTGTATATATTTGACAAATCTCTACCTTCGTTTGTTGATTTTTTTTGTTGTTCCTGATGATGTGCTGCACTTTTTGACGTTTTGCAAAATTTTCGAGTGCGGGGTGCAAAGATTTTTCCATACCACCAGGTGGATGTTGTGGTATGTTGTGAAAAGTGTGTATTGTTTTTCCATGTTATGATTGAAATAGCAGCAAGTTGTGAGTAAAAGTCGAGCTTTTTTTCAATGACAGCGCATTAATCTAGCTTCTCCACATGGCGGGAGATCATGAATTGAATTCGCATTGTTATCATAGTGTGCTAAATTTGGTTTGAAAAGTCTTTTGATACATTTACTATAATTATTATTATCATTATAATTAGGTACTTCATTAACTCTGATAATATACTGAGAAATATGATTTGGCATCCGAATTCCCTCGGAATCGGAAACCCAAATAATATTTTGATGATGATTCATAAAGGCAACAATTATCGAAGTTCTTCCAATATTCGGCTGAATCAGAGAATTTCTGAATAATTTTCTGGCAGCTTTGAAATATATATTACTATATGTAGCTACATATTTATTTTCATTGATGAATTAGTTTTTTCTTTTTGCTCTTATACATAAATTTGTCTTCATTCAACAATGTCTAAATTAACAAACAAATAGTAATGTCGTTTCAACTCCAAAATGTTTACTAACGAAGAAAGAGTGTTAGCAATGTCTTACTTATCACTGAACTTTTATCAAGTAAATCTAACTATTAAGTGTACTTTGCAATGGCTACGAAAAATCAACTATAATTTTTTGCTTACTGTCACATGTAATTATTTTCGTGTTTTTTTATTAGATTCTTTGATTAACAATAACTTTCCCTATTCATTCATTTGACTGCTATTTTGATCGAATATATCGTAGGTACCTACCGTGTTTCACACAAATCTAAGATTTTTGCTTCTATACCTATTATTTTATCATCGCGTGTTTCGATGTTTCTTTTTCATCCTAAAGAAAAGCAATTAATATATAAATATACATAATAAATACCCCCTCGTGTGAGGCATGTTGTAGGTTCCGGCTATGGTGTAAGAGAAAATAAAAACGAGAGATGGAAAAAAAGGAAAGACTGAGCGTGATAGCGAATAAGCTGCGAGCTCGTCATTCTCAATGTTTGATCAATTAAATTGCATCAAACTGCGTATTGATTTTGCAATTATCGACGACCAATCGGAGATGGACTTTTTTCTCTTCTGGTAAAGAGAAGGAAGGTGTACAGTAGAACGTGGGGGTGTGCGCGCGTGGACAAAACGTAGTTTTCCACCAAGAGTTTTTCCGATTTGCGCCCGCTTTTTTCCTATTTTCTCTTCTCTTCTCCAATGCCCCCCTCCATCTACGCATCACCACTCGAAAAAGGCCGATGCCAAATTTTTTGCCATTGCGCCATTGCCATTGTCCACTTGTCTAATTTTTAGTGCTGTATTGATTTTATTTATTTTCCATGGCTGTTTCCCGTTCTAGGAATTTGTATTTCCGTGTTTATCCATACTCGCTACCAGAAGATTAGAAATTAGAAAATAACTTTAAATATTTTCTTTATAAATTTAATTATCTGCACTTTCATATCAATTTAAACAGTTTCTTGAAAATAGCATGAAATAAATTTAAAGTTCGGAAAGTTCTTCAAATATAAAATATATATGATACAAAAATATATTTTTATATTTTCTTTCTTGTTCTTGTGTCTTAGTTTGCACCTCTTCCTATTAACTGCTCTAGTATTTTTTATAGTTTATTATACCTTTGTTGTTATGCAAATTTGAATTTTATTCTATTCTTATTATATTATTGCTTTCAAGAAATTCGAACTGCTCCTTGTTAGAATTAGTTCAAAATCAATATTATAACTTATAGTGTAATTAGCGCCATCTGTCAACTTGATGCATAACAATTAACGCTGATGTCATATATGTCAAAAAAAGACAATAATAGAATGTCAAGTTGATAATGGTCGTTACTCTCGTATTTTATTTGTCTCGTTAGTTTTCATTATTTTGTATTCAGATAATATAGTTTTTGTGACATAATCTTCAGAACTTTTTATTACCCGAACCATGCCTGAGTTTCAATAGGTTATGGGCCCAGACAACGTAGTTTAAAGTAATTAAAAGGAAGATTACACAGGCGTGCAAGTATACAAAAATGGCGAATTACCAGATAGGTGTGCCTAAATTAAAAGGCCGGGACAATTATGATGAGTGGGCATTTGGAGCGCAGAATTTCTTAATCCTAGAAGGTTTGCAGCATTGCATTAAGGCGAGTACAAGCGCAGGGACAAGTGCTACATCGAGTACGACAACAGATCCAACCCAAGCTGAAGCTGCAGCGAAGCTTGAAGATGAGAAAGCTAAAGCCAAGTTAATCTTAATGATTGATCCTAGTTTATATGTCCATATTAAGTCTGCAGAGACAGCCAGAGATTTGTGGACTAGGCTGAAGGCTATGTTCGATGACAGTGGGTTTACAAGAAGAATAAGCTTGCTGAGAACGTTAATTTCTACAAGGTTAGAATCATGTGAGTCAATGGGTACTTATATTAACCAGATTGTAGAAACTAGCCAGCGATTACAAGGCACAGGTTTCAATATAGATGACGAATGGGTGGGTTCGTTGATGCTCGCAGGATTGCCTGAGCGATTTATGTCAATGATTATGGCAATCGAACACTCTGGCATAGCCATCACGACTGATTCCATCAAAACCAAACTTCTAGATATGGAAGGAAGTGACGTCAATAAGGCAAGCAGTGCATTTTATGCAAATAATAGTAAGCCATCTCACAAGAAGGGCAGGTCAACCAACAAGACGGGCAGTTCAACCAATGACAGTAAGGACAAGCTGAAAAACATACAATGTTTTAACTGTAAAGATTATGGGCATTATCAAACGCGATGTCCAAAACCAAGGATTAAGAAAGACAACAACAAAGAAACGAAAACTGGAAATGCTTTCAGTGTGGTGTTCTTAAGTGGGGCGTACAAGAAAACAGATTGGTATATTGACAGTGGTGCAACTATGCATATGGTGTCAGATACTCAGCTAGTAAGAGAAAAAGGTCCTTGTCAAACAAAAGAGATATTGGTGGCCAATAACACAGCAATTCCGGTAGTCTATTGTGGCGATGTCAAAATTACCACAGTTGTCAATAGTGAGACACATGACATAGTTGTCCAGAAAGCTCTCTGTGTGCCAGATCTTACGACCAACTTACTTTCGGTAAGTCAATTAATCAAAAATGGTAATAAGGTAGTTTTTGATTTACAGTGTTGCAAAATTTACAACAAGCACGCTGAGTTAGTAGCAGTAGCTGATTTAGTTAATGGTGTCTACAAGTTAAACATTTGGTCAGAAAAATGTTTTTTAACAAGCAGCAGAGAAGTGACAGCAGAAACGTGGCATAAGAGACTTGGTCATTTAAACAGTGCTGACCTAACGAAGATGAGAAATGGTGCTGTAAACGGGTTAGTATGCACTGAAAAAATAGACATTGGAAAGTATAACTGCACAACATGTTGCGAAGGAAAACAACATAGATTACCTTTTCCAAAAAAGGCTAAGCGAGCAAAAAATGTATTAGATTTGATACACTGTGATTTATGCGGCCCAATGGAAACTAAATCCATAGGAGGCTCACGATATTTTTTAAATTTAGAAGACGACTACTCTAAGTATGGGTTTATTTATTTTTTAGAGTCCAAAGATCAAGTAACAGAATGTTTTAAGGTATTCAAGAATCTTGTCGAAAATCAACAAGAAAGAAAGATAAAAATTTTGAGGTCCGATAACGGTGGTGAGTTTGTGAACAATGAAATGAATACTTACCTTAAAATGAATGGCATAATTCACCAACAGACAAACTCATATACCCCAGAACAAAATGGAGTTTCTGAAAGGCTCAATCGAACAATTGTAGAACGAGCAAAGTGTTTATTATTCGAGGCAGACTTAAAAAAAGAGTTGTGGGCAGAGGCTATTAATACTGCTATATATTTACGAAATAGATCGCCAGCAACTGGTTTACCAGACAATAAAACACCTTTTGAAATGTGGTTTAAGAGAAAACCAAACGTTAACCATCTTAGAATTTTTGGCAGTCCAGTGATGGTACATGTTCCTAAAGAGAAGCGTTTGAAATGGGACAGGAAGGCCGAGAAGAAAATTTTAGTAGGTTACAGTGAAACTGTAAAGGGATATAGGGTTTATGATCCAGTAAAGAGAAAAGTATCTACAAGCAGGGATGTGGTAGTCTTTGAAAATCATAAAGAAAAAGCCTCAGAACAACAGAAAGTTACAGAAGAAGATAAGGTACTAGTTTCAGTGGGGGATCAACAGCAAATTCAACCCGAGCCAATTCCTGTTACAGAACGTGAACAAAATGAAGGCTCAAGCAGCAATTCCTCAGCCGATTGTGACCGTTTACCTGATGGAGACATGCATGATAGTGACAGTGATTATGTGTTGGATGGAGAAGACAGTGAAGAAGAGTATTCAGTTAATGATCTTGAGTCAGAGATATCTCAACCAACTAGAAGATCACAACGTATGCCCAAACCAAAAAACTTTGACGATTTTGTGTCCTACATGTGTACTAGCAGTTTGGAAGATGACCCTCAAAGTGTATTAGAAGCAATGTCAAGAGCAGATTCGACTCAGTGGCGGCAGGCAATGGAGGAAGAGATCAGTTCATTCAATGAAAACAATGCGTGGGAAGTGGTAGACATTCCACAAGATCGTAAAGTGTCTCTAGTTCAGTGCAAATGGGTTTTTCGCAAGAAAATGGATGCGGAAAATAGTGTCAGGTTTAGAGCAAGATTGGTCGCTAAAGGTTTCACACAAAAATATGGGATAGACTATAATGAGACTTTCAGTCCAGTTGTAAGACATTCGACTTTGCGTATGATGATTGCATTAGCTGTAAAATTAAAATTGGATTTAACACATTTGGATGTAACCACAGCATTTTTGAATGGTGAGTTAAATGAAAACGTTTTTATGCGACAACCGGAAGGTTTTATTGCTCCTGGGCAAGAAAATAAAGTCTTAAAATTAAATAAGGCAATTTATGGGCTCAAACAAGCGTCTAGAATTTGGTATCAAAGGGTTGAAGTAGTTTTAACAGAAATGGACTATCAAAAATCGAAATATGAACCTTGTCTTTTTAAAAAATCACGTAAAAATGGTGTGTTAACTGTTATTGCTCTTTACGTGGATGATTTTTTTATTTTTTCTAATTGTATTGAAGAAACAGAAATTTTGAAAAATAAATTAGGTTCAGAATTTAGAATTAAAGATTTGGGTAGAGCCAGACAGTGCCTTGGAATAAGAATTTTAATAGACCAAGAGAAAAATGTCATTACTTTAGATCAGGAACAATATATTGATAACTTATTAAAGCGTTTTAAAATGAGTGAGTGTAATACTGTGAGTACCCCCATGGAAAATAGTTTAAGTCTTGAAAAAACGCAAGTTTGCAGTTTTTCGATGCCTTACCAGCAGTTGATTGGTAGTTTAATGTACCTTGCCGTCATGACCAGGCCAGATATTTCATATTCGGTAAGCTACCTCAGTCAATTTAATAACTGTTTTAATGAAGAGCACTGGAAGGCTGCAAAACGTATTTTAAGGTACTTGAAAGGCACTAGAAATTATTGTTTGTGTTTTAAAGAGGATGATTTAGAGCTAATTGGCTTTGTTGACGCCGATTGGGCGAGTAATTCTTTTGATAGGAGATCCTATACAGGATTTTGTTTTAAATTGTCAAATGCAATGATTTCTTGGGGCAGTTCAAAGCAAAAAACGGTTGCTTTGTCCAGCATGGAGGCAGAGTACATGGGACTCTCCGAGGCTGCCAAAGAAGCTATTTATTTGAGAAGTTTGTTGGGAGATATATTAGGCAGGAAGTTAAACTGTACCACTATATATAATGATAATCAGGGTGCACATAAACTTGCAGGAAACCCTCTTTTTCACAAGAGATCAAAGCATATAGATGTGCGACATCATTTTGTTAGAGATGTTATTTCTAGCAAGTTAATTGTGATTAAATATTTGGATACTGATAACATGCCTGCAGATATATTTACTAAAAGTTTGGGTAGTATTAAACATTATAAGTTTGTTAAGTGTTTGGGTCTTATAGCAATGTAAATTAATGTTTTAAAGAAGGAAAAATATTGTTTTGATCTAGTGGGGGTGTTAGAATTAGTTCAAAATCAATATTATAACTTATAGTGTAATTAGCGCCATCTGTCAACTTGATGCATAACAATTAACGCTGATGTCATATATGTCAAAAAAAGACAATAATAGAATGTCAAGTTGATAATGGTCGTTACTCTCGTATTTTATTTGTCTCGTTAGTTTTCATTATTTTGTATTCAGATAATATAGTTTTTGTGACATAATCTTCAGAACTTTTTATTACCCGAACCATGCCTGAGTTTCAATACTCCTTCTTTGAACAATAGGAGCTTTTTCTGCAATAACGAAAAAACTGAGCCGTCACACAGAAACTAATTTGTTATTGAATTAAAATATGAATTTATGGCGATTTGTGTCCCTCATATATTATTAAGTATAACGAAATCATTCACATGAAACTCAAAATATGATTATTTTAGAAAAGGATCACATCAAGAAGCTTTTAGTTGCTGTCAAAAACTTCAATGATTACGAACGCAAGAACCGCTTTATTAGATTGGTCGTGTCCACAGCAGTGCCTGATTACCAATCGATTATTAATCAGAAATCAAAAATCACTATCTTGTGAACACGACTGATTACTGATGCATCGCTTAGCTCATTTGTCAAACTGGCATCTGTCATGTTGACTGCCAAATGAATAGAAGTATGTTTTAAATTTGCAAATTTTATTTATTAGAAAGAGTAAAACGATTGAAAATGAAAGGAGATACTTTATTGTCTGAAGAATATATTTTTAAAGAAAAAGAAATAATTGCCAAAGGTAGTTTTTCTCAATGTTTTTCTTGTTTATTTAAAACTTCGGATATTTAAATATAACTGACTCATTTATTGGTGCTTCTGTTCGTAGACTGTTTGTTCATGTGAGAAGGTTTATTCGCTACGAAATCTCCCATCGTTTCCATTTCATCTTCGTGAATAACTCCAGGACCTAAAATTCTAGATAAATTATCAATAACATGAAATATATTTCTTTTAAATGATAATTTAGAATGACAGTTACAGCAAAATTAAAAATTTTGGTATGCAGATATTTCACAACAAATACAGAGCATCTCTCAAAAAGTATATAAGTAGGTACGTAATAATGAATCTCAGTAAAATCTCAAGTTCAAACGACAAAGAATAATTGATAAGTAGTTATAAAAAGAAGCAATGGATTAAGTAGAAAATTATTTACATTTGTTATATTGCTACTTGAATATAAAATATCAATGATAGGTATATTGTGTGAATCAAATACAATTAACGTATAGAAAACGCCTATAATAGATTTATTAAGGATTTTGGAATTCTGCAAGTACCTAATGGGGAGTCAGCTTTAAGGAAGATAAAAATTCTTAGTTCAAATTTTCATATGTTTGTCAAGATAGTAAGTTTATTATTATGTATAACAAAATATAAATACATATTGAACTGTAGTTTTTGGTGCATCTCAGAAATATAGAGCCTATTTTTCTTAAAGTTATTTATATCAAATTAGAACTAAAACAATAGCTACAAAATCACAAAATTTCATAAATCGTTATAGGTTTCTCGTAGCTCGATGGACTTGAGTTTATAAAAGAATGATGGAAACTACCACTTTTGATTAATGATGTGTAAGATGTCCAATTTCTCCCACAAACTTTGAAAGGTTCTTCCTGGGCCGAAAATATGTTGTATTTTATAAATCTTGAAATGAAATATTTCGCAACATTCCTGTTTCAATAAAAAAAAACATAAAATCGGTGCAAGTCCCGGTAACACAACCGAAACAACAAGAACATTTCAATATAAATTCCGAATAATATTAGTAAACTTTAAATTTTTACCACCACTTCCTCCGTATTCCCGAAAGATGAAGATTACATGCTTTGATTCTTCGTGTCTATCTGAAAGAAAAATATTAAAATTTATAATGGATATACCTACAACAAAATTTACTTGTAAATACTATTAAGGAGTATGTTTTGTAAAAGATTTTTGATATATTTCTATTAAACTAATTACACATTTTTTTGGATTATACAAAGAACATAAATATACGAAGATATACATATAAATACGTAGATGATGTAGATATACCTAATCAACTTTATGTCACTCCTGAACGCAATTTGCAGAGCATTTCCGGCACCTGCAGAATTGACATCGATTTTGGGATTATTTGTGGGTTTTGAAGGGATTTGAGGGTAAAATCTACCTGATCAAGACCGTATTTGTGTCACTTTGAAAAGCAAAAATACATTTACCAAATTCGAAATCTTGAGCGTCCCATGTGAGTTGGATATAATACAAAAAATATGCCACATGTTTGTTAAGAACATGTGCACATATATTTGGAACTGTTTTTTTTATTATAGCAGTAACTTAGATTAGATTTAATATTTGCAAATAATTAGCCTGCCAAAACTATGTATACTTCATTTCAAATTGAGGGAGAGTAATAAAGTATGATAATGAATGATCTCTATTGTGTTCTGCCGCATTACGATATATTTTCTTCCTCTTTGGAAATGGAGTATAGCCATAAGTCTCAATCAGATTAATATCAATGTAAAGAATTGAGCAATAAACTTATGATTAACTGTGGATCTGCGATCTGAATCTCTTACATGTTTGAATGTAGGCGTATGTATTTCTTGACATCTTTCTCTGCTGACAAAAACAGGTACCTGTTTGTCAGAATTAGTTTTTAGTGTGAAAAAGATTATTCTGCTTCTCAAGTCCTACTGATTTTATTTATAATAAATACAGATAACTTCGTTCTACAATGCTAATTTGAATAAAAAATGGCGCAATGGATCTGCCAACTGCCGATTGATCCTATGTACATAAAAATGAGACCAAAAAGTTAAATCTAGTAATTCGGAATCGTCCTTGCTGAATATTGTTCTACTTTTACGAATGAGCTGCACCAACTTCTTCTAATTTTTGAATGACTTCCCAGGCGGAGGAGCTATACAATTCGACTGTGTCGTTTTTTATGTTTGTCTGCGCGGTTTGCATAGTAAACTTGCTCTGACTTTGGTTGTTTTTCTATTTGAAAGAGGAGTGCTGCAAAAAGGTTAAAATCGATCATTTCCTTCCCACCAAAAACTGTATTTGTTTTTTGATATCGAAAATCTGAGATGGCAGAAGACCATATCCAGCAATGTTTGAAATGTGAATTTTTCTAAGAAAAGTACGGTTTCTGAGTTACAGCAATAGTTCATGTGTATTTTTTTTGAAATCTCTCAATATAAATGACTGTTCAATGATTTTGTACTGGCACACTTAAAAAGGTGAGATATTTTTTTACAAAAGCTTTACTAAAAAATACAGAATAACATTAATTCTACTGGTGCCGGCACTTTTGAAGTTGGTTTTAAAAGTCCTTTTATCTACCCATAACTGTAATACTTTAATATAACCAACACCAGTAGAATTAATCAATCAAGATGATTATATATAACATAACCCTGTACTGGTAAATATCTAGATTACGCTAGGACGTCTAACTATGCCGACAACAACTACTGCGAGAGCAAACATCCCTTCCGCCATTGAATAACGTCAGCAACTGTTAGTGCAATACCTACAATTTCACATTGTCACAATACTGCATAATACCACTATAAATGTTCAGTCAGATTGATTGACAAACAAAGCACCGCCACCCAGACAAATATCATGATTTGAAGGTTGTTGCCTATCTTCAGTTTGCCGCAGAGCGTCGAGCCGTGTCCGATAATAAATCCTATTTTTAACTCATATTAGTATCAATCTTCAGCGTGTCACAGACGGTGGAGACCAATATGAGCGATGCATTGATCACGTATAGTTGGTGGATATAAACACCCGGTAAGTAGAATTTATTTATTCAAGATTATCCTGTACCAGTCATATTATGATATTTCGGAATATGAATTCAATTTGATACATAATCAAGATGATTATATAACATAAGCCGTTTCTGGTAAATAACTAGATTACGCTAGGACGTCTAACTGTGCCGAAAACAACTGCGAGAGCAAACACCACTTCCGCCATTGAATAACGTCAGCAACTGTTAGGGCAATACCTACAATTTCACACTGTTGACGTTGCTGACGTTATTCAATGGCGGAAGGGGTGTTTGCTCTCGCAGTAATTGTTGTCGGCACTGTTAGACGTCCTAGCGTAATCTAGTTATTTACCAGAAACGGTTTATGTTATATAATCATCTTGATTATGTATCGAATTGAATTCATATTCAGAAATATCATAATATGACTGGTACAGGATAATCTAGAATTAGTATATATATATATATATGTATATATATAATGATGAATTTTTAATTTTACAATTCATTGTATATATATATATATATATATATATATATATATATATATATATATATATATATATATATTTATATATATATATATATATATTTATATATATATATATATATATATATATATATATATATTATATTTATACTGCGTGTTTCTAAATACAAACCATTAGCCTGGCCAGGCTTAAATTATGTCATCAGTCAATGTCATATTCCTATATTGGGTCCGTATATCAGTCAATTTTCCACGGCTATATCGACTTCGGCGATGCGTCAGTTGGTGTCAATCCACGAACAAAAATCATTGTTTTGTGTCGTGACGTTTTGGCGTTCTATTCTATGTTAGTCGGGGGGTATGTAGAGCGCGACTAGTTAGGAAACTAAAGTCTATAACAATTGACAGTCTATGTCGACGTCACGTGATCCAATTGACGCATCACCATGTATATATCTATATATATATATATATATATATATATATATATATATATATATATATATATATATATAGATGAAGTCGATCTTTTAGCTAAGAAGTCGATGAATGTACAGAATACGCCTCCAGGCTAATGGTTTGTATTTAGGAAGATGCTGATAGGTTATTTTCTATACAAATAGACGACAGCTTTGACATCTGCCAGTGTCATTGATTCTATTGTCTTTTCTTTTCATGTATCTCATTGTCAGAAACGGTGTCACAATGACGTTCATGTAAATGCAACCTGACGTTCGGAGACATTCGAGACCTTACTCTACACTAGCGAATCTTGGAGTGAATTTAAGAGCGATAACCCTAATGTTCTAGATTTTTGACCGACTTTCAAAAAGGAGGAGGTATACAATTCAGTATGCTTTATTTATGTATGGTCGTTCGCGCATTTTGCATGGTAAATGTGCTCTGATTGTGAAAAATGGTCCTATATTTAGAAAAAGTCAAATCCGAACCCTCTTTTTCTCTAAAAACCGCCCCAAAGAAAGTGGAGGGGACAATTTTTCTCGAAAATCGAAAATCTGAGACGGCAAAATTAAATGATGAAAGATAAATCTAACACTTTTCCCCTTGTATAGTAAATAACTATTTACAAAAAAAATGACCGACTGCAAGAAGAAAAAAAATTAATTCTATTGGTGCTGGTACTTTTGAATGTGGTGCCAAAAGTCTTCTATCTAATTAAAATTACACTTATAAAGTCGGACCAATCCTTGGTAAAAAATATTTACTTTGTCTTAACGATGAGAGAGATAGAGATATCTAAATGTCTAGTCAAAACACCCTGTAACTCTGTAATGAGCAATATTATCTCTAGGTGATTTAGGTAAATCTTCATAATTTGACAAGATTTACCAGTTAAAATATTTCCAGTTATTAATGAAACATCCCATCTAGTTAATTTAAGTTGAGCGGTGACATTTTATGTTATAAAACTCCTTTAGCAGCAGTTATTTCTTTCGTTTATATTTTTATTTCTCTCATCGTTTTCTTATACTTATTCCAATAGCTAAAGGTTTCTTTCAACATAATAATATAAAGGTATTACATTTTCCAGTTATATTTTCAAAAATAAGGCAATTATAGACGTGTTATTTCTACATCATCTTTTTCGACACGCCATCTTTAGAGTAGGACGTTGTCACCTCAAAAAATGAAATCGAATTTTTGAGATGTGGTTGAACTACTTCGAATTTTCTAGTAAATGTTAACAAAAGTATTTGATTGGTAATTCACTTCTTAACTTCGACTATAAATTAAGCTCGAATATCTTCTCTAGCATGTAAATTCCAGTTAGATTTCCGTCATAAAATTCTTTCTCATGTCCATAATATAAAACATTTACCAACGCTGGATACGTACACCTCAATTACTATAAAAGAAACGTAATCTTTAAATGTTTACCTCATATAGCGATAATTGCCACATGATCAAACCAATTTGATGATTTTACGTCGCCTCCTCTGAAACCTGTTATATTCTCTAAAAAGTAATGATTGTAATCCCAAATACGGACGGTTATAAATTATAAGCTATAGCGCTATTATTCTATCGTAGAGGAAAAAATATAGAAATGTAGGTATAATTATTTCATGTTGTGATTGTACATTCAAATTTGTTTATGAAATAATATTTATAAATAGATCTATTAATAAAAATTATTGTAATATTCATCAGTAATAACTATTACTATCCCACGCGTAATATTTCAGATCTATTTACGCGTCTATTTGCTTTGTCACTTCATTCACGCAAATCAACAACAATAATTAACACCAACAACAACATGGCAAGGCATGCCTATGATCGTGTGACGATTTTGCGCAACAAAATGACTATTACACGTATTCAAGTAAAATGCAGATTGTTTATTCGTAATCTCTCTGCAATTGAAGATATGGCTAAACGACTATACTCTCACTGATATAAAAACTGCCATCACCAATATCTTATGATTAAATAATGATAAAGATCACTCTATCTTTTTTGACCGACTTCATGAAAAAGGAGGTATACAGTTTTAATGTTTGCTTTGTTTATGGCTTCGTTCCAACCCCCGTCAGAAAATGCTTTTTATAGTCAGGATTCTGCGCACTGGCCCAAAAACATTCCAAAACCAAGTGTTTATGATTCCGTTTGAATTTTGTGACAGTTCACAATCACTCAAATGTGTTTGCGGATTTTCTTCTTACCTACTATTCGTTAAGGCAGTGCAGTCAGAAGAAACATTTCTGTCTTTTATGAATGTACCTATTCTAAAGAGGAATTTATTTGAATTTAAGCCAACGAAATGGTTGGATACTTGAAGTTTAGGGGAGCGCGTAGCTGCGGGCTAACACTGACCAACTTCGATCGTCGAGGTTAAGCAGCACAATATGTTGCGTACGGTTTGGACGAGTGACCGTGTTGATGCGGGCGGGCGTTCGAATCTCTGACTGTCACATTGCATTCTCCTCCTCTCGTAAGGCAACGGGAAACCTGCGAGGTTATAAAATATTTTCCAAGTCCAGCTCTCTGGAAGAGTGTGCCTTGAGGTTTAGCTTGAGATATATTGGTGGTTCCGAATCCACGTTAAACTGTACTAGGTCCCCTTGTCTGTGATAACACTTTTAAGGTAGAGAAGCCGCTAACGCTCGAATACGACCGCGGCACTTACAAAAGAAGATTATAACTATGCCATTTAAAATAAGTTCGATCCATCGAAATGGTTTATATTGATATAAATCCATTTAATTATGTGTGCTTATTGACATTCATAATCTATATATTTAATACACAGTTGAAATTTTGAGTTCTCAGTGAGTACTGAACCGATCTTTATTTTATGTGTCAAATTAAAGGGGATAATGCGTAGATTTGCCGAATTTTCTCAAAATTTACACTTTTCCTTTCGAGAAAAATTGCCCACTCCACCCCCATCGCGGCCGTTTTTTGGAGAGAAGGAGATTTCGAATTTGAGTTTTTTACGAATATTGGGTCATTTCTCAAGTCTCCTCTCTCAAATAAATCAAAAATACGTTTACTGTGTGGGCAAAATCATATGGGGTTGGATTTAAGTTGGATATTTATCAAAAAATTCATGTTAAGGAATGACTATTGATAAACTTAAAAATGTCAAATATTTTTTTTACCTAAACAAATATTATATGATGATGCTGGTAATTGTGAAGTTGGTATCAAAAGTCTTGTGATTATAACTGCAAAATTACCATCACTGGTAGAATTAATAGTATTTAAATTTTTTCAGTGTACCACGTAATAAAGTCGGCACTAGTTTTAAAAAGGTTTTGGGCTCATTTCATAATTAAATTTAATCTTCTAATAAATTTAATCATACATTTAAAAAATCATGACTGCTTTGATTGGCCTTACAGTTACAATACAAAGTTACTTTACAAGAGATACACGAATTGAATAATTTACTAATCTTCAATCAGGGATTGATTATGAAATTGGTTCATTGTATGATTATTAATTTGGAAGGGTGCTGGAGGTTGAACGTTTTAATTTGCAACACGTCTTTGGATCAAAAAGGAAATTATACATATCTACAATATTTTAAAAGGAACATATGTAAAAAATTATTGACTACTGCAACTTTAACATCAGACATTAAAAAAATCTGGGTTTCCATTCTAGAGCCCATGGAGAATTTTCAAGATTCTTGACGCCTTATTTTAATCCGCTAAACACCTACTAAAAACAATATTTTTGGTACTGTTTCGAGATACGGAAACTAACTTCACACTAATATTTTTCATATTTTTGTAATCATTCTTTTCAGACCGAATTTATGTATGTTTAGACTTATTATAGTGATCTAGAATTTGGTTCAGTAAACGTTCACTGATTTTGATGATACCATCTGCAATAAGAGACGCAGAGTGGAAGGGAATATGTGTCAGTATATTATGGAATTTGTTAAATGATCTCCGTGATGTTACAGCCATGGTCCAATCAGGAAAATAACAGTTTCTTTTTACGTTATTCATCAGAACTACTTTTAAATATTCAATAATTAACACTAAAATGAATGGACTCATTCGATTCTTCAGTGAAAAATGCGAAATTATATTGATTCTACTGATACCAGAATATCAATCGTAAGCATTTTGAGTGAATGAAACAAAAGCTAGTCACAGACAACATAAATTGTTTTGAATATAAAAATAATTACGGAATAGGTGCCAAATTGTCTATCTATAGATATATTTTTTATCTTGATAACTTTCAAAAACCTTATAATTTTTTGAAAGTTTTTAAATAGTTCTTATTACTTTCGGTTCTTGTATCAATGGACTCCGCAGCGATTTCTCAGGCCCCATACGGTCTAGAGACTTGAAATTTCGAATTCGTACTTAGATCGCAGACATCTCGCCGCCTGTTAAGCTCCAAGTGTAATCCAATATTGGTAATTATAATTATCTCATTCAATCTCATTCATCAACCAAGATCATTATTTTGTCGACATGGAACGACAATGGGATCCGTCACTGGAATTACGCACGAGCATGGAGCGTATATATACGTCTTGGTCTCTGGTATATAGGTACTTTCTGGAAGAACATCTATGGTTATGTCGCAATTGTCAGACGTCAGACGTTATTGTTAATTTAAAGTTTAATTTTGTGTTGTGGTAGACAAACCGTAATTTGTTATGGAATTGCTGTTGCTGGCAAACACATATACATAAGTATAGTTAAAATCGAGAAAAGGATAGCAATAGTAGGTACTCATCGGTACGGTTTAAATCTTAAATGCCCAATAAAAACTTTTTTTAATTTTTTTTCAAAAATTTCACTTGTTTCATGTGCGCTTATCACGTGGAAAATAGTTGCCGGATTTTAATAAAGCTGGTCATAGAGATAGCTTTTATGCTGACTCATAGCAAAGTTTACAGACTGCAAACTTTGCTCATAGCTAATAATATTTTTTATCGCCTGTTTTTAGAATAAGATCCACAAATTTGTAGTAGAAGTAACGACATCTAGAGTGTTCCTCTGATTTTGAGCAGCTTTTAAATTGGACAGTTTTCATTGGTTACCGAATTAGTGCCATCTGAATTTTCTAGATTCTAGATATGGTTGGTACTATATTTTGAAATAAAGAAAGAAGACTGCTAAGATATGCTTATGCAAGCTTCTTCTGTTATCCTGTAAATTATATTTCATTTCATACAAAACGTTAGAATCTTTATGATTTTTACGTTATGTTTTTTTCTGTTATCTATTATTTCACGCGATATATTTGAAATTCTACTACCAATAGAATGAATAGTTTAATTTCTTTGTTTAAAATTTATTCATTTTTCATAATTACTGCGTGCATAAGACTTGCTCATGTTTTCATACTACTTAGATATGTCCAAAATATCCATATCTAATTAGGAAAATACCATAAATCTGTAACGCCGTATCACTTACGCAATTTTCTGCTTGGTAATAATAATATAATCAAGATATAAAGCTTATTAAACCTCAAAAAACTGTTACTCTTCATGGTTTCCGGTTAATAAATTAAAAAAATTACATACTTGAGTACCGCTGTAGGTAATATTCTTATATTGTTCTTTTTTCCTATGGAGGAAACGATCATCAATTTTTAAAATTATTCGCAACATAAAAATGAATGAGGAACACAAAAAGTTGTTTAATTTTGAATAATTTTTCATTTTATATGTGTCTAATTACCTTTAATTAGAACCGTTCATAATGGAAGTTTATTAACAAAAATTAATATGTTAGGTATGGGAACCAACTAATTTCAATTACAAAGCTGACTTTTATTGTTGGTTGACTTTTAAGAATACCTACTGCGAGTTTTAACTTTTATCAAAGTCAGTACCTACCCCTACTGGGTTCCCGGAATAAAACTCGTGGACGTGAAGATTTTGATTTTATGAATATGCTTATAGAGTATTTGAAGCAAGCTTTGTAAACGGGGTTTTGATCCTGAGTTGAAAACTCAAGTAATTCTTAGCAGAATTATAGGTACCTACCCAATAGTATTTGTCGAGTGGTTGATATTGAGATTCCATGTTATGATTGAAAATTTGAGGGAAATATACTTTTGAATGTAGGGAAAAAAACTCTTGCCAATAATTTTATTTCTTGATAACACTAAACCTCGTCAATAGGCTGGCAAACAGATGATAAAAAGGAACTGAACTGTTTTGTCATTACCTATTTATATATAGTAAAAAATGTGATTAATTATGTCTGGATCCTGTGAAAAAAACTCTGTATATATAGAAGATGTAGGAATTAAGACTATTCATTTGATTTCCACTGAAGAGTTTGAAAAACTTTTTCTATTAATTTTAAGATAGCCTAAATCAAAAAAGTGTTAATTTACACTTAACCTACCTATTAGAATCACAGAAACCAGATGACAGAAAAACCTGATCGCATCGGACGTTGGGAACTAAAAACTACATTTATGAGAACAGTTTTTCTGAAAAAAAATAAAATTGTATCTTTAGTCTCAAAATCGAACAAGTGTAAGTCGAACGTGAGTTGACATGGTTCCATACTTGATTTTTGCATTGATATTCCTGTTAACTTTGAGTGAAGCCATATACAGTTTTTATTTATATTTTATTTTTTGTAAATTTCCCTCAAGTGCTCCTATGGTATTCATTTTAATATTTTAAAAGAAATATATGTAGGTATACATTGCGTCCCAGAAGTAATGTCTAAATTTATTTAAAATTCACCTATATACTTTTTGTAGAAACACTCGTATCCTTCAATTTATATTTTTAATGCGGTTTTTGTGAAGACAAATTAATGTATGCAAGGTATCCCAATAATAAGTTGGGACTGTCATCTTAATTTTTTCTAAGGAAAACACCTATTTTTATAAAAACTTTGAATTTTGTATGTACCATCTCGTATGCCTGCCTATACAACTCAATAGTAATCGAGAAACTCACGATTGAGTCCCATAAGTAACGTCTAAATATGTTTAAAATTCAGAGGTGTATTTTTGGAACCGGTCGATTTTTTGACCGACGAACCCCAAACGGAGGAGGTATACAATTCGACTGTGTGCTTTTTTTTGGTTTGTGCGCCCCTTTCATATAGTAATCGTACTCCGATTTCGATGATTTAAGATTCATTTGAAAGAGGAGGCTTGAGAAATGATCCCATATTCATAAAAACGGGAATTCAACATCTCGTTCCCTCCGCAAACCGCCCCGAACTTACATCTACCTACCTTATTTGAAGCAAAAAACAAACTTCTGGAAGGCACTGTATATAATACTGATGAGGAACCCTTTTATTGGAAATAAACTAGACAAAAATTGCTCTCTTAACTTTCTAATTCGCCCACAAAATTAGCCCCCAAAATAAGAAATAGTTTTTTATGCTATTCGTCCACGATTGAATACCCTTATAATTAATAACTATCAAATTTTAAGTTCTTCTTTCACTAGTTCCGGTTTATAAACTCCTGGTTATCTCTGATATTGTAAAGAGACATAAGACTATTGATTGTTGAGAAATAAAAGAAGAAATTACTGGAAATCTACAGCATCAAATGAAATTAGAAAATGAGAGGCAACATTTTTCGCTTTTAGCGCATCATCAGGCCTAAGAACATCCAACAATTACTCAATAACAATATTGAAGTAAACATAAAGTTTTGGCTCAGTATCTGAAAAAATAATTAAAATTAGAACACATACATACTGTATTGAAAGCACTCAGAAGATATCTAATACTAAACGCAGTAGCTGGCATACAGGCCGAAGTTGCAGTTAGATTGTGATGAGTGATGCAAAATTGTATAGCAACATATCTTTAATACACCTGCTTGAGAGTTAGCTAGGAGATCCTTCATTCTGCACTCATGTCCCCATTTATTCGGGACTTGCAATTCTACCCACTAATCAGTGTGAAATATTGCTAAAATAGATTATTAAATAACTCAATATTTTATTTTTACTTGGATGGAAGTATTCCCGCATTCCGCTAAAAATCCTGATTACAACGAAACTCGGCATAAAGATATGTTTAATAATATTTGATGTACGACCGGAATATTTTGTTTACCAAATCTGCATATAGCATAAGGATCATGAACGGTAGGTTGGGGTTTACTTGTTTCAGATAATATTGGAGACTCCAAACATTGTCTTCACCAATATTTACAAATATTTTTATCTCGATTTCTTACCTAGTTCTCATCGAAGATACAACAATATTTGACTTCACATGTTTTCTAATTCGTGCTATTATTATGAAATAGTTGGTTTACCTACTTACTTGTTACTTATAATATTTTTGAACAACCGATATATGAATAAGAGAGTTCGTATAAACTGATATTTTGGAACAACATATTTTTAGAACAAATAATTTTGAATAAATCTCTAACTTGTATCTGACAACACAACGGCATGACAAATTGATAAAAATATTCAATAAATCCCTAAATCTTTCTTATAGTTTGAATTCACTTACCATTCTCTGGACGGTAAATACATTACTTACCGACGAGTATGGTCTAGCAACCAGTAAATCGAAATTCCTATCATAAAGACGATATATGTGATAGATAATAGAGAAAAGTTCGGTGGTATATAAGGCTTTTAGTTGATGATGAAGAATTAAAGCCTCAAGTTAAAGAACTCTTATGGTTTCTTTGAAAATAAACAAACTTATAAACAGATTCAAGTATGTACTCCTAGCCTAAGAATATTTACGATTTTTCTTCTCTTTTATGGGTTATTCGCTGTTTATAATTTACTTCAACTGATTGTTACAAAAAATATTATTTATGGGTCTGTTTTACAATGTGCGGTTGACCAAAGGTAGAAACTCAACCGAAGGTCACTTTTCCTATTAGGTATAAACCCAACTGACAATTTGCTAAAAGATTTCAACCGGCGGTTTGGTTTCGACCGCCGGTTGAATTGACATTTATAGAACTGTCCCTAACTAGTCAGACAGACAGATAGATTCGAGAAATTATTACCTTATTATTTTGAGTTTATCTTGTCTTAGAGCCGGTAATAGCTACCTAGCGCTGTCGATAGCTATTTTCCGTCAAACGCATCCCGTTTATTTCCACACTACTTACACTATCAAGGTTGTCCTGTAAAGTACCTAGCTTCCTACTTATTAATAAGGAATTGAGTCTTAAGCCCCTTTCATACGTTGCCAGTGTTTGCCGAGATGTTACTTGTAAAATGAGAACGTAAATATCACGTTGCTAGCTAGTGATAAGATAAGTGCAAGATCTTACGATGAACTAACGACATAGCTTGTATTATATAACGCAATTCATTGTCATTGTTTATTAATAGCTACATTATCCTATACCCATTCGAGATTATGAGGTATAATTAATTATAAGGAAATAGAATAATGTATATAGAATATATGAGATCTATTTGATTATCCGTGGAGAAAGCAGCCGGCAACAGCTAGAAAATTATATTAACAAACTCACAATTTGCTACAAGAACATGCCAAGAGTCTTACAATATACAACTTTTTTTTTGCAGATACGACTCACCATCTCTACGAATTATGCTGAAAGCTTCACGAAGACAACTTACCTAAGCTACATTCTCATCCGTCAAAACCACAACTACCTCATCAACCGTCTATAAATCCATCTTATCATCTAAAGTTGCTTAAATGCTGTTCAGATAGCAAGAAGCGTCTGATCGCGCTACTAAACGCGCGCGCAAAAGCTTGTTTCACTCTCGTCGTGTCGGAACGGCTTAACCATTGGCGTAGAGATTGCCCCATCACTGTGCCCAATGGGGGGCGACACCTCCCCAGAGCAGCAGTACTCGCTGCGATGGAACGACTTCCATTCCAGCATACTTTCCTCATTCAGGCATCTCAGGGATGAGGAGGACTTTGTCGATGTAACATTGGCGTGTGATGGTTGTTCGTTTACAGCGCACAAAGTTGTTTTATCAGCGTGTAGCCCATACTTTAGAAGATTATTAAAGGCGAATCCGTGTCAACATCCCATCGTGATACTCAGGGATGTGCAACAGAAAGATATGGAGAGTTTATTGAGGTAAGGAATCTTTTGGGAATAATAAAATCCCTATGTTTGCAAAGTTCAGTCAAAATACTCGAGTACCAGTACATAGATTCTACTAGGCTAAGGTCCGAAAATCAGTTTACGGTAAATATTTCTTGATAAGATTTGTTGCTTAAAGAAAGTGTAGAATGTAGATTATGCAATTATCTGAAAATTGCCCCCTACCCTTTTTCTTCCTTGTCAGTCATGAGCTATCACGATTTTAAAAATTGAAAATATGTACTCATGTGCGGCTTTTATGTGTCATCATTATCATAGTCAGTATAAACAAACACCTGGAGGTATGCTTTCTGTGTGATTCAGAAAATATAAAGATACACATTTTCTCAATCTAAAAATAAATGTCTTTCCGTTGTTTCATTTTTCGTCTTCACTTGAGGAACATTTGCTTATTATTCGATTGTAAAATGTATTTTTTCTTGTTAGTATTCAGGGATTATATAAAGTTAACAGACGTGCGTGGTTATGAGTTTGTTCAGTCAAATAGTGTTTCTAAAATGTGAGACATTTTAGAAACACTATTTGATTGATATTAGCTGATTTGTGCTTAACCTTTAGCTGAAAGTGAAATCCTTTTTGTTGTGTTGTAAGAAATAAAAAACAACTCTATTTTTTGTAATTTTTAGAAGGTTTGCAATTATAACTATGACTAAAAATCTTGAAGTAATTTTTTAAGTAATTACCTAGTCCAGTCTTGTTTCAATGTTGCTTTAAGTATATCAGATGATGATGCTTTTTATATGGATAAAATATCCAAAGTTTTTAATAGATCAGTATACAACAGAATTATCAAACTTATTTCATTCAAATAGATCGTGACCACCCCACGTATTTTTTCTTGAAGATGAGGCAAATGTTTCTGACAATATGTTTTCAAGGATATTACGTAGAGATTATAGTAAAGGAACGTCGTTGTAAATAATCCCAAAATCAATAAAATCTTGAACCATGTATTTTTATGATCTTCACTAGAAGTTTTCTTCGAAGTAGGATCTATGAGGATTTTTAACATTATTTTGATAATAATGTCATCTTTACCAATTTAAATTTTATGCGTACTATTTTTATTATCGGTACAACTCACCACTCAAGATATACTTGCGCAAAACTGCATTTCTGATCTTTGACCTGCTATATGTTCAAAGCATAAGTATCATCAAATGAGGCTTTTGTCTATGTGAATTTGTCCGAAGTTAAATGTTTATTTTGACTGGACTATTCCTAATTCATTTCTTTATTCTGTGTGACCTTTCCTATATGATTCAGTTTATTCAATGAATAATAATATATAGATATTGTACCTAATTAAAGAAAAGAAAGCCATTGTAGTTTTATTTTAGCAATGAATCAAGAAAATAATTCGACATTATTCGTGTCATAAAAATTAATATTTCAGAAAATTAAATAACTCATATGCTTTATTACTCACATACCTAGTAATGGACTTCTTATTAAAATTTCTTGTAGGTATTATATTTCTACAGTTAGTGTATGGATATAATATATAGCTATGATTAAGCTTAAATCAAATCTATGAAATTGTAACTGTCAAGCAATGAAGAAGGATAGAAATTGTTACACCTGCTGAGTCTAACATGACACTCATTAAAACTTTTACGAATTAATTATTTGATGATTATGATTGCCTAATAAGGTAGTACATTGAACAACATATATTTAAAAATATATTCTTATTTCAGGTTTATGTATAATGGTGAGGTTCATATTGGACAAGAACATCTCACTGATTTTTTAAAGACTGCACAAATGTTACAAGTAAGGGGATTGGCAGACGTTTCAGCCGGTTCCGCCGCTGGACAAAGACTGACATCTACCACTGAACAAAAGATCTCACCTGTAAGTAAAAATTATATCAATCTACTATCAATATTTGCAGAAATATTAGAAAAGTTTTTGGGATATAATCAGCTCCTGTAAAACGAAATATTTTCATTCTAGAAGATGATCTCTTATTAGATCTGCGCTGAAATTTTGATGCCTTGATCAAATTATGGGTCGAAAATATTAGATATCCTAAAATGTCTACCTCAAGATAGAAATTTTTATAGACAAAAAAACTATTTTGTAGCGTGTAAATAATATAATAAAATTTGTATAGAATATGCCAGTGCAATAATACACTTTAAGAGATTTGCGAAATCGATTTGTTATTGAAATCCATTAGCTTTTGGTCATATTTATGTCGTTACTAGGTTTACCATATCGCAGTTAGGAACCATAATATTGTTAAAAATAATAATAAGCGAATAATAATCACGGTAGATTAACAAACCCAGTAATTCGTAATATTATTTTCAGCAATGTCATAATTCTTGTAAGAACGATATAGGTACCAAAAATCAATTCTAATAATTTAAAACTAACTCAAATGTTTTTGGAATAGGTTTTTACCTAAGTTAATAAATTTACACAGAATTCTCACGAATTCTCATGAGTTGAGGAACGTCCCAAATTTTATTTCGAATCAATTTATAAAACTGAAAAATACATATACCTAATTGGAGATCAAACTAAAACGTCAATGAAAACTTTGAAACATTTTTTTCTGCGAAGATTATGGAAATATTAATTAAGTGCATGAAACAATGGAAAAAGACATGTGAACTTTAGAAAGTCCAAACGTATCTATCTTTACGTGTTCTTCGAATTTAGAGAAATGAAGAACTATAGTTTAACTTTTTTTGGAAAAGTCCGGCTTATGAGCTGTTTTAATTTTTTGGCTATTAAGTGGTAAAACTCGAAAAACCAAACTTCAATTCTTCTCACTATTGCTATGCTAATCATGAAGCACTACTCTTTCTCACTCAATGCTAATTTATTTTTCTGGTCCATTCTTAATTGCGACATGGCCACAGACGACTATTGACTTCCTTATTACTTTCAAATCAAAAATCGCTTCAATTAACAGCCGGTGTAAATTATTTATTACCAAATATCAAATGTCATGCATAATCATTAGAAAACCGGTAAGTATTACAGATCGCGATCTATTCCACATAGGTTGGGTCCAATAGAGAAACATTCGTATGCGAAAATAAAATTATGTTTATGTTAGTAACATAAATTTTCTCCAATCTCGATATAGATATAAAATGTATAATCTTGATTGGAATGAATCTCAACGGATGATAGTCATTACGATGAGACCTGGTGCAGATAAATGACTCTCTATCATCAATAAAAATGTAAATTTGTTGCTAGTTTTTTATCTTTCACCTCTAGATATATATTTCTATTATGTTTACAGGAGAAATATAAAGTTTGTATGGGTGTTTTACCGTTATTCACCTGTAGGTATATTTTTTTAAGAAATCGGAGAAGCAAACACAAAGATTTCACAATTGATAGATTTTTGCAATAATCAAATTTTTCTGACACTTTGTGTGTACTATACTTTCTTTTAAAATTGTTTACTTGGAACATTCATTGTCAAAAGATAAGACGTGATAAATTAAATTATATGAAACTTTGGAACAACCTGTGATCATTTTGATTCATATGGCAAAATTCAAATTCATCAATTCGTAAGAGATGAAAATTACTAGATACAATTTTCCGATAGAATATTACCATTATCCTTAAGTAACCTGATTTGCCTAATTTTTGACCGGATTCCTAAATGTGTCTGTCGCATAGTAAGTAAACGTGCACCGATGTTTTTATCGTGTGAAAGAGGGAGTGTTGAGAATTGGTCCCAAATTTAAAACAATTCAAATGCAAAATATCATTCTCCTCAAAAACCGCTCCCAAAGGGGGTGGATGGGACTATTTTTCGAAAATCGAAAATCTGGAGACGGTAAGAATGTTGAAATATGTGTGTTTCCGCCATGTTTTAGAATATTTGTTTATAAGTGAACGTTGAATGATTACGTTAAATAAATTTGTTACCAAAAGTCTTTTATTTAACGAGATTTTCACAACTTCAAAATTATCAGCAAAAGTAGAAATAATATTAGGTATTTTGCATTTTTAAGTACTATTTTTTGTTAAAAATATTTCTCTTTTAATTCTTCTGCCTACTCACTCATCTAATAATTAAAATTGATTACGCAAAATATGTGATTATTTTCTATATCAATCTCATTATCGCTAATATTTGTTCCATCACGCCTTGACTATCTTGTTTGCTCGTTTAATCACCTGTGATGTCTTTTTTACTGAAAGAAATCTAAATAATACGTGCCTCATTTACAATATTGTTCAATTCAATTTGCATTTTTTCGAATGTCATTTTACTTATTTATAAATATTATATTTCACTAATGATGAGAGAGGTTTATGTGATTTATAGAACTATAAATTTAATACTTGAAACTTGCGTAATATATACCACGGAAAGATATATATATATATTTAATATAATACGTAGTGTAAAAAAGTGTTTCTTTTTATGTAGGTGTGCTATATTATTCCTAATTTGAATGTGAAAGGAATGTTCAGATTTTTGGTAATATCCACCTATCTTGTTAGAGTATTTATTAGATCCGTTAGAATTATCTATCGTTTTCTAATTCAATCAAAAATGTAACGTTACTTGTTGCCACCTGTTATGCCAATGATGGAGTTTATAAAGTTTTAAATATTACAAAGAGATATTGGTTCTTTTTTTAAAGCAGATGATATAAGTAAAGGAAATTATGGATCTTTTGGAGATCAATTGATAATAAATTTAGAAATTGGAGCCACTGAATGTTTAAGGAATATCGCGAGAATCAAACAAATTCTCCTGAAAAACTTCATTTATATTGGTTCCAAGAACTTAATAGTTATAGGATTTGGAAAGTTGAAGTTGAACGTTCTTGTTGAAGAGTAATATATACACCTAGATAATTAACTTTATAATTCTCTACAACGTGCGCTGACCAACGTGGATACGAATACTCCTTTGCGTCTACTTACGCTACTGTGATAACTGATCGGTATGACCATATCTTGGAAGCCCTAACATTATGATAAATAATTAATTTTCAGTAACCGAAAAAATATTCTATTACCACTTATCCAATTCGATTTTTTTTAAATAAACGATAAAAATAAGTTAGTTATTGAGAGTTATCTCTATTAATTTTTCCAAATTATTCTATGGATGGATACATATTTGAGAGAAAAATATTTTTCAAAAATGTTTCATACTGAAATATACAGTTTGAACCATTAAAGAAATTGAACTGATTTTGAAAGCTTCTTCACTAGACTTTATATATTCAGTCTGAAACTAATATAATATACTAGTTTTTTGATAAAAAACTCTTACATAAAACTGCAAAACAATGAATTAATAACAAAACAATTTTAAAAACTAATCGCTAGTTGAAATTATATGTAGGTAGGTAAATATAAAGATTTGATGAAAAAGATTATTTTTGTGGATGCACTTATTTAATAAATAAGATTCTTTCAATTAAGCCGAATATTAAACCAGTCAAGAATACAAAATCAAAAAATATATAGACTTGTATAACTTCTACGAATACGAAATACGAATCATATAGTAAATATTAGATTAGGTTAGTTTAGGAAAGGATACAAATGTCTTATTGACATTTAACTCATAAACGTTAATAAATATCATAAAATTCTACAATTTTGAGGTTTTCTTTGAGTTTTGCTTTAAAATACATTTGCTCGTATGCTCCCTGGGAAATCGCCCATATTTGCCATAGCTATATTTGAAAAAAATCATCATAAGTCATTTCTAATACCTTATACAATTCTTATATTGGTTTAGAGATAAAATATTTTCATATAGTCTTTTGCCAGTATCTGTTTCTCTTCAATCAATTTAGAGCTATTCAAAAATCTACCTGAAATCCTTAACTTTTTTTACATAAACTAGGACTTCATTAGACTGGGCATTGAAAAATACAAAATAATATTAATTCTATTATTACTGAACTTTGAAGTTCTGCAGTTATATATAGAAGACTTCTGGCACCAACCAATTGAATTAATATTATTTTGTGTTTTTCAATGCAATGTTATTTATTTCCGACTTTTGATTAGTTTCTCACTTTATCAAAATCGTTGAAAGTTTGCAAATATTCAGTAAATTCAAAATATAGCAGCAGCAAACTGGTAACCCTGCCAAATAAAAATTTCTTCGCTGCGGGATGTTTTTGGGGGTATGACATTCTAGTTTTCAATATAGGACCACGAATCTGTTTTCAATTTAAAAAATAATCATCTACACCTGAGCACGATCATTATGCAAAATACTTGAGTACAGGTTTAAAAAGCATCCAAACAATCGAATAATTGTATGTAAATCTCTTTTGTATGGGAAGTCAGTAAAAAATATAACAAAAATAACCTATTCTAAAACGGCCTCTCTAGTTTCATTGAAATGTCAACAATAATAATTCTGCCACAAAACATTCAAATTGCTCTTTAATTATTGAATTTCATAAAATATCAGTAAGGCGTATAACCATTTAAAGATAATTTTTGAATTTTTAGCAACACATCACTTTACATACTACATACAAATATATTCATTTGTTTTAATTACCTTGCCAAACTTGATCACGGAACCTTGAGATTTTCAACAGTTTTATGTAAATTTAATGGCAATAATTGTACGTATTAAACTGAAAAGGACACTAATTAATAGTTATGTGAAATGTTAATTTATATTTTGGGTGTCTATACAACAAAGATATCATCAATAAATTGTTATAAAGATCCCATACATTGTATTTGGATAATTGAGAATAATTGCTTCTGCTAGTATGTAATTGTATATTTGTTGTTATGTCGAATGAGCAGTGGGTTAATTTCACAACGCATAAATCCTGTTTTATATACGATTTCTATCTTGAAACTCATAATTCTATTGATAATCCATTTACAAGTGGTATCAAACTGATGATGTCAAAAAGAAGTTGAATTTCAGTGTTGTTCCTTTTGGACTCAATTAGTTCACCGAGTTACAACTGACTTCAACACTTTTGATTTAATTTTTTCTTAATAAAAAAGCAGAACCCTTGAAATATACACATATTGATTAATTTAATCCTACTGTTTGTGGAAAAGCATTTCTCAATTTAAGAGCTGATTAATACTAGCGATCTGGATATACCTATGACGTAATTCGCTTGTCCTCGTTAATACCAAAGTGGTTTGGAAGAGGATTTCATTGTTTATAATTATCAACCTGAGAGTAGGAAGCAATTGTAATGAGTTCGTTTTTGAAAAAATAAAAATTTCACTATCTGTTACAATTCGACGCCAGTTTGATTGAAAGGATGTTTGGGATCTGGAACCGTTGGTTTAGATAAATCAAATAAATCACATCATTACCACTAACGGACCAATACTTTTATTACCTAATGTCACGCGAAAATTGTTTAAAGCTAGCATCTCCAGAGATAAACTTGATTTATTCATTAAATGAGGATGTATCTATGTATGTGTCTGACTATTTTTTTGCCATATATCTCTAGATATCTAAAACCTGATTCAATTCATTTAAAAAATAAGAAAAAACTGTATTTAACTTTTAAAAGGCAATATTCTAGCTTTACTAAATATATTTTACAAAAAATTGGACCGAAGAACCGGAGAAAATAATATAAATTCTATTGGTGCTGTTACTTTTAAAGTTGTGCAGTTGCAGTTAGATTGATAACTTTTAGGCACCAACTTCACAAGTATCAGCCCCAATAGAATTATGTTATTTTGTATTTTTCAGTGCACCAACTAATAACATCGGCCCAATTTTTTGTAAGAAACATTTATTTCACACTTTTGAGTGTAACATTATTCACGAAAATCGTTGAACGTTCACTAATACTAATGAAGATAGTACTTATCCTATTATCCACGTATATTTTTTGCTTGTAGTTGTTATTATTGAGATCTCAAAACATTTTTAAAGAAATAGGCATAAGTATTTTAGATGTTACCATTTTACCACCGCTGTAGCTCGAAAACCGTAACTCTAAGGAAAAAATGTTCATTATAAATGTTGCTACAAATAATTAGGTCTTTCTTGTAGTACCCACAGATTTTCGAAATAAATCGCATTCTCCACATAGCAAAAATACACATACGTATTTGAGAACTTAACATGCGTCTTACTTGAGAACCGTAACACTTTTGAAAAAAATGTTCAATTTAAACGTTTCCGGATATTGTCCTATCTTTAATTATACCACCTCAGATTTTCGATCTTCGAGAAAATTTGCCCCCTCCACGCCTTTCGGGGTCGGTTTTCGGAGGGAAGGAGATTTCGGATTTGCGTTTTTATGAATATGGGACCATTTCTCAAGCCTTCTCTTTCAAATGAATCAATAATCATCAAAATCAGACTACGATTACTAAATAAAAGAAAGGCACAAACCAAATAAAGCTCACAGTCGAATTGTATACCTCCTCCGTTCGGGGTTCGTCGGTCAATAATAGTTTACTAATGATTGTATTGGATGGTAAATCTAATATATTGGTGAATTATGATCACATAGCTTTTTAAGTAAATGCATAACCCATGCTTACTACATTGTATTAACAATACAGAGTGTTCATTTTTAAACTTCTCTTCTCGGATTTGTCGAAAAGATACTATTGAAACAAATCGCTGAAAGACGAAAAAAAACACATTGATAGGTAAAACTTTCTAACCGAAATTAGTACTAAACTGTAGATTATTTTAAAGGTCCCTTTAATTATTGTTTTCATCTGGCGCTTGGTTTTCTAAAATGGGGCTTTTCGTTTCCTAAAATCGGGCTTTTCGTTTCTGAAAAAAAAGCAATTATTCGTCCCAAGTTCTCAATAGGTAAATTTTGCACAAAATTCAACTGGCTAGCGCTAAGAGATAAGCGATGCATCACAAGCCTAGCCTCTCACCTATTGAGAACTTGGGATGGATAACTGTCTTGATTACAAATAAGGAAAGTCCCATTATAATAAATTATTCATACATCTTAGCATTTAAGATTTTTAAGAGGGTAGCTCTTGGATACAGGGCGTGAAGTAAGGGTGAAGCAAAGTTCAGTTAAAAAGTTTGTACCCCTCCGTTTCCAGTGATTTTTTTGAATCTTCACATTTCGAGAATTACGAACAAGGAAGTTTTGGAATGAACAACTTGTACTTAATGTGTTTAAGAATTGTAAACATCTAATATTGATGACGATTCAAGCTGTTTTCATCTTGCTTGGTTACTAGTTTCGAAAGAGAAGTTTCAGCTTCACAATGAAAAGCCATGGTTAATTTTCATTTCTTAATTCAAAATCGAGCAGTTTAAATTTACTCGCATCAATTTTGAGTAAATTCAATTTTATTTAGAATTTTTGAGCAAATAAAATAGAAAACTCAAAATGCAATTAATTTTCATTCACCGATATTTTAGGTTAAGTGCAAGATATCGTGGTGTGAATTTCACTAGTTTGTTTGCTATTTAATTGTAAAAAAAATTAAATGAATTCAGTGTCCGCAATTCAAAACATCAAAATTAAATTGTGTTTTGGGTTGCTCAGCATCGTTACCGCAAAGCGGGCGCTTGATACCACATAAGTCAAATGAATGTGTTATCATACATAATTACTATTCGGTGATATAATCAATGCTTAAGTTTCAATGTAAACAAAATCTGAACTGATAAACATATTTTTCAAAGCTCCTTTTCCGGATGCATATTCAACTTGGTGTAGTTATTTCATTAAAAAGTAGGTAATTACAGATTACAGGTACTTATTGTTGTCACAAATATCTTCCAAAAATTGTAGCACATAAAAATACATATCGTTTGGATTTATACATAATTGTTATTGATCTAAGCACGTTTTTAGCAACAATAACAGATTTCACTTACATATAACTAATACACAATTATCACTTAGGAGCGAGCTCTAATTCGACATTATAATAGATAATACAAGTTTTCAACCATTAACATAGTTAATAGCACGTTTTTGTTAACTGAAGCAGCATACATATGACAGGTATTATACCTAGGTACAATTAAAATCTCAGAACTTGAATAATTTTATATGGCAGTAAGTAGTTACCTATCGACTGTTCTTGATTCTGATTTGGAACAAGTTTTAATGTGACTATAAAGTACCTAAACAACCTAAAGAGGTCATCCCTTTAATTTTAGATAATGATGCTAACCTAGCGTTATCATTTCATGCCATCAAAAAAGAGCTTATATTGATCATTCGATGTAATACACTAATAATTCAATTCCATTTAATTATTCTTGTCCACTTCTTGTCTCTATCTTTTTTTAACATTTAATCTACGATTCTAATTTGTGCTAATTGCCAGTGAATATTGGATATAGTGTTGCGTAAAATTTAAATCTTCCGTATATTATCGAATGAAATGCACTTGATAATTTTACGTCGCGTCACACAAGATCAGTGCCTAATTAGAATTTACATAAAACTTCAGTAAAAAAGTCCTTGCTTACATCTAGTTTATACTATACATATATCCATATGTCAACAGGGAAAATTCAGTTTTTAAAGCACCCGATCTTATCACATGCTTTGTTATAATACAAATATAATATAAAAAACACGTGTCAGGCTAAGGGATGGTGTTAATATGAGTGATGATGTTCTCGTTTTCCTAATGTTGCTAAAATGTTCACTTTTCATTCATACATGTTTTTTGAGTTAGGTACTAAAATCCGGCTGCACGTATATTATTATGAGATTTAGGAGATTATGAGATACAAATATGACTCGGTAATGTGCTCCTACATTACAATTATCGCAAGTCAAAGAAACCAATTACCTACTTCTTTTACGAGAAGAGCGTACGCCAATAAGCGATTGGCAATATCATCAGATCAGATTATTCTAAAATGTTGATATGATATTTTCTTCTCTTCCCTACCAGTACTCAAAGTAGTTTTGTAAGAAAAATTTTTGGTCTCCGGATTTTTATTACGTTTTAGATCGTAATAAAATGATAAAAACGTAATTTCAACTATTGACCTGGGTGTCTGTCTGTGTCCATATTATTTCGTACAGGATAACCGATTATGTTTTTTTTAAGTTACTAAGCCCTCTCACCTGTGGCACAAAATTCGCACATCGCTCGCAATATCCGAAAAACTTTGCTCTGGCTCGCACGATATCGACAGATGGCTGACGCATAAACGGACGGATGAATGGACTTAGTATTTGTTGTGATGGCAGTAACTGATATACATACACAGACGGATGTACGGATTTTGTATTAGATGCTATACTTTGAACAGAAATAGACATTCAGTGAAAATTTTTACTGCCTACTCCTACAGTTAGTTCATAACTATTCATAAGTTACAACCCGCTGACAGACGGAATAACAGCGGTGTTTTAGCAAGAGGGTGTCCATTTTCAACCTTGTGACATATGATGCACTGGAAAATATTGAACGCTGAATTTCTTAATATAGTGTATTTAAGAGACTTTTTTATTGACCTCCTAACATCATTTTATATGTAGAATACAAATCAATTTATAAATGACGTCTACAAACACGTCAAGGGGCATACTTATGTATATAAGTTATAATTCGTTTTTAATTATTACGCTAGTTAATACCAAACCAATCACAATACAAGTTCATATTTTTGTCAACTATTTTCAACGTCGAATGTGACAATAAAACAAATTTCAGGCGTGCTAACTTACCTGTGACGTAGGTACCTACTACAATTGGTTACTTAAATTGAGTAGAAAAAGTAAAGAAAACAAAAATGATTATAATAATCAATGTCGGAATATATGTTCATACTTTTTTCTGCACTTGAAGAAATGTTATTAGCTAACGTTAAGTTCGCATGACCGTGGTTGGTGAATGGACACACACCATATTCCTTCGTTTATATAATTCATCAATTTAGGGACTGGTTGTAAGTCCGGCCGACAGCCTGTTACAGCCTATTAGAAGCCCGAACGGAGTAGGTTTTCAATTCGACTGTGTGTTTTTTTTTTGGTTTGTTTTATTTGAAAGACGAGGCTTGAGAAATGGTTCCATATTCATAAAAACGCAAATCCGAAATCTTCTCCGATCAGGAAACTGCTCCCAAAGGGGGTGGAGGGGGCAAATTTCCTCTAAAATGGAAAATCTGAGGTGGTATAATTAAAGATAGGATAATATCCGGAAATGTTTAAATTGAACATTTTGAACGGTTTTCGAGCTAGAGGTAAGTTAAATTCTCAAATATGTGTATTTTTGCTATGTGGAGAGGGTGATTTCTTTCAAAAATTGAAAATCTGTAGGTAGTAGGTACATGAAAGACCTCATTATTTGTAGCATTTATAATGATTTTTTTCCTTAGTGTTAAGGCTTTCGAGTTACAGCAGTGATAAAATGACATGTAAAATACTTATGCGTATTTCCGTAGCGATGTTTTGAGATCTCAATAACTCAACAACTACAAGCAAATAATATACGTGGATAATAGGATAAGCACTATCTTCATTGGTGCCAAAAGTTATCAACCTAACTGCAGCTGCACAACTTCAAAAGTAACTGCACCAATAGAATTAATATTATTTTGTATTTTTCAGTGCACCAACTGATAACGTCGTCTAATGAAATAAAAAAATAATAATTTGGAAATTATGTAGGTACTCGCTGTTGCCCGCGACTTCTTCCGCATGGAATTAATTTTCATAACTCAGAAACACCGGGATTTATATATAAATTCTATATCTACTGTTTCATTATACAGAGGGGCCCACAACTAGCACTTCGGTCAGTATCTGCGGATCCAATAACTTTTTGGATTTTTTTCCTTTAAAGGATGGTTAATAACTATGATATACCTAAGTATATAAAAAAATTGCTAGGTCAAGGTTATATTTTTTTAAAGGAATATCCTTTATTTGTTAGATAGCTATTTGATTTTTTCAAAAAAATTAAAGGCTAGTCTGATAAGTGTTTACTACTTTTGAACTAATTGCAGTGTCTGCTTTCTAGTTTTTATTCTGCTTATTTCGTTCCATTGAATGTTTATTATAGGAATATTATTTTTATCACTCTCTGATCTGAAGTTTTGAAGTGGAATTTCGGAATAAAAAGGTTTGGTTTTATAGTGGTCCTTATACGGTGAAACATGATAAAAGTTAGAAAATATATCAGAGCGAGAACTAAAATATGTATAAAAAACATGGTCTTCACTAGAAAATTTATTACAATTTTTCTATGAATGTGATAATTAGAACTTAACATTCCTCCTAACTTTCAATGATCCGTCAAATATTTTCGAAACGATAAGAGATAGGTATAGGGAAATCTAATACTATTCGATGAATAATTGAAAGAGCTACGGTTTTCTAGGGTGCTCTATTTGAAATAATAAAGTTATAGCACTTTGACATGAAGGACAATAAAGCTCATCTAAAGAAGCGTCCTGTACATATTTGTAAAATTCTTCAATAAACATTCAGCAGAACAAATTAAATTGGATCAAATCTAGAAAACAGAAATTGTAATTTCTCATCAGTAGAATAATATTAGTTTTTCAAACATCTCACATTTTCGAATATTGCAATTATTTCGAAATCCGTTGATCCCAGGTTACAAAGTGACCTTTAATTTTTGAGAAGAATTCAAATTTCCAATAAAATATACGATGTTGTATTTGAAAAATAATAATTTTAAATTGTGGACATCACAGTCATTAGCCATCCTCCAGAGAAAAAAAACTGGGTCTGCGTCGGACTAGACGGTGGAAGTTATACTTCTTTGGCTATTCGCACACAATTCTAATAAAATTTTAATGCGCCTCCTAAAGTATGATAAACTAGTTTTGCAAGCATAGAGAGGAAAACTACCGAAAACAATCAATCTTGTTGTCACACACAGACAGACAGGCAGCTGAAAATCAATCCCATAGGAGGTATTACCCTTACGTATTTGCGTACCAAGTTTGCTGTCGATCGGTCAAGTATTTTTCGAGATATAGTGTTGATTGACAGACAGACAGATAGTCAGACAGCTGAAAATCAAGCTTATAGGAGTTATTACCATTACTTATTTGTGTACCAAGTTTGGTGTTAATCCGTTAAGTATTTTCCGAGATATATTGTTGAAAGACAGATTAACAAAACAATAACTACCTAAAAAAAAATCGGTAATTAATAAGGAAATTTATTATACAATTTAATTTTTAAAAATTTCTCTAAAGGCCAGAACGTACAAAAAAGTATACGAAAACGTATAATCGACGATTTTTCTCACTTATAGCGTGACGCGGTTTCTCCACCAACACCCCATCCCAACGAGCCCAAAGAAGTATAACATCAAAAAATCTCAAAAAGTTGTCAGATCTGCAGTTACAGATCGATGGACTAATCGAATATGTTTTTATTCATTGTATTCTTCTGTATCATTACTAAATTTCTTAAAGTGTATAAACGAAATACATAAACAGCTTCCACATTTCCGACTTTCAACAATCGATGAATACATAATATAAGCCACTCTCACAATTTTCATATCAGTGTGTTACGAATATACATAATATCTGGAGCAATCTTCTACTCTCTCTCTTATATTCAAATTTCATTCATGAAAACGTTCACCCGCTGAGTTTAGTGTAGAGCACGCACGTGTAAGAGCGTATGCGCTGCGCTGGGCTCAAAGCCTTATTCCTCATTGCGTAAACGTACAACGTTAATTATGTGTAATTTTTATTACTCTCAGTATGTGTGTGTCGACCTTTATATATAATTCGTAAAAGGTATTGTGTATTTAATTTCAATTATAAATAGTGAGAACGAAACAATAAATCACACTCCACGGTCTCCCTCTTGCATATTATTATTTCATGTGATTAATTTTCTAGGTGGGGGCACATTTTTACCACTGAATTATAGCCACTGATTTTTCATTATTTCCTTTCTTTATGCTGCACCCAAGTTCTACATTAACAACAGTATTGATTACATCCCAGTTAGTAAATCTCATCATTATACTTGAGTAAGATTGGTATATTCAAAGTTTCAAGGCTTGTGATGATTTTTTGTTCGTCTGTCTATTCAATTTTCTCATACAAGATCAAGATTTTATTAAAATAAAGGAAAAAGGAGCAATTTTTGACCAACGGATGGGGTATATATATATTTTTTTGGTTCGTGCGCGCGTTTTATATAGTAATCTTACTCTGATTTTGATGATTATTGATTCATTCGAAAGAGGAGGTTTGAGAAATGTTCCTTTCTCGAAAATCGAAAATCTGAGGTGGTAGAATTAGTGATAGGACAATATCCGGAAACACTAAAATTGATTTTTTTTAAATTACGGTTTTCGAGTAGAGGCATCTTAAATTCTCAAATATGAGTAAGGTAAGGCGATTTCTTTGAAAAATTGAAAATCTGTGGGTACTACATGAAAGCTGTGGTAAAATGGTAACATCTAAAATACTTATGCGTACTTCTGCAGCGATGTTTTGAAATCTCAATAATAATAGCAACAACTACAAGCAAAAAATATACATGAATAATAGGATACTATCTTCATTGGTATTAGGTATTAGTGAACGTTCAGCAATTTTCGTGACTAATGTTACACTCAAAAGTGTGAAAAATATTTTTTATAAAAAATTGGACCAACGTTATTAGTTGGTGCACTGAAAAATACAAAATAATATTAATTCTATTGGTGCTGGTACTTTTGAAGTTGGTGCCAAAGTAACAGCACCAATATTATTTTGTATTTTTCAGTGCACCAACTAATAATGTCGATCTTTTTTTTGTAGAAAATATTTATATAGAAACGACTATTTGCACCTTTACTTTTTCGCCTGTATTGCTTAGTAACAATGGCGTTTAATACAAGTCAGATTTGCATACATTTGAATTATTGGCTAGATTTATTTGAGCATTAAGCTCAAATGGTGTCAATAAAACCGACAAGATGCTCATCATCATTATAACATTATTCTTACATAAGTACTCTTTCTTCCTAATTTATTTTTGGTCACCATGTTAATCTAAATTATAATTTCTAACAGCCGTATTCATAATCAAATCTTAGTTTAATAACTTACACTATGCTAATTTAGTTACTTAGTTTTGATTATTAAAACGGCTGTAAATTCGATAAGTGCATATAAGTACATTAGTAAAATCCGCGATCGTCTATATGGTATTAGATATTGTACATTTTTGTTCTGTAGGTAGACATTTTTTTCTATGATATAAGAATGGCCGATCAAACTTAGTGTTTCTAGTGTTATTTTTTTCTATTTGCATCTCTAAGGACCGGTTTTATAGTGTCCATTTGACCGTAGGTTGAAACTCAACCGGGGGTCAACCGTAACTTTCTTATAAACGTTCAACCCAAGGTTGAAATGACAGCAACTGACAGTTTTCTCAAACATTTCAACCGTAGATTGTGCTTCAACCAGCGGTTGACCAACCGACGATTGAAATGTCCTTCATAAAACTGGCCCTAAACGCTGCAGCCATACTTCCTAGGGAATATATTTCTTAATGAAAACATAATAAATCATTTAGAAATACAATTTATTTATTTATAATCTTACGATTCTAGAACTCCACGTCACTTCCATGGCCGACTGACAGACCCGAAGTACCACGAAACGACATCTTAACCTCACCGCCAGCAAAACGAGCACGCAGCTCTGATCGTTGCAGCTACAGCCCTGAACCTGTAAGGCCCAACAGCCCAACACCGAGGCAAGGGAATGGCGAAGCAATGCAAGAATCATTGCTCGGACAAGCCCTCGAGGGTGGTCCAACGATAATCTCGAAAACAGAGGTATGATCCAGTAATGATTCTCATTCATTTCTAAGCAGTTTTGTTGACTTTTTGTATTTATTTTGCAGAAGGGCAATTCCGATTCCTCCGTACTAGCGCAATCTACTGGCGAGGACAGCAACAGTAGTGATACAGCAATGAGCGATGCTGGACACGGCGATGAACCAGTTACCCCAAAGACTGAGCCATCAGACTATCCCATGTTGGATGATCATCATCCGTTTAATACGAATGGTGGCATTATGGATCCATCTAGGACGCCAGGGGGGTTTCATAATGCTCTCTTAGGACTACAAGGTGAGCTTGTCATCCACTGAGCTTAAAAAATATTGATTTGAGTTTAGATTATATTCCTATTACGCAATAGAAGTGTGGGTAAATGTATAGAACTAAGAAAATGTCTCCGTAGTTTCCAATATCCGTATCTGTATGAAATCTGGCAATTAGGTGAAATTACTATAAATTGCGTATTTTTACATTTTTATAACAATTTTAAACTTTTAGTTCGACCAGAAGCATTAGCAATAATCGCATTCGTAGCTTAAATTAAATTAATTACAGAAAAAGGACAGAGGTATGGCGTAGAGCCAAAATGATCTAAATATCGTTGACTTGTTAGGCACTAGCCTAGCCTGTTCCGTAACGCCTTTGTAACATTAGTTGTTAATTTTAAACCCATAGAAATAGTCCAAAGGATTAAGTTTGAGAGATCGTGCACGCCATTCAATCGTGCCCCTACTTCCAAAGCATATGTGAGAAAATATAAAATCTATGCGATTTGAGTATTATGGAGAGGTACTCCGTCCTGCTAAAACCAGATATTGTTAGTCAAGTTTGAGGATAAATTGTATTTTTGCTCTATTCAGAACTACAAGAATATAATCTCATTGCAAAGTTTACAATTGGTATTCCTTCCAGTCAAACCCCCAGTTTGAATTCGTCGAAGAAATAATTATAAATCATTCATCTTCATGTGAAATATTATATCAATATATTTCAAAGTTATACAAATACTGAGTTTCAATACATTTTTGCTCAATGCCGTATACGCATGATTGAAGTTTACTGCTTTTTTATTATTTATATTCCCAATTTCAATGACCGTTCCTACTACTTCACTGGATATTAATCCGATAAATAAATACACAAATTCCTTATCGATCCTTGCGAGAGGTGAAGCCTGTGCTGTCTCATTGCTCACACGCAACGAATCGGTTTGGAGTAACTGGATATTATTGCTTCTTGCTAGGAAAGCACATACGGCCCTTGGAATATTATCACGCAGATTTTATCAGATGGTATAAATCGTGGTAAAAAGTGACTTTATGGAAATAAAGCTACTGGAAATTCTTATAACGCATAAAGACATTTACCAATGATCTGAATAGTGTAGGTAGAAATATTTCATAAATAATCTGAATTTAACGAGCTCGTGTGTTTTGATCTAAGTAAAAAAAATTATGAATAATATTTATTTTAATGAGAATTGAAATTTTACGTATATATTTCATAATTTCAAAGAAACTAGTTAAAGTATCGATATTTGAAAATTTGTTTGGATCATTTTTTTACCAGTTGCGTTCAGACTAATTTTGCAAAAATATCAAATTGATAAATTACTGTGGAGCGGGCATTTAAAAAATCCTATATTGGCTATAATCCTACAATTGACAGTTATATACCATAACCAAAGATTAGTAAGTTTCCAATATAAGGTCAGTCAGACAAGGCGAATAAAATGCAAGGGATAAAATTTATACCAGATATACCAATTTAAAGATCCAGGTAGAAAATGACACTGGCGTCTGCACATGAATTATCCTTGTTGGACAAAATAAGAAGTGAAAGAAAGTATAAAAATGGTAGCTCAGATTTTAGTTATAAAAACGGTGAAGCTAATTTTTGTTTGGATTTATATAATTATCATGATGCAAAAAATGTATAGCAGTTAAAAACCTACTAGAAATTATTCGACATTTATTCATTATATAAAATTAAAATTTGTATATTCATTCATCTGGGTAAATAATTTAAACCATTCAAATTTAGTTTTTCGGTTTAATTGTGATCAACACAATTATTTAACTAGGTGTTCCAATCATCTTGTATTAATAAAAATTAAAACAACAATTGGCAAACAATCAATTCTTTATAAAGGCATAAAATTATATAATGACTTACCGGATTTTCTTAAAAAAATTGACAAAACAAGATTCAAAAATAGTTTGAAAAAATATGTATTATTATAATAAATAAGTTTCATAAAGCTTTTTTTAATGAAATTTCTGATTTCATTGTTTATTCTAATACTTATGTTTTTTTTATTATTATATATTTTTTTACTTTCCCTGTTATAAACATTTATGTTTCTTGGGAAATAAACCATTATTATTATTATTAAATTATTTCATAAAATATAACTAAGAAATGGTTCTTGATAACATGAACATTATTCATTTCATTCATATTTGAGGAGCTTTCAGGGAACCTAGAAAAGAAAAGAAAATTAGCCATCATATCAGACTTATAATTTCTACTTGTCTGAATAATAATTGTATGAAATAAAAATTGCTAAATCTGTTTTTATTATATTGGTATATATTGATCTAAACCTAAACCTACGCTCGTGTACAAAATTAACAGAAAACAGCAAAATTTCCAGGCGTAGATATACAAGGATGAATTCATAAGAATTCATTTAGAAAGAATCTTGTAGCAAAGTTTCCTGAATGTTAAGCTGAAAACGGCATTAAAGGTCACCGTAGGACCCAACAAAGGATATTCCTCGGGTGTCCAATCTTGTTATTATATTATCTTTTTCCAAGCTGCAAAACTACAAATGTCAAGAAATAATGTAGAGCACAGACCTACTTCTAATACAATCAGTGTGGGCGTATATTTTATATGTAACTTTTGCTAGGGCACCTAGTGCAAATGATGCTAAATATTTTACAAATTGTAAAAATTTTGATTTTTTTCAATCTTTCAGGTCTTGGAGGGCTTATGCCAGGACCTTCAGGAATGCACAATAGTCCAGATAATTTTGGTGAGTATTACTATTTCATTCATCTAATAAAGAAAGTCTTTATTCTCTATGGTAACATTTCGGATAACCTGGAAAATTAGCATAATATATAAACATAAATCTTGAATCTGCCGGTTTTTTCATATATCAAAAACAAAGCAAAGAAAATGGAGAACTATATGTTTATATGCCCTCCCATACTTGTTAGTTGTGCTTAAGCTTACTTTGATATATTATCACATTTGCCTTGACGTAAATAATCTATGATTTTATTCATACAAATCTAGGCATCCTAAAATAAAACGAGACTTCTTATCAAAAGCAAAACATCAAATAGAAATCTACTCAATTCATCTATTTATCTAGAAGCACGGCCATTGAGATGGTCATCGTGGCAGATGGAATGACCATTCCAAATAAAAAATGAGTTTTCCGTCCAGAGATTTTGCCAGATAAAATCCCAGTTCAGGACATGATATGTGCCATTTCAGAAGAGAGAAAAGGAAAGAACAATCACACATATATACTTTATATATTTGGATGGAGTTTAATATTGAATATTTCATATATGCGTCCAAAGATAGAGAAATATCTGACATACCCCTCAATATATATGTCACAACAACAGTGACCAGTGGGAAGGAGTTGGAACTCAATTTTCACTGGGTTGATGGTTTCTATGAATTATGAAAAGGATAAGAAAATGAGTTTGCTTGAAATATTCGTCCGAATATGTAGAAAAAAATCCTCTGTTCTAATTCTATTATGTCGGAGATCATTCTATGATATTTGCATCCCGAAGTTTTACTTATTTTTCACAAAAACAAACTAAAAGGAAAAGTAGAAAAATTGATAGTATAGTATACCAACCCAAAATTGTTTATAAGCATTATGGGAAATTTGATAGATAGGGCATAGATATTTGGGTTACCGAGTTTCACTCGGTCAACAAATGAAATTGCTTAAAAATTAAGTAGGTAAATCAATACTAACCTTATCTGAATAACTACTGTAAAGATTCAATAACTTTTCTATTACGAACTCTTCGAATCTTGCACTACTGTTTTATTAGAGTAAAATAGAATTCATGTAAATGACATTATTTTCCATCATTTGTTAATTTGAATACTTTGTGAGATTTAGAAAGTACTGGATAAATTACGATAATGATAGCAAGACTTCTCCAAAAGAATAACCCGCTTATTACTTTATGACTGATTTTATTACTTGTGGAGTGAGTTTACAACGTTAGGGTCGCCTTCGACAACAATTAGCAGGTCGATGTGAATAAACAGAACATTTTACGAATAATTATTGCTAAATGACAAATTTTCTACAATTAATTCGTATTAAAAAAACAAATAGTTATGTGCATCATTTTATCAAAATCCTCAGAGCTACTTTAGAGATAGGTATTTGAGCAAACATATAAATCTATTGATCGATATATTGCTCTTTATATATGATAATATATATTTACCTATTGGTCTAGTTGATTACTAGACATTAACGATTTATTAGTTCCAACTATTCTAAAGTTGTAGAAACTAAAAGCTATTTGTAAAAAACCCATATGACATTTTTTTTATAGCAATAATTATTCTTCCCTATAATTTGTCTCCAAAAGTCTTATCAAAATACAGCCAAGCCAGTAAGAAGAATCCAGAGAAAACAGAGAAATATCAAAAATGTATCAATAATTAAAGGATTCACTTTTTCAGTAATAATAAAATACTAAAGAAGGTATACCTAAATAGCTCAACCTGTAATTTTGAGTTTGTATATAGGGGTGGTTATAAATTGGGTTTCACACCATACCAATATAAAGAAACATGTTCCCGAATGCAGAACAAGTTTCTATAGTATCTTCTTATACTACATACAAAACTCTTGATCCAGAACTAAGTTCCATATTATTTCTCTAGTAATGGCAAAATCAATTCCACGTAATAATTACTTGACTTCCCCTTGCCACACGCAACCAGAGGCATTACCGCTAAAAAGAATGGAGAAAAATAAAAGAAAAACGTGACCAAGACTTTTCCCCGAAATGCAGTGAGATTAAATTGGTAAGAGAGAGAGAGATCGAAGCAAGAAAAAAAGACGGTTGTTAAAGTCTATATTCCAAACGTGCAAGTTGAAAAAGGCGAGAAAGAGCTCCGAGTAATTTCTTAAAATACTCTGTGGGAGTAATGTCGTTTTTATCGAACATGAAGCAATAAATGCACGTTATGGTATTATGGCACGGAATAGAGCCGATAACGACAGATGCCGTGCACTGTAATACCGACTGATGGGAAATAGGGTGGCGTGAGTTGATAGGTACTGTGAAAGGTGGAATTCATTCTTAAAGGTGGGGTAATGCTGGAGAGAGTTAATAAAAAATATATAGACGTGCAATAATTCATTGACATTCGTCTAGTAATTATTAGTAGGTAATTGTTAATTTTCTGCTGTTACCCCAAGTATAGTCCCTCTATTCGATCTTTTCTGTTCAGAAAGGGGGAAGGTGTAACAAAATCATAAAATGGGGTTTCAAATACTCATTTGTCCAAATTTTAGCCTTGTTGCTGGATTTATCAGTTTATCATTATTTGCCACATTCTTGTAGCTGCCGAATGATAAAGTTTAATTAATCTTCATTCTTTCTTAATCCACAAGAAACGAAAAAGAATCATTGTGATTTTTATAAACACATTGCAAGTGAATCGAATTAAAAATATTTGTTTTTCACTAGTCTTGCATTTACACAAAAGACAAAAAAAATATTAGGATATTCATGAAAATAACTTGACAGAAAGGTATTCTTGCCACATTTAAGAAGACTAGCCGCATTATTTCCAAATACTCAATTTAGAACAAACTATACCTAGCTACGTGGAGAAAGCATTGTAACGGTATAAAATGTTCGATGCCCGGTTTTCAACACATGTTTACGTATTAGGGCCCCTGAGTCAAAAAAAATAATTCAGTCATTGTTCAACCTGTTCTGTTTGTCTGTCTCTGCCAAGTTTATTTCGGGAATGGCTAAACCAATTTTGCTTTTGCTTTTACGCTCGCCTGTGACACAGGCTGGGCATCCTGCTCGCAATAATTGGAGGTAATAGCCGATGAAACTTTTTTTGAAGAGTGTAATGCAAAGCCCTCTACCAGTATCACAAGGCGCAAACGCCGGAAAAATAGTTATGCAAGAATGAACTGGGAAATGTTCTAACGATTTGGAAAATTACTATTCATTCTGCAAGGATTAGTCTTTCATCAAAATCAGATCATCTGTTTAGACGTGAAAAGTAACAGATATACTGACGGACAGAGGTCATTAATCGTATTTTTCACTAACATCCCAAAAACCGCTCCCTATTTACCTAGAATTGTGCAACTTCAAAATTACCAGCAACAGTAGAATTTATATTATTTTTAATTTTTCAGTACCTACTCCAAGTCGGTTCTATTTTTTCTTATAAATATTTATCTAATTGGTTTAGAGGAGCTAAGTGAATTTAAAATAGTATCGAGTTTTAACTTGAATTCATCTCAAGGTGAGAAGGACTGAATATGTGTATTTAACTTATTTTTCTAATATTTTTATTTCAAAAATAAATGAAGATACATCTGGGCATACAATATTCTAATATATATTATTTGTTTTGAATATAATCACTTGATAGGATAGAATCTTGACTTTCTATAGATAACACGAAGTACAGCGTTTTTAATTACTATCAAAGGCTTTAAAGCACTATTATAGCGTTCACCCGATACTTTTAAACCGTATTTAATAAGTTGTTAAAAATATCTATAACCAACTAATTGAATTGTTCCTGTAGTTGAAACCTTTTTTGTGTTCGAAATGATGTAAGATTACTAATGCTACCAATATAGTCCCTGCAATCTGTATGTGCTTCTAATAGATATAAATATCTGAGTATAAATTATTGAAATTGTACTTTTATCAATGAAATATGATGCAGTCAATAATAGAGTGCGGCAAGGTGATACGTCAATCGTATCTCATGGACCCCATGTGGGCACAAAAAGTTCACTTAAGAGAGTTTTTTTTATTTTCAGAAAGGTATCCGGCATTTCCACACTCCTTGAAAGGTTTTCGATATATCTTTTTCCTTTCTTTACATGCAGGTTCTCAAGGGCAATTTTCCCATTTCTCTCACCTTATTTTCGCTATTTTTCTTTCTCTCCCTCTCTCTCCCGTTTCCCTACGCGTACACACAGAAAGAGTCCCGCACACACTTTCACCGATAAACAGCTTTTCTGCATTTCGACGACTTTCCCTCTCGATTTTCTCACGATCAACGAAAATCCTCTCGCCCCGTCGTCGTCACGAAATTTGTTCATTTCCTTCGATGTTGTGGAAATCAAAGTACGCCTATATCAGGGCGTCGCAAGTTATTTTCTCAGTTTCCGCTGTTCTCTTGGAATGAAACTCCTCCAGATTTTTATTTTAAATAAGTATATTAAAATTATCCGAAACATCACATCCATTTATGTGTGAATAATATTCTCTCAATTTTATTTATGTTTTTCAATTGAAGAAACGGAAATAGAAATTTAACATTATATTAAAATGGTGATTTACCAGAAAACCTTTTACCATTGAAGCTTTGAGTTGTATTCCTCAATTGTTATCAGATAGGTACGTATCCGTTTAACAAGACCGTTTTTGTAGCTTATGTTTTTACACCTCAAGCTACGTAAGTACTTTTTGAATTGTTTCATTTTCCTTTTGTTGAAGAGTTCTTACTGGAATACCGCTACGTTGAAACAACTTTGATACAAAAGCATACTCGGCATAGTCTGTCATTATCTCATAGATAATATTGTAGTGATTGTTAGGTATAAAAAAAGGATGTGGGTGTGTGACTTCATCCATTGTGGTCGACAGTACCAAAGTTTCACGTGAAATGTTAGTTGAGAAGAGGAGAATGATTTACTTAGTTGAATTTGACATGTAAGAGGCACGTCGGGATCTATGTACTAGATGAAGACTGTGAGAGAAAAAAATCGCCGTACGACCCTATTTACTTTAATTGCGAGGATGTTTTCCGTCTTAAATGCGACACGAACAGCTTAGAGGGAAGCGAAGGGGCGAATTCTGCGATTTATTTTGAACTGCTGGAATTTTGATATGCTCAATATACTCACTGTTTTTTCATTCTGTTGTTTATAGTTTCAAGTCAGTATCAAACCATTTGTGTTTGAGTTTTTATAGTAACATAGAAATGCGGTCAATTACGAGTCGAACTCGCATACGACGGGTTCCGTTATTATGTCGAAAATAAAAATAAACAATGTCTGTAAATTTCAACTCCACGGTTCATAAAATACAGCCATCTGAAACGAGTATTCGCTCGCTGAAGAGTGGTTTGAATTAGAAGAAATATGACATTCATCATTCATGTTGGAACTTTTATTTTAAATTCATAATATCTATGCATATAGGTATAATAAAATGGTAGAACCCGGTTTGCCTGTTCTTTGAAAACTTTGAAGGTATTTAACAAAAATGGACTGAGGGCGATAAGGGGAAGGTAATAGAAAACAAAACTACGATTTCTAAATTTCTTTTCTGTCTGTTTGTCCTGTCATCTCCAAAATTACGAACGAAATTTAATTTAGATTGGAGCAGAATATAGGTTTTATTTCATTTATATTGTTGGAAAGAAGATAGATATCCTAAAGAAATTAAGATGAAAATAAATTCTATGTTAGTAAAAACAGACTTGTTATCAAACTGTTCAGGTATACGCCATAATTATGAACAAATGTGGCAACTATTTGCCCCCCCATTGGGGAAATTTACAGATGTAATTTCTAGGGCTTTTAAAATCAGTGGCGGTGCTGATATATCTGAGGCAAAATAGTTATATTTCTATGATTTTTCTCTGTCTTATAATAGAGACTTTCAAAAATTAATCATTTTTATATTTATTCTGAAATCATGAAGATCAATAGTTTAGTTTTACATAAACTTAAACCGGTTGTGATGACTATTTTCTCATTCGAAAGATTACTGATTGAAGAATTTCCGTATATCCATAATTCATATAACCCAAAATATAAAATACCGACAAGAAGAATATAAAATAACATTTATTGGTCGGTATTTGGATATTTGGCACACAGGTCTTTATCACCTGGATTAACTCACAAGATAATTTTACTCCAGAAAAATGTTCCTGTGGGATGATCAGAAAACGAACAACTTAAAATTTGGTATAGGTGTCTTAAGGAACATTATACCTGATAATCGATATACTTTGGTGACGTTATGGAGTTTCTTTGGGACGTAATTTGTTGGGAATTACTTTGATTCCCGCGTACGAATTACGGGATTTGCTAGTAGGCATTCAATAAAAAAATACATCTTGAGGATGCAGTCATATAAATAAATTTCTGTGCATTAATTCAAGCTTTAGATAATGTTCATTCTTCTAATTTCACGAGGAAGGGATTAAACATTATCTAAATTTCGGCCTAATTCAGTGAATTTTATTTATAAAATGATGGCATCCTCAAAAATCCTTTGTTTGTTGTTTATTTGTATTATTATAGTTATGTCTTTACTGTCTATGCTTTACCTCAATATAAATGTACGGAGTAACTACGAGTATGAGTTCTAGTCGTAGTTACTCCATTTTATAGTGCTCCGTCTAATAAAGTCTTCGTTATTTTTCGTTTAAAGTTATCTTGTTAAACATATTTTTTTAACGGCAGCTTGTTTTTGAACAATATGAGTTCTTATATATGGACTAGAATATATGAAATGATACTATATCCTTGTTTATATGTCTCGATCCTTTTCTTCATATATATATACTCATCTACGATCAAATTGGATATTCTCAGCGTATCTCCCATTTCTTCCCTCCCCAAGACTGACCATTGGGGGGAAAGCTGCTTTCCCAGCAGCAGCAGCAACGCAACACACAAGCCGCTTTCGTTGGTGTATTATTTGGTATATTGCCATTCTGCACAGGATACTGCTATACATCTGGATCGATAGCTCAAGACGATATTGTATTGTAGTCATGTTTTAACGGTTATAGTTCTCAGAGAGATAATATCAGTGGGGGTGGTGGTTGCTATGTGCCGCTCTACTGTGTAAAAGGAGGCGGTTGGGATCTATGCGGGAAATTCAGTTGCCATTCAGTTACTAGTTCCGCATGCAAAAAACTCAAATATACAGTGTGTCCAAGATAAGGTTGGGGTACTATTGGTATAGATATTGATAACGGTAATAGGTACGAAGTCGGTTGATGAGAAAAGAAGCTGAAGAATTTGATGCTATGTTCCCAAAATATTAAGCTCTTCTGGTTATCGAAATTAAAAAAATGTTTTTTCTAAAGTTCTGTGAAAAACTAGCAACAACATGAAAGTAGATCCTCACAACATTTTGAACACAAAAGCACTTTTAGAATGAAAACCTAAAATAGGCAAAGGTATCATCAGATACATTTCCGGTTTGATAATTAAATGGGCTATCTAATATAAATATAAGTAGCCTCATTTCGATTCGTTCCAAATACAAAGTTGATGATGGTTTCTATGAAACGAAACATTGATAATATTGGGAATTCTAGTTTTTGAGCTGGATAATTACACACTGTATATATAAGTGATATATAGTCCTATTCAGAGTAAATGATTGACTACGTTTTTTTTACCTCCATAATTTTAATTAAATAACCATCCTATATTATATAACGACTTAAATATATAAAGTCCGGTCCTGTAGTGTATTTGCTTGGGGATTGTGTACATAATGGGGATACAACCGGCAGTTTAATTTTAGTAAATAAGTCGATACCATTTATTGTGAAAAATACTTTAGCTAAAAGTATATCTGCAATGATTACAGAACGATTTTTGACCAACATTTAGAAGATACTATTGTCAAATGTAAAGTTAATATTTCTGAAAATTTTATAGACATCAAAATAAAGTTTGGTACGTAGATTCTGTATTCGTTATGAATTTTCTTGATTAACATTGAACTTCGGGCTTTACTGGAAGTAATATTGAGTTTATTATTTAATGAAATATCCATCGCTCACTCAGTTCCAACCTCATATACAACTTTAACCTTAAAACTATGAATATGAATAAGTGAAAACATATTGAACGCATCTGTAGATGGTTCTTGACAAATAAAAAAATGGTCAAGTGCAAGTTATTCTCGTGTGAAGAAGGCTTTGTTGGCTTGTAAAGCAGAATATCATTTTTTCTGCGATAAATGGGAAAACGACTGATTTTAATAATATTTTGGCGAAATTTCCAGTATATTTTACACTTATTAAAAATATATTTCTCTCGACTGATTTCAAATTTGATTCTCTCAATATTTTCTTGCAAAATTTCTTTTTGATATCTCGACAATCTGTGGAGATACTTTGACTTGGCTACGCACCTTCGCCCAACTGTATGAGAATATTTAAATTCGTTAGCAAAACAGACAAAGCGACTGATATATAGAAATAAACTACAAAATGTGTAAAATATGTATAAGAAACATTCCAAAAGTTTATTATTTTAGTTGGTAAGTTTTTTATACCTATATATATTCATCTACCTAACAGTATATGGGCAGCAATTTTCTATACAACTACTTTATGTGTTTATAAGGAGATTAGCTAGAATATAACCCAACCCTCTATACCTGTAATGACTTACGTCAAAATAAAATTGGTTATTTCGGTAGTGCAACGACACATTCATATTTTATGAGGCTACTAAAAAAGATCACTAACATTTTAATACACATCTTAATATTGAATGATTCTCCACACGTTATTCTAAATTACTAAGAAGATATTATTTCAGATATAGATATATTTTTTTTTTGGCAATAATTTATTTAACTATTTTAAAGGTTCTTCAGAAAAGTCTCTTGAAATACTTATTTTTTCCTTTTGCAAGTGTTAGGTATAGTCAACTGTTGCTTTACGATATAATGTATCAAATTGATAGAAAATCAAATATGTGCTATTTACGAAAACATTAATTAAAATGAGCTTCGAATTGTAGAATAAAAAAGATTTCTCGATCTCGAAAAAATGCAGGTGCCGCAATAGCTCACAGCTCTTGTTAGGTCAGAAAAATAGAAAACTATGTTAGGAAATTATTTTAATTTATTTTGAACAAAAAATAGCAAATATAATAAAGCGAATATCAAAGGTAAAAATAAATATTTTCATTCTCACAAAAATACCTTAGAACTATTAATCAGAAAAATTAACTTCAAACAAAAAATGAACATAAGAAAAATAATGATAGATACAAGAAAAATATAAATAACAAGATTTATTTATATAAAAAAAATATCTCAACAGATAAGAAAATATTGTTTAGACACTCGTAAATATATCTTTGTTACGCAGACAAGAATTCAAATAGTAAAAATTGAGCCGATTGGTTTTGTTCTTTTCGAATAGTCATTGTTGCTCCTGAAAACCGTCTTTCTGCAGGCACTGAAGTAGCTTGTAAACTTATAAAAATATTTTCATCACATCATTTCGAAGCTAACAGACTGTCCTTTTGCACCCCGCTACTCTCGGACTTGGTGGTTCTCGGTGCGATGGTCCTTATTTCAGTAAATTTCAGTTTTTGTTTATCTGACGACTAGTTTGTATTATATTTTTATGAGATTTAAACAATATTTTGCCTTGTACGAGGCTATTTTATGATTTTTTATTACAAATAATTAAAAGATAATTATTAATACTTACATTAGAAATTAATTGACAAGACACTGTTCGGTCAATCTATCATGAAGTGTCATAAATTTAACCTTATCCTATTGTATTCTTCAAAAATGTTAGTTCAAGTTTATATATTACTTTCAAGGATATTCTTATGTCACCATTTTTGCATGGATAAAAGATTCAATTAAAGTATAAAAAATTCGTGTAAATTTAACTTTTTAATATTTTTTTTTTCGGGACAATAGTCGGCGGTTTTTTTTGTTAAACGTTGCATAGCTCATAGCATATAGCTCTATATTTGAAAGAAATTTTTTTAATAGAAAAAAATTTTCCCTATCTTTTAGTGCAGACTTGTGTTATATATACATATGTATTATATATTTTTAATAATATTTAGTTTTTGTTTTCGAGACTCGAAATTTCGAGAATCTCTAATCGAGATCAAGAATTGTCATCAAGAAAAACTTCAAGACGACAGTTTTTAGTAAATCGATAAAGATCTGGTAGTAGCATATTTCCCCACCACTGGCACTACTATCTCTGTATACTCATGTATGTGTAGGAGGTCCAAACATAGCCATATTGCGTATCTCTGTACTATATAACCCCCTCCCCCCACCCCATCTCTTGACATTGGTCTATTGATTTATACTGCCTTGTCCGTTTCCTTCTTACTCCATATCTGTTTTTGTGTCCAGAAATTGGTCGACTGAGGAATTGTATCTGGGGCTATAGGTGACAGCCGAAAAAATACGGATGCGAAATACCATTCGGGCCGCTGCCTTGTCTCACTTTCTCAATCTATCTTCTATCTCTTCCTCGCAGTCACATATTGCAGAGGAAAAAATATATAACCCCGCTCTGTTCAAATATAACTAATGGAGTAGATTTTCGGAGATATATGAGAACTGGGTAGTGGATGATTGGAGGCTACTTTTCTCAGTGCTTGGAGAAGTAAATAATATTCGGAAGAAGGACATTTAATACAGTTCGTATCTAAAGAATGAGGGATTTTTGTATATAGGTACCTATATATAGTGTGATATCTTTGTTATTGGATCGGAAAACAGGCTTTTTTAATGGTTACCATCTTACATCGCTTTCATTCGAGTAATAATCATTATATCTGATAAACCTACAAGCTATCTTGAGCAGTATTCGTTACACTGCAGAAACAATGTGATATCTTGCATAAGAGGGAGTTTACCAAGACGCGATTCAAACAATTATACCTGATGAGAAACAAAATCAAAACCGATAGAACTATTTATACAGACCAGCTGTATTTAGGTAATTTTGAATTTCCTATTGCTCTTAGAAATCAAGGAACTAAATATATCCGATTCTATTCGTTTCCATAATTTAAAAAAAACAATAAAGCGTCTACAATCAAACATTCGACGGTTGCTATTTGCCTGATCTTGCATATTTTGAAAATTGACACAAAACTATGAATTTAGAAACTAGAAATTTTTTTGTTAACAAAATTCAGCAAAACAGATTCTAGTGAGAATGTCATTAGCATGATCTATCTATCAGATATCGATATAATTTTAGTTTTTTTGAGATAGATAAATAGAAAATTCAACAAAAATACATGTATAGTCCTTTTCACAATAAATCGTTGACTTATTTCCTAAATACCTCCATAATTTTAATTAAATTACCTACCTAGCTTATATACCGACTTAAATATATAAAGTCCGATCCTGTAGTATATTTGCTTGTGGATTGTGTTCGTAATGGCAGTTTTATTGCATTAAATAAGTCAATACCATTTATTGTGGAAAATACTTTACCTACTCACAAAAAGCAATGTATAGGACATTTGGCGTCTTGAAACGATGAGAAATGAAAAAAGTAGAATTTTAAAAGATATGAATATTTTATCCATATGGGGATAATTATCTACACCCTCACCAAGTTAGATGAACGGTTTTGGGTTAGGAATGCACGATTAGGTTTATTCGGGTTTGAGGGTATGTTAGGTTGTGACTCTCCCCAGAGAAGGAGTTGGGGGAAAAATTCAGAAATCGTCTAGGTAGAGAAGCGTTCCAGAAATAATCACTATTTAGGAGTGATTTGGAAAATTGTTAATCCATTGCATAATGTAATGGCTTCTCATTGTTTCACTTTTATGAAATTATAGGATGGAATATAAGAGGTAAATCAACACCTTCCACAAAAATTGTCCGCTTTCTGTTTTTGACCCACGAACCCAAACGGTGGAGGTATACAATTCGACTGTCAGCACTTTTTTTGGTTCCTGTGCGCGTTTTATATAGTTAAAGTACTCCGATTTTGATGATTTTTGATTCATTTGAACGTTTAGACTTGAGAAATGGTCCCATATTCAAAGAAACTCAAATTCTCTCCTTCTCCTTCCCTTCGAAAACCGCCACCCAAGAAGGTGGCGGGGGTAAAATTTCTCGAAAATCGAAAATCCGAGATACAGAATTAAAGTTAAGAAAATATCCGGAAACAAATAAATTGAAAATTTTTCCAAAAGTTTTCGAGTTTCTGCGATGTTAAAATTTGAAATATGTGTATTTACGCTACGTGGAAGAAGCAAGTCTTTTAGAAAATTAAAAATCTGAGAATGGAAAATGAATGACCAGATTATTTGTAGCAACATTTGTATTGAACATTTTTTCCACAGATTTACGGTTTTCGAGTTACAGCAGTGGTAAAGTTTATAATATGCGTATTCCGAAAATGATGTTCTTAGATTTCTGAATAATAACAAATACCAGTAAAGCATATATAATGGTGAATGGATAATGGTGAACCTTCAACGATTTTCGTGACAAATGTAAAACTCAAAAGTGTGAACTAAATATTTTTTACAAAAAATTGGACAGACGTTATCAGTTGGTGTACTGAAAAGTACAAAATAATATTAATTCTATTGGTGCTGATACTTGTGAAGTTGGTGCCAAAAGTTTTCAATCTAACTGCAACTGCACAACTTCAAAAGTACCAGCATCAATAGAATTAATATTGATTTGAATTTTGTTCTTTTCAGTGCACCAACTGATAACAAACCATTTTTCGCCACCTTTTATACGATGGACTTGCTATGATTAAAATAAGTGAGGCAACGGCAGACAAATCAAATTTTAATAAAATTATTTATTCACAGATATCCTAAATACTATGGGGCCATCTCTTGTCTGTTCTCTTTCAAATAAATGATTGGAGCTAATTTTGGTACCTAAAATGCAAAACTTATGCAACGAAGTGATTTCGATATATCGTTCTTTTAAGGAAATTACAGATCTTTCTATTTTTCTATCTCTTGTTAGTTTTTTGGAACCTCTGGGGACAATAAATCTGTGAAATTGAAAATTCTTCGTTATGAAATTTCAAGGCAGCACCCCCTGATTTCTTCTGTCGTCATATTCAACCAAATTCATGGAATATACATTATTACCAATTGTTCCAGGCGTTGCTGTATATCTCTAAAAACCTCTAATCGTACTTCTAATAATATATTCTTGTCTCACTTGCTCCATGCACCTCTATCATCGAACGGACGTTGCCAAGCGCGCGGATTAATTTGGAAATGGGAAATGTACCAAGCCAGCATGAAACGACATTAGTGACGTTTCGGGAGCGAAACGTCGATGTTCGAATAATATATAATTTCATTCCGTTTCGAAAAGTGCCCGTAGCGCGTAAACAATCTTAACGAGCAGAGCTTCTGCAATTGATCGGAGGCACACTAAGGACAACGTTGCCAAGTTAAAAGGGGACGATGCGACGACGAGAGGGTGGTTTCTTTTATTTTGGAGAACATCATCAACGTAATGGGAAGATTATTGACGCTAAATGATCGGCGATGAATAAGGTGAGTAAAAGGTGCTATGAAAAGTCACCAACTCCATCTCCAAGTTGAGTCTTCACGCTTTTTTCGTTATTAATGGAAATGTGAGCTTAAAAAAGTAGCGCGTTACTTTCTTGAAAGACCAAACCACCTGAGGGTATTGTTAATTTGGTATTTTTCTCATAGAAACATTAAGGAAATTGATAACAAATGTTCTTCATAATAAATATAGACCTGGTATGAAGCTGATGAACTCAATTATTAAAATTAATACATAACGTAAGTAAGAGAGGACTATTTATTGTCGGTATTTTTTTTTTTTCAATTATGAAACTGAAGAAATAATTGAATTTCAACTGAGTATATAGGCTGAGCTGCTGAGCATAACATCATCTTGAGGAAAATCGCTTTTAAATTCCTAATATATCTCTTCCACAGTTGGAGGGAAAATATCAATATTCTGAATATGTACTATTTATGTTACCCATAATTATCGATCACCGCATAAGTTCGAGGATTTTAAGTTGTTCGAATTGCTTTCGCCCATATACCTATTTTGTGATTTTTTCTCGTTCTGTTCCAGTGAATATCCTGTTTTGATGTTATATTGAAATTACAAAACGATGTATTTTCTTTCTGTTTCGTTTATGGCACCTTGCCTTCAAGATTTTCTTTGCAATATCCAAAAATTAAATTTTACTCAAAACTGTACCGCCAAAGTGGCGCTGTCCATTTTGAAAGGAATAAAATATTTGATAGATTTTATATTTTCTACCATTAGGTAGGTATATTTTGGTTGAACGGCTCGTCCCAACCGTTGTACTTAATCATTAATCTCAGCCCGATAAAATTATGGCTCTCAGATGTCGATTGAAAGATTTTTATACCGCTGTTGAAATAGAATAGGAACTAGCATGAAAGTATTAGAAACATTTTAGTTGTAGATGTCAATTCTTTCTTATTGTTATTTTGGAAGAAAATGTCAGTAAGATGTTTCAATAATTCGAAGTTTTTTCTTGCCAGACTGGAATTAATATATTTATGAATGCTACCTTACATGTTTTGATAATGTTAACTAATAACAAGAAATTCATTTATAATGGAGTCAGCCTTCAGAATACATAAATATGAGAATTAAAAAAAGGTTCAATAAAAAAACTTCTTATTTCCTAAGAAGATAGGCAATTATTATAAATTAACTTGATAATTTCAAATTTGTTTTGTGATTTAATTGGGTCAGCCTAGTTTTTGATCAATAGCTTCATAACTTCTTCGATAACTTCGTTAATTTTTTATGTTAAAAGATGTACTATTACGGTTTCAATAGAAGATTGCAGTCTATGACGAATTAAGTATGACAAATTGTGGTAAAAATAAATAAAAATGAAAATCATGAGTGGGCGAGCTTCAAATTCTCGTCACTATCATAAATCGTTTTATACGAAAACATTTTCTTATTGTCAATTTGATTTGCGACTAGTAACATCCTTCCTAACGTAGGTATATTGGGTAATCATTCAAAAGGCTATTAGTCTATCATTGATTTGGCAACAGGGCCACAAGTACTAGAACAAGCTTGGAGTGTTCGAGGAGTATATGGGGAGAAAGGGCTAAAGCAGGAGAGGCTATGGCTATATAGGCCTCGAAATAGACGAGATAGCACGGCAAACAGGGGGTCGTTGTTTTGGATTTGAGGAGGAGTGGCTACTACTGAATTTTGGCGCCTATTTGCGCTTCGTGATCTATATCCGCCTATAATTCTTCCATTTGAGGAGGGGAAGGTGGTTTTAATCAATATAATTACTAGAATCGCTGAAAAGGCTTTTCTGTCTATTATCTGGTGCAGATTAGAACCTAATTTGAAGAAGTGCGTCCAGCACGATATACAATTATTGTATTATTTCGGAAATAGTATTTTGTGCTATATACCTACATATCATCAATAAAAAATATAGTGATAAGTTTGAACATTTTAATATATTTGGAAATAGTGACTCCACTGACGTAACTATCGATCTAGTGACTAAAACAGATTTTTTTTGAATAATGAATGAAAATGGTCTAACATTATCACGCTATCTTGGTTTAACGTTCAAAGAAGCGTATTTTTTTAACGATTCTTTTACAAAATCACATAAAGCCTTCAATAAATAAATTGATTAAAAAAATTTGTGAAAATACTGTTTATTATATTTTAAAGGTCCTCAACTACTACTATCTCTTTTATTTAATATAAATAATATTGTATTTTTTGGTATAACGCTTGACTCAGAGATCGCTGGAGATCATCTTTTCTTCAGTTTTCCATTATTGATAAAAAAAAGGAAACATACCATAATTGTATAACTCCTCCCGTTTATGAAATCGATGAAACATGTGCCACATCGATTCAATTTGATCTAGGGTAAAGTTAAAAAGGATAATTTTTAGTAGGTATAGTTAAAAATCTTATTTACACATTTGCAAGGAAATCTGTATGGGATTTTGAATATTCAATAGGTTCTTCTAGAAAGTATGCATAATGCACATGGATAATTTTGTAACATATTAAAGTGAAATTGGTCTGTTTGAAAAAGTAAGTATATTTTAATAGATTGGGGTCGTTCTGACTTGTACTCAGTCTACGATTAGAATTAAAAGTAAATACCTACATATCAATTAATATCAAATCAGATATCTAACCATATCTACATTACTATATACCTAGATATAAATTAATGTAATATGTTCAATGATGAGTCGTTACTTGTTTAATTTCCTTGTAGTTATGTCATATCATCGACATTAAGAGTATGTCTTCCCTACTATAGGCAGGTAATATGTACCTATAAATTTTACCGATAAATTTCAGTGTGGGCGAGTTGACATTATTTTGGTGCGTAGGCAAATATTTAAACGAAAAATATACATTGTTTGTCAATTAAAAAGTGATAAAACATTTATATTAACCACAACAACACCAAAAAAAAATTATGATACTCGTTGCTGTGGAGGAGAGAGGAATTATTGTAATTTAATTAAATGTAATGGATTTTCCGTTAAGGTTCCGTGGGAAGTTAGACTATGAGCAATTTATTTATTTATGATTCTGTCCTACTAAGCCTAGAGGCAATATGGAATAATTGAAGTGATAATTTATTTAATTTTTGTAGTGTATTTATTTGTAAAAATCGTTAATTTGTTAATTTGAATGTGTCTCAGTAATATTTATGAGGCTTCCTTTTAAACCAACATCAGTCAATAAAACAAGTTTTGATGTTTCAGAAAGAGTTTATTTATTTCTCAAGATCAATATTATTGTTCTCTCCCGATTAGAAATTTCATACAACGATCCTATCATAGTAGAAATAAACTAGTAGCTCCACTCTAGCAATTACTTTCTGCCTACCGACTGCCGAAAAAATTCGCCAGATTGTTGACAGCATGCGGAGCCTTAGTTGTTCAGTAGTTCAACTTGTGAGCTTCGGGCGCTGCGTACCGGAGCAGTGACGGATTGATGAAAATAAGGGCATTATTCTGGGCTGCTGTGCGACCACATTTCGCTAAATACACCTCTGGCGAGTGCCCGACTACCCATTGCCGATAACTACGATCGAAGTCGGCCATATTATTTGCATCGGTGATTGCGAGAAGCCAAAAAGTTCCAGAAATAGATCAAAGAATTTGCTGCTGTGGTCTTATCATCAGGTCTGGCATCTCGAGCACTTTTGAGTAGTGGAGAGTGTCACCATTAGTGAGGCAAAGCTTTCTTCTCGTCTTCGTCACCAGCTGGAGGACGATCTTGGACTGAGCCAAACATACATCAGATCCGAAAATTTGATTCAAATCTTTGATTTATGATTAACTCACCCTATGATCGAAGCGCTACAGGTGGCAAAAATGAAAGTCTGAGTCACCCTCCACCATATAAGAATCTAGATTTATTTATACGACCGGTTTCCATCCATTATTTTACCAGGGCTCTTTAGGAGCTTCGCAACACTTGAAGCTCGCACAGACAACTGCTAACTTTCTCAGAAACGACCTTTTAATTTCATGAATGCCTGTAAAACGGCGACCCTTAAATATCGACACTTTTACGTAAAACAGCTGAATCAGAAACAAATTTTATAAATTCAACTAATAATTTATACAGAATTTTAATTTAAAGTTCACATTCAACTCATGATATATTTATATTAGATAGTCATAAGACATTTTGCGGAAATATTTTATCTGTAATTATTGACAAAAATAACATGATGAACTGTACCTAATTGCTATATAAACCATAACGCAGGTGGCCGCACCATCGAATTCTATTTTATTTTATTGAAAGGAAAAACGCAAGCGCCACTCTGTTTCATGAAATCATACACATAGCCCAAGAAGAGATTACAATTATTACTTGTAAGATGTAGCATTTGAAATAAAAAAATAGCAGCGCAATGAGGTAATTATAAAGGAATGAATTAAAGTTATTCATGAAAAGATGTTCTTTTATTTATCGAAAACTTGAGATGAAAGCAGAAAGCTATGGCAAAATTGTATTTCCGAGAAGAAGGTTACTAACTGTGCATAGGCTGTAACTGTATTCCTAAATTTAATCCAGTGTACTGACCAGTACAGAGGGCTATCATCAACCGAAGTTATACTGTGCTGCTGTTGCTGTGATGAATCCAAATACTCCAAAAACAACTATCAGAAATTGATCACCAAACTTCTGTGTATCGTATTGGAACTGCAGAGAAATATGGGTTTCAGTAGATGATACCTGCCGGTAGTAGCCGGTACCAAAAAAGGTAGATACTACATAGAAGTGTACATCGTATTAAATTTGAGGCGAAATACCAAGTGAGCTTCGTTAAGCAAGTGACGAGGGCGCTACCGTCGAAAATTAGTATTTTGTAGAATAATTCAACATTCGGCTATCAGGAAACCAGAAACGGCTATAGGTACTTATGTGTTCTACCGGGCAGCGGGCTGGTGATTGCCGTTGAGAGATGCTAGGAACGCATAAGTACCTATAGCCATTTCTGATCGCCTGATAGCCGAATGTTGAATTATTCTACAAAATACTCATTTTCGACGGTAGCGCCCTCGCCGCTTGGTTAACGAAGCTCACTCGGTTTTCGCCTCAAATTTATTATGCGATGTACACTTCTATGTAGTATCTATCTTCTTTGCCAGTACTTATAGGTTCAGGAGCGAATTTAGGAACACATATTATATGTCGTATTCTTTGGTATTGACTATGCCTATGTACCTAATAATAATTGACTACTTTTTTACTTTATTTTTATTTTTTCTGGAATCAATACAAACTGTTATCTCGATAATTAATTAAGGCCAGCTGAGCCGCCCCCGCAAACCAACAAAAATGCCACCGCCTCCACTCCTCTCATAATTGAGAGAGAGAGAGAGAGAGAGAAATGCTTTATTGTCGAAAAAATATAAATTTTGTAGACAAAGCAAAATAAAAATATCAAAATCAAACAATACAAAACAAAACAAAGGCAAAACTAAAAATTAAATTAAAATTAAATAAATTTATATAATATAAAACAAAAATATAAAAATATAAAGATGTAAAAATATAAGATAGTAAGTATCAGAATGAAACCTACAGCTGTATATTCGGTTAGAAAGTAAGTTAACATACAGCTGTAAATTCAGTCAGAAGGTAAACACTAACTAAATCACAAAACAAAAACAAATTTTGTACAAACAATAAACCAGTGCGTGAGCTGAGCAGAAACGTGCCTTAGTGAAAGAAGTCGTTAACTGCATAAAAGGCATTATCCTAGGTAGTAGGTATTTAATTGAATCTGGGATAAGCCGTTATAGATTTAATTTTGTGTGACAGATGATTTTACATTACAAAAGACCCTTAGGATATCAAACATCAAATAGTATTCACTAAACCATTGGGTGTAAGAAGCTTAATATTAAGTATTAACAATTTTTAACAAAAAAATCGCTTACTGCATAAAAGGCTCTCTCCAGTAAGTATGATTTCAAAACCTTTCGAAATTCAGGAAAAGATCTTATGGATTTGATTTCAAATGGTAGATGATTGTGCATTTTTTTTGCATTGTACAGTATAGAGCTTTTAACCAACTCTGAGCGAGGGGTTGGCAGATAAAGATCATGCTCCGTGTTTCTAAGCGGATAGTTGTGAGATGGCCTCTCTGGAATAGAAGATACGTGCTTGCGGATTAAGGATACAGATTCAAATATGAATAGGGACGGAAGAGTTAATATTTTAAATTTTTTAAAGTAATCCTGGCAGTGAGTCCTACTGCTAAGTCTCAGTGAATACCGAACAGCTCTCTTCTGCAGTTTAAAAATACGTTCAAATTGAGTTGCACAACACGTACCCCAGAATGGAAGGGCGTATCGGAGATGCGACTCAAAAATGGCATAATAGACTGTTCTAGAAGTAGACAAGTTGAGCTCCTTGGAAACTGATCTCAGCGCAAAGCAGGCAGAACTTAACTTTTTAGATAAAGCATCGATGTGCAAGTCCCATTTTAAGCGGTTGTCTACAATAAGCCCCAAGAATTTCACAGATTCAACGGCCTCAATAGTGGTGTTATTAAGTACAAAAGATTGCAATGTACTTTTATATGATAAAACTTTTGTTTTAGAAACATTGAGGCATAGGAGATTTGAATTGCACCAAGATTTAATCGTGACTAAGTCTCTAGATACAGTCCTATGAAGTGTCGTAATATCCGGGTTGCTCCACGTGAAACTAGTATCATCCGCAAAGAGGCAGATTTCACCGCTAATGTTAAGACTAGCAATGTCGTTGATAAAAAGCAGAAACAAAATAGGGCCCAGTACTGAACCTTGAGGCACTCCATATTCAATTGGTTTGCAAGAAGACATCGACGTATCAACCCTCACAATCTGAGTCCTGCTGTTGAGATACGACTTAAACCATTCGAGGGACACTCCTCTGAAACCGTAGTACTCCAATTTATTAGTTAATATATTATGATCTACGCAATCAAAAGCCTTAGAGAAATCACAGAAAATTGTTGCTATAGAGTGATGGTTGATCAGGTTTGAGTATACATTATTAAAGAGGGAAAACATGGCATCATTTGTGCATTTGTTACTTAAAAATCCAAATTGATAGGTAGAGAGTATATTATATTTAAAAAGAAAAGATAGAAGCCTTTTTTTAACCAATCTTTCGATGATCTTTGATAATGTGGGAAGGAGTGCAATTGGGCGATAGTTCGAAGCTTGATCTTTATCTCCTCCTTTATGCAGAGGAACAATTATTGCCGTCTTAAGACAGTTTGGAAAAACTCCATTTTGGAATGATTTGTTAATTAAAGTAATAAAATGATTCAATGTGCATTCCGGCAGGTTCGAGCACATTTTCAGAGTAAGCCCATCAGCCCCAGATGAAGATTTGTTTTTAATGTCATTAATTGTACTGTTAAGCTCTGCTAATACTACGGGTGTAAAGAAGAAACTGTGTAAATTCATATTAGCCTTAGGGAGAAATGAGAGGGGGTCATCGGAAGGGGTTATGGTGTTCTTTAAATGTTTTGCTACATCTACAAAGTAATTATTTAGGTTCTCGGGTGAAATAGAGATTGTGTTAGATGGTGAGGTCTTATTTCTTAAGTCATTCACAATAGACCACATTTCTTTAGCAACATTACCGGAATTGGCCAGCCTCCTATTATAATAAATGTCCTTGGCAGCTTTTATAGTCTTATGATATATTTTTCTGTAACGTTTTACGTAATCATGGTAGAAGACGATGATTGAATTGATAAACATATACCTATATAATAATGTAAATGTGCAAATGACAGCTAATAGTGCAGCGTAGTGTTTGGCATTGCAGATGCCACTGGAGGCGGCACGGGAAAGGTGCTCCCCCGTTCCCGTACCTCCCGCACCGCCGCTCCCCCGAACCTTCCTCCGAGCCATCTTCGTCGTGTGGACTGCCTCCCCCACAACAGTACAACAGCAGGTGCTGCCTCCGCCAGCAACATTCAAATGAACGTGAACATGAAATACGAATGTCCTCTGTGCGATTTGATACTACCTTCTATCAACATGCTCAGGAACCACATTGACGAACACTATCCCAGAGACAGTCCCATTTGTCCTGTTATATCGTGCGGGAAGATTTTCTCTCATCCAAACTCTGTCAGAAATCACATGAGACTGAAGCATTCCCATCAATGGGAAATAATGAAACAAGTTAAATGGACATTGTAATACAAAGAACTAAATTATACATATAAATGTTTTCCGCGATGCGCATCTAGATAGATATTATGTTGCCTTCTCTAGTTATGGTATCTACAATCATTTAAACAATTTTTTGTGATGAAACTGAAAAATACGTCGAAGTCGATTCATTCAATTTATTTTAATTTTGTACCTTATTAGCATAAATCCATCCAATCAAGACCATATTTTGATATTATTTATACTTATTTTGTTATTAGTTATATGCACAAAACAAGGATGCTACTTAGTCATTGCAACATCTCTGGACTGTCAATTATTTATCAGTAAAATAATAAGTTTTGATAGGACCATTGTAACAAGAGCTTAGACTTATTTCCAACTGTGTTTTTTCTGTGTGAGGTTATCAGAAGACCGAAATTTAAATGCACAGGCTTCTGATAGTTTGGAGTTGTTTTTAATTTTCATAACAACCGAGATAATTTCCAGTATCGATTTGTTTCACATTTTTGCTAGTGTGCGCTGCGATCGATTCGACAATCGCCACTAAGTTAGGTACTTGGCAAAATCCAATATAATTATTTCATGAGTTAATGTTCATTTTAGTTTTGGCACTCCGTGTATAACACGATTATGATACATTTGAACATAATAATACTTTCCAGAAGAGTACGGATTGAATACTTAGAGCATTGTAATCCAGTTGAAGCGTTAGGTGAAAAATAGCTATCGACGGCTAAATAAAAATATAAGTGATATCGGCGCAAAAACAATTTTTCCTAAAATGTATAACTGTAACAATGCTTATTCACTCAGTTTCTTCTCTAATGCCGATTATAGTTGTCTAGCAATGGCAATACCTGTTTTCCGCCAAACGCACCCATTGTTAAAAAAAATAGTGAGAATAATTATTGTACCTTTTGAATGTTGAAAAAATGCATATTTAATATTATTGTTACTTCATGAACATATCTCTTATAGAAAAGGAAAATATTCTTGTATATACATAACAATAATATGTCTACTATATGATTAGTAAAACAAATGTCACACGATTGTGTTAATGAATTTCCATTCTACAAACCCTTCTTTAAAATTAAAACTTCCGAGAAACAAAGTATGTTATATCAATTTTTAGTTACATATTTTGCATTTCGTCAGAGCGTTATTCTTAATGCTTTAATCAATCTTAATCTGAAAACTTGAACTTGCATCTTTACCGAAAGTTAACTTCACCTTTTACATCAATCATCTATAAACTCCGCAAACCGACTTAAACTGAAAACGAATCTTGTAAATAAGAGATGTATATATATATATATATATATATATATATATATATATATATATATATATATATATATATATATATATATATTAATTATTGCAAATATTTGCAAACTCTGTTCTGAAATGACAGACTCAGAAAATTCAGTTAATATAAAGAGTATTTGCCGACTGTCTCTTTTATTAGTTTCTCAACTGAACCCTAAAGATGGCTTCGCACACTAGTGCTGAATAGGAACGTAATTTGAAAATTGCGATTCGCCTGCATTGTTTGTAATGATAATCTTCGTTATGTTCTCATTTCGGTTTTGGAGCGCGTCCAGCCACTCTCTGATTCATATAAAGCTTTTTTGAAAAGCGTCTTTCTTGGACACTACAATTCTTCAAAAAGAGTAAAGAGTATTGAAGTAGTTAGAATCGGAAAGCCATGCTCTATAACGTATGGCAAACCCAAGGATTAATCAAGCCCTCCTCTTGTGATCTTGAATGCCATCTCAAGCTAGGATATCACAAGGTTAATTTTAAATTAACACTGTATTTATTTTTAGTTAATTGTAAAATATAGGTTTACTCTTTGTAATAGGTCCTCGTAGAAATAACCAGTTATGCTGGACTGGTGCATTTATAAGAGTTAAATGCCTACGAAATCAACAACTACATGATCGAGTGTTCGGATCAATAAGTGTTTTTCAATGTTCATGTTCAAATATCAAATTAAAACATTTATTTCTTATGATTTGTGTTCTGGGCTGTGCGTTATGTTACTGAATACCTGTATAAACTTATGAAATTAATAGATCATATACTGTGTACTTTATCATAACAAATAAACTAAATATCATTTTTCCTTGCAGTATCAAGAAGATCCTTAGATATGATGCGTGTTAGAGCAACAGATCCAAGACCATGTCCCAAATGTGGCAAGATTTACAGATCAGCACATACACTGCGAACACATTTAGAAGATAAACACACGATATGTCCTGGATATAGATGCGTACTATGTGGGACTGTTGCAAAATCCAGAAATTCCCTCCATTCACACATGTCCAGGCAGCACAGAGGTATAAGCACAAAAGACTTGCCAGTGTTACCCATGCCAGCACCATTCGATCCGGATTTGGCTAGCAGGTTAGTCAACAGTCACCAAATTATATAAAGGATCTTTGCAACGAATTTTGAATTATTTTTACCATCTGCCCGTCAAATTGCGACTTAACATTGAATATTTTGATATTTAATCTAATAATATTAAGAAATTCTGTAAGGCACTAAACTCTTGAACCAATTGCAAATAATAGGTAATAATATTTTCCCTTTGTTTATTCAAGGTTATTGGCCAAAGCTGGTGTGAAGATTAGCCCAGCCGAGTTGAGAGCAAGGGCGTCACCTACCGGGCCTAGAAGATCGGATGTGAAACTGGATGCAAAAAGCGCCTTCTCAGGTGCCGCCTCCGAAGCTGGCAGCTCAATATGCGGTGACAATGACCCTGAAGATTTGACAGTAACACATCCAAGGTATGGCGGCCTAGATTTTGGTATGTCATCACCGCTACATCACCAAAATCATTTCAAAATGACCAGGTCCAATCAAGCGGTAGTCGCTGCAAAGAGCATAGACTCCCTCCAAAGCCTTTCCAAAGAACCCTATCCTGCCCCATTGGCACCACCAGTATCCGGTGCCAATTCAACGGGTTCAGCATTGCTCGATACCTATCTGCAATTCATTACGGAAAACAGCTTGGGCATGGGAATGATGTCATCAGAGCAGGCTGCAGCAGCAATGCAAGCTGCTAAACTAGCACAGCTAAACGCTATGAGCTTGGATAAGGCTTCGCAGCAGCATTTCATGGAAAAGATGCAGCAACAGATGCTCAGTGCCAATGATTTGATGATGAAACGCAGTGATGAGATACGAAGAGGTGACGCTGAAGTGGTCAATCATGAACGTCACAACAATGATCACCACCATCACAAGGGTAATAATGAAGAGGCCGAATCATCGGCTGGCGAAGAAGATTACAGTGAAGATGAAATGAATGAACCACCAGAAGCGGAAGCTACTGTCAAGGCGGGAGCAGAATAGTGTGTGTTGTACATAATAGGATGGAAGAATAAGTTAGGTTGTTGTTGCATCAGTCTCATCACTCATCTATTCATCTTCCTCGAGCTTTGATCTTGCCATTTCCAATATGTGTATACTCATTTGAATTCCATCCAACTACCTCAGTTATTATTATAATATCTCAAGTGACTATTTATTGAAACGGTTTTTTTAATTATTTGTCGTAACATAGAGAATGATAACACTGAACAAAAAAAAATCAATAATCAAATTCTCTAGGTTGCTCATAAATACTAAAGTTAAAAATATATATAAATATATTCCATCCGTCTACCTCATATTAAGTATACCTTATATACATATTATATATGAAACGAGTGCAAGATGATAATAAAAAAAGGGTTTTTCAAAGTGTATACGGTAAATTAGTACATAGATGAAAAGATACAATACTTTAGAAAATTTAAAATATATTATTATTATTGGGCGACGTTGCAGTTATGAAATAACTGAAAAAATATAAAATGTAAAACTGTTGTGTAGATTCGTACTGCCTTTAGAATTTTAATGACTAAATAAAAATCGTACTGAAATAGAGAAGCTGATCTTAGTCAAATATAGCAACGACTCCCTTTTGTTGAATTTCAAATACCGGAAAATCCATAAGGTCACTTTTGCTTTAAATTGAAACAATATAATAAAAATAGCTAGGTCATTTATATACATTTTCAAATGCCTTTTGCCTTATTTATTTTCTAGTAGGTACTTAAGTTCGTCAAACTTCATTTACATAAAAATAAATGTTATACACAAAACTGAACAATCGCATTTGATAAGTATACAAATAAATAACTATTACGATATGTATACAAAACATTTCTAATCCAGGTATAAAAAAGGTACAAAAGTGTTTTTGCCTTTACAACAATATTTTTGTACGTACGTTTAGACAGAAAATGTTAATTAAGAGAACATTTTTGGATTTTATCAGTTTCTAGTTTCTTGGTAGTAAGCTTCCAAAATTATTTCAAAATGCTTCCTGTTGTTATAAGCAATTAGTAGACACGTAACAATCAAATTTTTATGAATAATAATACAATAATCATTAGTAAAATGAATGTTTTTGTAATGTATATAGATACCTAATATTATTCTTATTGAAACTGGTATTCACTACATATTCTTCACTCAGGTTAAAACACAAAATATATTATTAATACATATATTATGAATATATCAGAACTTAAGTACAAATTTCCGGATGACTTTTACTTTTAAGACATTACTTTTCACTCAGATATTCAGGGAATATATACATACATATACTTAATAACTATTTACTCTGCCAATATTATAAACACAGTAAATTTCTTTTTTATTTTTATATAAACTTTTTTTAGTCATTTAATACAGTGATAAACAATCAGGTATTTTTTTACATAGCAATTAATCCACATCACTTAGATATTTCATTTTAGAGGTTCATCAGTCAGTCATTAGATTTAGAAATAGTTAAAAATAGGGCTTCTCATATTATGATTACCTCATAGATTATTATAGGACTTCCAGAAAAAGTATAATTAACTTCCACAACCTGTATCGGACACTCGCGAACTTAAATGTATTTTATCATTTAATTCTTCCATTAAAGATATTGTAGATGTTGAAACCCATTTCTTCCATTTCTTCCGATTCAACATCTATAAATTTAAAATGATTCTTCCATAGCAACACGGTCGAAATGTTCTTCCTTTTTTTATTTGTTATCGGAAAAATAAAGCAAAAGATTTTGCTGACTAGCGTGTACTTAGTTTTTTTAATACCTCGAAATTTACTTTCTTATCGCTGTGAACAGGAAATTTAATATAAAATTTGTATAATATGGCTACCACATAGCAAACGTAGAATAGATAATTAGAGGTAAAATTGTTAATTAATGATTAAGGACCTTATAGGTGTTAGAATCCTTATTGCAGCTGCACCCTCTCAATATCGCGATCCAGTGGATAATTTTGCTTTAACTTATCAATTTTGTATCGTACTTATATAGAATAAATATATATTATGTTACATAATTTGAAAATCAAAATAGTAATTACAATATTGGAATAATATCTTTACTTCAATTTTAAGGTGTTTCCGTTCCATTATTATTTGTTAACTTCTCGAAATTCAGGATATATGTTATTTGTATATAATTGAATATTGTCTTTGTTAACAATGTTAATGACTTCGTGGTGTTTTTTAATATATTTTATATTGTATATATCGTGAATATGTTTTTTCTAGAGCCAAACCAACATTTTTGACATTTTATGTGAACAAATTTGAATGAAATCTCTTACAACTTTTCTTCTCGTTATCGTTATTTGATTTATTCAACTAACCCTTTCCTACAAACACTTGTAAAAATTTATTTTTATTCATAAATGGTGTGAAATATTTTATAATCAAGTTATTATTATTACCTCGTGATGATGAAAACTGTCATTGTTGTTTTTTCAAATACCTACCTCATTTTACAGAAACATTTATATACAAATAAAATTCATATTTATAAACAAATAGATCTCCTCAATAGTCTCGGGTATACGAACAATAATAAAGAACCGAATATCAAGATAGTTTTTTTTTGTAGAATTAGTTTGTACAAAAGAGTTGTAAAAATGTTATGTGGACTTTCAAAATGGCGAGCTTAAAAATGAGTGTGTAGTGCCATAATGTGCTGAAATATATTCTTCGGGAACGAATTGTAAAAACGGACACGTTTTATTTATAGGAATCTACAGGTCTCGAGAAAAATGCAAATAAACCAAAATAAATGGTTCCTAGACACCGTACACTAAGGTTTCTCAACAATATAAGGTAACATTTCAAATACTTCATTGTAAATATAAAATGAACATGATTTTGTAGAGTCTGATCAATGTTAAACCTATAGTATCTATTGTTGAGGGGCTATGTGCCTTTTGAACTTCTCAGCACTCATGCTTATTCTAATTAATTAATATTTTTAACAGATAAACGTCAAACAATCCAAAAGCAATCGATCATTATTTTATTGTGCTTATTTTGTTTTGAATTTCTTATTTTCAAACATGTGTCAGAATATGGCGTTGTTTGCTGGAAAGTGTCTTAAATAAATAAAAAAAAAACAGCTTGTAGGAGGATAAATATATATATCCACCTACCGAAACAGCTGATCAGAGTTCCTATTATAATTATGCAACCTTTTTCCAATGGTGGTGAAAGAATAAATTAACATTTTGAATTTGTGTAACTTTTATAATAGCTTAGTGGGAATATAAATAAAACACAAGCGTTATTAATTGATCCAGATTTATATAGTTTTGCTATTAAAACGGCAGAATCGTATATATATTATATATTATATTTAATGATATACACAATAATATATTATATATAGTGAAAAAATTAGGTGTATGTGTAAAATTAAAGTAAAAGAAGAGTCACTCTCATAGGTAAAAACTGTGAATGATCAGTCCCAAAAATACCCCCTTCGTTCACAAATCAATGTTTGTGTAGCATTATTTGCATTTCTTCTCTCAAGTTATATTTATGTACTTAATTTTTTTGTGTAAAGAAAGTTTATTTTTGAGATTTTATGATTTTTTCTTTTTTGTGTCTAAAATGTTCCTGATTATCTAAGATTAGGATTTGATATCTATTATGTTAAGTTTTTCATCAACTTGTTTTTTAGTTAGAGGTAGGTGCAATAAGATTATTAATAATTTTAGTGATGTTATATATAAAAAACATATTTGCCATATTATTATATTAATACCTTATTTGTGTAATGCTTGGGTATCATTTATAAATAAAAACGAAATAATGACTTAATATCTGTTTTGTTCTCTTTTTTTGTACTAAGGCGATTTTTAGCCACTGAGGACCAGACTTTTAGGTTTCTTCTGAAGCTGATTACTGATAGTGATAGCAATAGTTCAAAGAAAAAATAATGTTCTGTAACATTATTTGACCCTTACCGACATTATTACATGATATCCATACTGGAAATTGAAAAAATACTGAATAATAATAAATTTCTTATAAATCTACTCATAATAATAATTTTGAAAGTGTGCAACAGAGGAAGTATCAGTCATAGGTAGATAGATGATCTTCAATGTTTCAAAATTACTAGTATCAATAAAATAAACAGGTACTTATTAGCTATTTAGTATTTTTCAATGCAACATTCAATAGAATCGGTCTCAGTTATTAGAAAAGAAATAATTTCCATTGTTTTAGTAACAGCAAAGTCACATGAAATTGAATATATATACAGTAATTTACAATGTTTCGAAAACTCTCCCTTCAAGAATGAACCCTGGAATTGTTTGAAAAATGCCGAATTCAAACTCGCCTGATAATATTTTTTGGGTAGAAATTCCTTTTTGAAGACTTCTTTCGAATAAAAGACAAAACACCAAAATAGGAGCAGGTTTATCTACTATGTAAGACTTGCGAACATCTATAGGTAGGTACATAAAAATCACACATATATATTAAAGATATGGCAAGTGTGATTTGAGCTCAGCAGAGAATTCAGCACAAACAGAAATTCTTAGTTTCTTCTTGGTTTTTAAAATTAATCATAATAAAAAATTCAATCCAGACATTTAGTGAATTTGAACTTTGTTGTAGAAGAATACAGATGAAAAAATGCCTGATTAACTGGGTAATTTTTTATACACAATCCACTTGTTTTAGACTTTGATTGGCAATTAAATAATATGTATCTTGTATCATTGAGAAGACTTCATAAATTCTGAGCAATATCACTACAGTGCCTTACGCTATTATGATTCGAATCCACAAAAATCTTATGTAGATGTTAAGTTACCACTTTTTTAGAAAAGAATTCAAATTTAAAATTATTTTCTTCACATTTAATTTCGGTTATTTGGCAGCGATTTATAGTTTTAATTTTTCATCTAAACTATTTTCAGAAAAGAGCAAATCTCATTAAAAAAACGAAAAAAATTCATTCTAAAACATGTTTACATAAGCATGTAGAAATTTATTATTAACTTAGTTGCAGTCCTATGATTACGCATATCACAAGTTAAAATGAAAAAGCAGTCAAAAGACCATATAAAATATAAAAATTGTGTCGAATATCCTTGGATATATATGAGATATTCTATTGTCGCCATCTCTGTATAAAGTAAACCTTCTAATCTGTCGTATCAACTTACTTTTGCATCATGGAGTCCTTAAGCCATCTTTTGTCTTCTCTAAATTATATTGTTATGAAGACTTTTATACCCTTCATGTAGATTCAATTTAAAATCAGTTATCCGAAAACTACGTTTATGTTATTTTTTATGGCAATATAATAATTTCATTCTTGTGATTTTGATTTATGAGTCATCAAAAGTATTTCTGATGTTTTGTGTTTGTTTGATTAGGAGAATCGGACAATATGAATCCCTCTTCTGTTTTTGGACCTTCAGTTTCATTTCAATTCAGAGACTTTTTCACCAACGACAACCCAAAATAAACAGTTGTAGTGTTTAAAGTTTGGTAACACCAGCTAATTTTATGGTTGACCATGCCATCTAGTTAGATAAATTTGTAACTACTTTGCTCATTATTTAAATTGTCAAAGACAACGAATGCTGCAGTCAGAGAACAGGTCTCTGTTTTCTGCTGCAGTTTTTATTGAAATATTAGTTCTAGTCTGTACTCTGACATATAGATGGCGGTGCATGTGAGATAGCTAGTGCCATCTAGTAACATTTAATCAGGCCTTATAAGACATATTATTTAAATATTTAATTCCTATAAAATCCCCTAGGTGACCGTTTAGGAAAGATATTTTTAAAATTTTAACCATATTTGAAGTATTTTGCTAATATACAGGAAGCATTATATTGTAATTGCACTTGTTAAAAATTTGAAGCGAACTATTCCATAGCAGATATATTAAACTTTTTTTTTCGACTATTTGATTTTTTATGTGATCGTGTGTTTAGCCGACGATTGTGATGTTTTTTTCAAAAGGAGCAAGGTTTGCTGAGACCATACTTAACTTTTCAACATTTAAATATTCTCTTCTCAAAATAATTATTATTGCAGGACTGAAGTAGAAATTATTTCTATCCATAACATATGAACTAGATATTGAAAAAATGGTTTTCAGGTAACAGCACTGGGAAAGCTCAAAATTGTTGACACTTCCTATATTTTACTAAAATTCAGAAATAAAATATATTTTTGAGCTTGTAGAATATAAAATTATTGAATTGATTTAATAATAGTTTTATTGCATTATCTCTATCCCCAAGATGTGACTTGACACGATGGTCAAGAATAATGTCTTCAAAACCGTTGGATACATTTTCGCGATTAAAACTTATTTTCCTGAAATCAGGTACAGATGAAGTATAATTTATTAGTAGATAGAAAACTTTTCCTCACCAAAAATTTTTTATGATCTTTGCAATAGATGTGATCTGTAATGAAATTTGAGTGATCCACTTATTGTATTTATGTTTGTAATTGTAATATCAGTAAAATAAATATTATTTATTCATTAGTAGATACCTCATCTAATGGAGTCGGTCCAATCCTTTGAAAAATAAATTCATCTAAATACAAAATACAAATAAATTATAAGTATATATCTATACGAGTAATAAATATTTTTACAAAAAATTAGCCGATTTTATATATCGATGCCCTTAAAAATACAAAATAATATTGATTCTATTGGTACTGGTAATTTTGATTTTGTGCAAATGTAGTTAAATAGAAGACTCTTGACACCAACTTCACAAGTACCAGCACCAATAGAATTAATATTATTTTGTATTTTTGAGTGCACCAAACAAATAGGTAAAGTCGGTCCAATTTTTTGTAAAAATGTTTATTTCACACTAACATTAATCACGAAAATCGTTGAACGTTCACTATTGCCAAAGAAGATAGTTACTTATAGTATTACCCATGTATAGGTTTTTTCTGGTTGTACTTGTTATTATTCAAAATATTACGGCGGAAAAACGCATATTTCAGAGTTTAGCACTGCTGTAAATCGAAAACCGTACCTCTTTTGAACAAATGTTCAATTTATATGTTTCCGGATATTATCAAATCTTTAATTCTGCCGTCTCAGATTTTCGATTTTCGAGAGAAATTGCCCCCTCCACTCCTTCGGGTGCCATTTTTGGAGGGAAGGAGATTTCGGATTGGAGTTTTTATGAATATGGGACCATTTATCAAGTCTTCTCTTTCAAATTAATAAGAAATCAATCAAATCGGAGTACGTTTACTATTATACAGCATGCGCACTAACCAAAAAAAAAACAGGCACCCTCCGTTTGGGTTCGTCGATCAAAAAAGTTCGCCGTCGTCAACTAATTCATTGATGCAACATTCAGTATCCATGTCGATATAAATCATTGAGATATTTCTCTATGCTACTAGAACTTCTGACATGGCAATTTGTAGCAGGAAATATATTTCCTCTCAGTCGAGACGGCTGCCGCCGACAACAATTAGTATTGTTCCTTTCGATGACATTCGAAAAGTATATACAGTTATTATGATAGTTAACCGTTTTGGAAGGGTGAGAGTTTTTATAAAAGCCCTTATATAACGAGTTCCAAATTGGCTATATAAGGGTAATCGAAGCTATTGTTAAACCAACCACGAAGGGAAAGAGTTTTGACGGCTGTTTTTATTCATTGCTCACCTGAATAGTGGAAAAGACCTCCCCTCTATGTGAAGAAGATATAGATAGGCATAACATACCTATATTCTGGTATAAAGGTGATTATTTTTCTCCAAGCACTGAATGTTTACTGTATAAGATTTGAAAAGGGCTACAGTTACTTTGTTCTTTGACTTTGGAATTGAAATACATACACAATTTTGTAGCTGAATTGATATTTGGATTGGTAATAATATCTTCAGTGGTTCGACATCTATTATTATTATTATTATAAAAATTTGGTAGAAGAAATATGTTAATAATAGAAAACTAAGGAGCTAGGAAACAAATATTCTCAGTTCGTAACTTCAGATAGACGTCATCAAATGGCTGTTAATACGATTTCCCACTCCGCATAATTCTTTATGTAACAGGTAGAGTATGTACCTTACTTTCAATTTAAATAGGTTAATTTTTTCTAAGTCACAGATTTAATTGTGGCGAAAAAAGTAAGTAAGCACCTAAGTACAGAATATTTATCCCTATGTCAGTAATAATTTAATAGGATTAATTAATAATAAGTAATATAGTATATATAATAAGACCTGCAATTATCTGTCTCCTCATTGGGGACAGTCATCGTTGACGTAGAATTAACAATGGATAGAGTTCTAGAAACCTAGAAATATCTCACCTCTGACGATATCAACTTGATCGGCAAAACATGTGTCAGCTAAAAAAAAGGTTATTGTATTGATTCAGCTGTTTCGTAGATTAGAACAGACAATCACACAAATAATATGAAAATCGTTCTGTGTGTTTCGTTGACTCGCAAGAACTCAAAAAAAAACTATTCCAAAACCACAAACAGACACTTCAATTTTATTTATACAGGACGGCTCATGATTGGAGGATGGTTATTGATTATTCGCATTTATACAAGGTATTCCAGAAATTGCTAGATATTACGGTAGAATTTTTGAAATTATAAAATGTTTTTAAAAATAAAGAACTAATGAGAAAATGAAACTTGTGCTTCTATTGTATATTTAATATAGAATTTCACAAAAATATACAGGATGATTCAGATGAAATTTTATACATTTATTTATTTATAAGATTTATGTAAAAATGTAAATAATAAAAGAAGATGCCATGAGCCTTATATTTCTTTATAATTGATATCTCATCTCAAGCATTGTATTTTTACCAACTTCGAAAAATGAACGATACAATATTTGAATACATACAAGAAGACAGCATATAGTTGTCCTTGATATCTTACCATTATTGATCCACCTGAACCCTTAAAACAGTAGGATTCCACTCACGCGATTTTTTTCAAATTCGCTTTATCTGGCCATGAAAAATAATCTTGGCACTGAACAACAGGTAGACTAATGACTCAAAATATGTTTTTAGACTCAGGGGACCCTAAAACGTAAGCATCTGTTGAAAACCGTAATTCGAAACATCTACACGATTACAATACTTTCCCTACATTGATGCAATATGCAATTTTGAATCGGTATGAGAAGAAAAATAGTCGTTTCACTTGTTCCTTCATTAATAGTTTAACCAATACATATAAGTATTTGCAAAATTCATAACAGTAAGATATAGAGAAAAATAACTTCTTACAAAAACTAGGACCGACTTCATTAGTTAGTGCGCTGAAACTTAATTACTGTAGGTACTGGTAATTTAAAATGGGTCCAGTTATAGGTAAACTGTAGACTTTTGGCACCAACTAATAAAGTCGGTCTTAGTTTTTGTAGAAAGTTATTTATTTATGTTTGATCGTCCATAGTAAGTTCATTGGCAAAAACGGCCAAGAGAAATTGCTGGAAATCATTTTCTAGTCTGTAGCTTTACCGATAGAGGGCATAATCCTTAAGGAAAAATGGAAAAACTATTATTCTCTAAATTATGACCAGTTTTAGTAGGATTTGAATAAGTTAACCAGAATAAGGCCTAAATTCTAATCAAATTTTGTTCAATACTATTCTTCAATTTTTCTCATATGAAGGGCGGCGGAGGGGGTGGTAAATAAACCTCTTCTCTTATAATACCAAAATCGTGAATTTTGTATTACTTTTATTTTATTTACTTATATTAATTCAATAATACAAGTTTATGCTACAAGTTTGAGGAAGAACAAATATCTGATAATTATGATGAAATGGGCCTAAGTACCTATATGTCAAATTCACTGAAGTACTAAAGAAGCCAATGTTGTGAAGACGAAGTTTTTCCCCTTTGCATAAGCGTAGGATACATTATTTTTGCGATAACTGCCTTGGAAATTAAATTTGGGAGAAAGATAAAACTGTTCATATTATGCACTTATTCCAGGAAAATAAGATGAAATTTGCTATTCTGTGAAAATCAGTTGTTTACATATATGACTGACTTATTGACGTTATAATGATAATTCTTCTTCTAAAATGAAGTAAATGGTAACAGGGTATTTGTAATAGTATGGAAACATCTTTCCATAAGATTATTTAATTACAATATGGCGGCTGACCAAAAAGTAAAATGTGTTTACAGCGTAATATTCAATTAAAAATGGCAATTTATGAAGAAATCGCCTCGTTGAGACGGTGTCTACAGTGATATTACTGGCAAGTAGGAATTTTTATTTACCTCTAAACGCGTTTTTTCCCAATCCAACACCTCTTTAGCTCCAAAATCTCGCAAGCGTGTTGGGAAAAGAAGGGGCAAATATCTCCAAAAGGAGAAGAAAACGAGAAAATCGGTATTCTTGATTTTAGTCTTATTATGGGGTGTTTTATAAGAAAACACCATTAAACCTTGACGCCACAGTTATCGGAAAGTCCCCAAATTATTAAATTCTATGCGTATGACACGTTATTTTATGAATATTTCGATATCATAGCATATTTTGAGAAAAAGTAATGGCGTAAGCGTAAAGTGTATAAGTCATTTTCTTTTTACACTAGGGCAGAAAGTAATTCATATATAAATTAATGTACGCAACAGTGTAATAAAATTGTAAAAGTTATCTTTATGGCTCCGGGTATCAAATACTTGATAGTGCTCGAAAAATTAACTTTAAAGTCAGGTAACGCAAAAAATATTATACATAAATCATGTTACATAAAAATATATTAGTTATTAGATAAATACATTGTTATCATCTTGAATACTAGAAGATCGATTTCCTCCATTCTTGATATCATCTTGAACATTAATTTAAGCAGTACTATCAACAATAATAAATACTGTGACAATGGGTTTCTGATGAGTAAAATATGAACGTCGGGAGAGACATGATTTACGAATCTAGGAAACATCAGATCAATGTTGGTACCCTATCTACCATCTCTAGTCTAGTCTAAATTAAGCTCTGATGTCAAAAATTGAACTAAGCGCAATTCTTCATCTTTATCGAAGTCAGTTTTCAAATCGCCGCCAAGTACGAGTGGAAGTTCTTGAAAATGTTTTTTCAATAATTTTAAGCCCAATTTTGTATATGATGAAAATCTATTTAGTCAATAACGTTCAGATTGACAGAAATATTTAAACTGTGACCATAAGATTTCTTTTCATTATCACAAGAACGGGTTTCTTCAATATCTTACAATATTTTATTCCTTTATTAACTTCACTCTATACAAATATAATTTCTATCTACAAATTGATTCTTGATATTTGTATCCCAGACTCAATACTGATTTTATCCTGAAGAATAAGACATACGCATGTTATCCGTTCTCAGTTACTTATGTATGTTACGAAAAGTTATTTAATTTTGAAATATTCTACTTAGATGGTGCTAACATTAATTCATTTATAAAAACATAACCCTAAGAAAGAGCTTAATTACTTACTACCCATCAAATTTTCGTATCGGGGGCTTTAAATAAATAAATAAATGAAATCTAAAAAAGGTTTATATGTCAGAAAATAAAATGAGACTTTTATGATTTAATTCCCTTCAAATGCATCATTCAAATACCACTCTCAACATGAATTATCTTTTTAATCTTGCTATGAAAAAGCTTGAATAGCATCTAATGACCTTTTCAACGACGATGAAAATGAGATTTCCTTAGAAGCCAAGCCTTCTGTTAGGAGCAAGCGATAAATCATTCTGACAAGAAGAGATCAAGTATCTTATACATATACAGTATGTACAAATTTAATGATGCATTTTGGAAACTATAAGAGGTATAAAAATGGTCAAATGGGAAAGTTCTATACAATTCCTTGGTAACTTACTGCCCTTCGCAGAATACTTCTTATTAATTACACTAGAATATTTTTTAAAAACTAACATCTTACGTTTTTAAAAAGACTTATAAGTCTCTATTTTTTTATTAAAATTGGTTAAGACATTATTCGACCAACTCACGAAGAATACGTTTGTATAAATAACTTCGTAATTTCAACATTCCGTTTAGGTATCTGGAATCATCACCTACTCTGTTTTTTCATATGAACGCCGTATTGGATTTGATCGGAAATGAAAGAAAGATTTTCAGCTTTTTATTAATAATATATAATATAATTTTGTTATAAATTTGACAATATGGATTCGTAAAACAGTAAAAGCATGAAGGAAAAAATAAACTTTAAGATAATTCTTTATAACCAAGTTAGTTCCCGATTTTATATCAAGAAAATGTTTAATCTACATACCTATAATAATATAATAAACTAGCTGACCCGACAGACGTTGTCATGTCTTAACAAAAGCATAAACAATATCTTGGTTCTCTAAATTTCCACCCATGACAACAATAGCAACTTCATCAATTGTTGCCGTATTATAGCGTCTTGCGTGTTGTCCTCAGGCGTCTTATCGGCTATGCTGACAATTTTGTGGTAATCAGATGCCATGCGGTTTAATGCAGTCTTGAATAATACAACCAATTCGTTGTCTGATTGAAAAACATTTGAAGTTGCTCCACTCTGTTCACCGATTCATTGTGTGCATAACGCTTATCGACTTGTTTTGCTGAATCGCCCATGAAATAAATTTGCAAAAATTGTACCACCATGTGACTTTCAAGACCGGCTGCTTTTGGCTATTCACCTAGCTACAAACCTACTGTACGCTACTTTAATTGATATATCATTTCAATTGAAAATTACCAACGTATTCAGGCACGTAGTGGTAAAAGTTTATTGTTTTACAATATAGTTACCTTGAAAGTTAGCATAAAATGACTTCAATTTAAAACAATTACTGTATTCCTGTTTATGAGTTAGAAATGTATAGAATCTGTCCCATTTCTGTAAACCAATGAATGCAGACGCTCTGGTTGCAGTACCAATGTCGTCAATTTAACTTTACCGCTTCCGCAACACAATCCGGGGGCTATTGATTTTAACTTACCGAGATGAATAAACACTTCTCAAAAACTCACTGTATGATAAATTGAAATGAGACTATTATCAACCGCGTTCTGTCAATTGCTGACAGTTATTTGAAACAACTGACAGTTATTTGAAACAACTGACAGTTATGTTAAACAACTGTATGTAAAATTAATATTGTCGTTAAGTATTCTTAAATGTTTTTAAATTTTCCAATGTTCCGCTCAACTTTCTTATTTTTTTCTCTTCGTAAGAACCATCCTCGTACTTCAAGGAATATTATAAAAAAAAGAATTAGCAAAATCGGTTCAGCTGCTATCGAGATTTGCGCTTAGCAACACATTTAGCGATTCATTTTTATATTATAGATTATGATAGGCTGATATCTGTACATTATAGATATTTAAGAAAAACTAGTATGGGGGTTCTTTATTGAAACAACAGAAGCCAAAACAATAGTTTTTTTGATTTTTTCTGTCTGTATGTCCGTATGTATGCGTATAACGCAAAAACTACTGCATGGAATTGGACAGAACAACTATCTAGATTCATGGGGCCCTTCAGGCACATTGTAATCTTTATAGACTTTCCGATATTTCCGACCAGACAGCAAAACTATCCAAATTGTTGCTTCTTGCATCTCAAGGAGGATTAGAAAAATATAAGGGCTTAGGCTTAAATAATATAAACATTGATTTAGCTCCCATTTCCGAAAACATTCATATAGATTATATTCTAGATGAACGATTACCGGATGAGGCGGTACAGACCATCAACGATGGCATAACTATAGATACTAATAATGAGTATGTTCCTAGTCAAAAACAAATTTAAAATCTATGAAACTATCACGGACGCTTGTACTGGGAAAAATTATTGTAATAATTTTGTGACCACAAAAAGTGTTATAAGTCCTAAGGAGAGTGAAGTAAATGTATTTTTAGAAGAACATTTCGACTTATTTAACAATAGAAGGACTTCCCTAAAATCAGTTGTATAGGATTTTTTATACAGGAAAACTCATTGCACCTACCTAATACCATGTGAATAACGTTTCCCGTTTCTGTTTTATTATTATTACCAGCTGTTCTACCCGGCATCTCTGGCATATGCTTTGTTAGATTGTGGTACGAAACCATAAAGTCATAAAAGCCTTGAGTTTGGAACACTTCTACCTCATAGTCCTACTCGCATGTAGAATAAATCCGAACACCCAACCCAGATTCATTCACAGACACCAAGAGAGAACAGAATAGGAGGCCCAGTCACACTTACAGCCGCTTCCACTTTATAGGTATTCCAATATCATTCTACATACATACATGGTAAAAAGACCATCAAAATCCAGCCAAAGAGTTATATACAATAGACTTTCAGGTACGGAACCCACCACAAAACTCCCACGGCCATAGAAAATTTTACAGTAATTTGACTGAGTTATGATAAAAATGTGGCCAAAATTGGGTTGGGATATCTTGAATAGTGTAAGAGCCCAAACGGCAAATACAAACCCACACATGCAAACTCAATATATTTGCTGTTTTTCATCATCATCATCATCATCATCAATGGCTCTACAACTCTTGGTGAGTCTTGGCCGCGTTTACTATTCTCCTCCACTCTTGTCGGTCTTGCGCAGTTATCTCCCATTGTTGTAGGTCCAGCTTGTGTAGGTCACTTGTTACTGCGTCTTTCCACCTTCTTCTTGGACGGCCAACTGACCTCCTACCTTCGGGCCTTTCCCAAAAGGCAGTATTAAGGAGTCTGTCATCTTGTGACGTCCTGCCCATCTTATGCGATTGGCCTTGATGTGGCGCACTATATTTTCGTTTCCATAGAATGTCTGTAGCTCTTGATCCTCTCTTCTTCTCCATTCTTCTGTTACTTCATCTCTACAAGGCCCAAAAATAGTCTTTAGGATTTTACGTTCTAGTACCAGCAATCTAGTATCCTCACGTTTATTCAGGGTCCATGTCTCACTCCCATAATTTATTATGGGGCCAATTATTGTTTTGTAGACTTTTACTCTCGCTTCTCTTGATTTTTTTTGATTTTAACAGCGTCGCCAAGGAATAATATGCCCTGTTTCCTACCATGATTCTCGATTCTATGTCCTTTTCATTGTTATTATCGGCTGTTATGACCGCACCTAGATATTTTAATTCTTTCACTACTTCAAAATTGTATTCATTTATAGTTATATTTTGACCAATACGTGGTCTTAGATTTTTTGTGACTACCATATATTTGGTCTTCTCTCGTGTCTCTAATGGATTGTGTGATGGTGTCCACATCGGCGGCGAAAGCCAGTAGGACCTTCGATCCCTGTGCTGCGAAACCATTTGGTTGTGTTTTTCTAACTGCATATTCCAAGGCAAAGTTGAATAGTAACGGGGAGAGGGGGTCTCCTTGTCTAAGGCCGCTTTCAATTTGTAATTGATCTGATGTAATATTGCCAACTGTGACCTACGCACGTGAAATCTGCACACACACCTGTGCCAAGTTTATCAACTTTCCGGGGACTTCCATCTCTATCATGATTTTCCACAGCACTTCCCTGCTCACATGATAAGCTTGCTTGAAATCGACAAAAATCTGGTGCACATCCCGATTGTATTCCCAGTTCTTTTCCAATATCTGGTATAAATATCTGGTCGATAGTGGATCTTCCGGAGCGAAATACACATTGGTAATCACCTATTATTTCCTCTGCGTACGGAGTTATTCTTCTCAGCAATATTATAGTCATCATTTTATAGGTTGTATTTATTAGTGAAATTCCTCTATAATTTTTACAGATGTGTTTATCCCCCTTCTTATGTATAGGTATTATAAGGCTTTCTTGCCATTCTATTGGTATTTCCTCTATTTGCCAGATTTCGCATATTAGCGTGTATTTCTATATGGAGCCTTTCTCCCCCTTTTTTAAGTAGTTCCGCCTGGATGCCGTCTGGGCCCGGTAGTTTGTTGTTTTTAGTGACTTTAGTGCCTTCTTTACTTCTTCCAGTGTTGGTAATGATATTTCTGGTTCTGCTGTTTGGTAGTTGTTATGCTCATTTATCTCTGTTGGGTTGACGGGATTTAGTAGTTGTTTGAAGTATTCTCCCCAGTGTCGACTTACGTCCTCGTCTGCTGTGAGCAATTGTTCTGACTCATCTCTTATGAAGTTTAGGTTGTTTACTGAGTTGCTCTTTAACGTTTTTAGTTCCCTATAAAACTGTCCTTCCAAGTATTGCTTTTTCTTTTTCCTCAGAATTTTCCATGCCTGTGTTCTAATTCTATTGTAAGCTTCTCTGTTTTATTCTGTCGGCCTTGCTAGTAGTTCCAACCTTTTCTTTGTTTTTCTTCTTAAGCTTTGTTCGCACTCCTGGTCAAACCATTTTTTTCTCGTGTTCTTTTTCCTTTTCCCGATGTGCTCCACTTCTGTCACTTCGATGGTCTCTCTTATCCTTTGCCACTTCTAGTTTATTGTTGTCTCTTCCTCCAGCGACTCATCCTCCAATGTCTGAAATTTGTTTAGTAATTGCTGTTGATATTGTTGTTCTTTTTCATGTGTTTCTAGGTTTTCAACATTCCACATATTGTTTTTGTTTTGTCCACGTTCTGGTTAGTTTTACTCTCAACTTTGTTCTTACCAGAAAGTGATCTGAATCACTTTCTGACCCTCTCATACCTTGTGCACTGATAATGCTGCTAGAGTGTCTTCTTTCTATTTGGTTCCGTGTGGTTCCATCATTGGAGTTCCAGGTTGCTTTGTGTATATCCTTTCTTTGGAACTGTGTGGTTTTCACCACCATGTTATTAGCTATTGCAAAATCAACCAAACGAGATCCGTTGTCATTTGTGGTGTCATGTAGGCTATGCATACCAATCACCGATTTCAGGTGTTCCTCTTTGCCAAGCTTGGCATTGAGGTCGCCCAATATGATTTTGACGTCGTGTCTAGGAGCTGCTGTATAATGTTGTTCAAGTAGTTCGTAGAATATTTCCTTTTCGTCTACCTCTGCTTCTTCAGTTGGTACATGCACTGAGAAAAGAGTTAAGTTAAACCATTTGCTGTTTTTAGTACTCCAATATTAAATCAATATAAAATGATTCATACATATATGCAAGCTTTGACCAATTATGAACAATATGAAGTTTGGCAACAATGCACGAGTCAGGTTTGTTAACTCAAATCCATAAAGTTGTATATTAGGATATAAATATCTAGTGGTTCAGGACTGCACAAAATTGAGTCTATATAAGAATAGCAAAAATAATGAAAAAAATGTTTTAGCGGATGTATATTACGATAAATGGTTATACTTGAGCCTGGGTTTGATAGAAAGATCTATATATATATATATATATATATATATATATATATATATATATATATATATATATATATATACTTAGAATAAAGACTGGAAAATCTGTCGATAAATGGGGCTTAATTGAGAAGACTCTGTTTGCTCACCGAGCTTTCGAAAATGTTTATTTTCTTTTTCAAGGCTAAAAACAGGATAAAAAGTAGTTATAAAAAAAATTATATATAGTGTACAAATTATATATAAAAAAAAGACTTACTATGCAATTGAGGTTACATTGTTAAGTTAACAAAACATAAGTACGGATACATTTTCTTCATTAGATAAACAGTAAGGAACATCACATATTATAATCACTGAACCATTTAACGTAGAAAATATAGTAGGTGAAGATTCAGTGGCTGTCTATTTGAAATAGCTAAGGAAGAATGAGAAATAACAAAAAAACTTTAACGGAACTATTGCTTTTTCTTTCCTTGAAATTGATGGATAGAGGGAAACGAAAACATATTTTTTTGGTTTGAATGTGTTGGATTTGGCGGGCTAACCATCGTGTATGACAATAGAAATGTCAAAGTATAGAACATAGTTATTCTATAAAGCAGAGAGTAGAGAATAACAAATTGATGGAATACCTTCAACCTAAAACAAGCTTGATTAAAGAATAAGACAAACAAGAAGTGAAGTGATGGCCTTACACCATAAATGAATTGAAACCAAGTTTAGATGAAGACCATAGAACCACAAATTTGACAAAAATTATATACAATTATATAACCTATAAGTAACATGCCACTTATCTATTTTCACTGTAGGTGCAATATTTGGAAATTATGAATGAATATATGGAACTCACTCCTTGCACATTAGAGCATTTGTTAATCGCTTTGGGTTCTTTGCTTATTTCAATCATTTCGTGTATTAGCCTCTTTGTGTAGTTGGACTCCTTAACCAAAATAGCAGCCCCTTCAAAGTTAGGGTTATGGTGTTTCTGGCAGGCATGTTGGGCCAAGGCACAGTTGAGCTTTTTGATTTTACAGTCACTTTTATGAGCTACTATTCTATTGCTAAGTTGTCTTTTAGTTTCCCCTAGGTATACCAATTCACAATTGTGACAAGGTATTTTATAAACAACATTCCTTGTTTTGCCAATTGAAAACTTATCCTTAAGATTGGAAAAATTATAGCCAATTAAGTTCATGTTCCTCTTAGCTACTTTATTACAATTAAGGACTTCTTTTATTACACACACCAATTTGGGAGTTAGTTCCTTAATCCATGGGAATCGAAAAATAGCCAACAAGTCCTTGCTGTTGTTGAGACATAGGATTAACAGAGGAAGTACGGCTATTATCACGAGAGGGACTACTGTACAACAGCTTACGCAACAGTTTACTGGGGTAAGAATTGTCAAGTAATATATGATATAATTTGTCAATATTATTCCTCAACAGAGATGGATGGCTTATCCTTATAATTCTGTTCTTCAAACCCAGAATCAGGTTGATCTTGATTCTTTCGTCATGATACGAGCAATAGTTAAGGTACCTACCACTGCTCGTAGGTTTCTGATACCAATCTAAGATGACAGTCTGGTTATCAGTGCGAATGGTCCTGGTGTCAAGAAAGGGTAAGGAGTTGTTCTGTTCCCTTTCGATCGTAAATTTCAGATTTGAATTATAAGAATTAAATATTTGTAGGGTAATATCATAAGCATCCGCCGGAATTGAACAAATTATGTGATCTACATATCTCTTTAAGAAGGGAACTTCGAAAGGTAGTTTACGCAAACAGTCGTCCAATAGGTCATCCATGACAAAGGCTGAAATTATTGGTGAAATCGTAGACCCCATCGGGGTACCAAAAACCTGTGAGTATATTTCTCCCTGGAATGTGAAGATCGTACTTTCGAAAATGAATTTAATTGCCAACAAGAAGGACTCTACACTTAACTCACAGTACGATTGAATCTCCTGCCAATGTCTTTTAATACTGGATGCCGCTAGATCATAAGAAATGTTTGTAAATAGGGATGATACGTCAAGGCTGATCAACACATAGCCTGGAGGTAATTGAAAGTTATTCATGAGATTGGCAAATTGGAAGGAATCTTGAATAAAGTAATTATTATTTTTATTGTAGGCATTCGTTAATATTCGCGTGATGAATTTGCCGAGGTCAGAGTTGGGAGTGCCGATAGAAGAGATGATCGGTCTAAGAGAAAGAGGTTCTTTATGGATCTTGGGTAGAGCATAGAATCTGGCTGGTACAGAGTCATATACTGTATATTGCTTCTTTGTTACAAGGTTGATAAAATTATTTTCACACATATTAGCGAGAATCTTATTTGCCTTCCCCTGTAGTGTGAGAGTTGGATATCTAGGTAATTTCTTATAGTATCTGGGGTCATTGAGAAGTTGTTTACATAAATCTAGATATTGTTCTCGATACATTAAGACCGTAACGTTACCCTTGTCAGCTTTTAAGACTAACAACTCTTTGTGTTCATTAAGGTATCTTTTCATTCTAGAGATCAAACTATCATACCGACTCACACTACTTTTAGGAAAGTTCATAAAATTAGTGATATAATTTGTGGCTCTAGCAGTAGCTATATTCCTAGTTTTGTTATCCTCTACATTACTCAGGACACATTCAAGGTCTGCTAGCAGCGTTTGTACTAAATTAGAGTTAATTTTTGGTGGAAGGCTGAATCTTGGTCCCAAAGCGAATAAATTGAATATGTCAGAAGGTACTGTTTCATTGGTCAAGTTCTTTAACCAATTCGGTTTAGTTTTAGGCTCAGTAATCTGTGAAGTGATTAAAGAGTTTAATTTATTCCTGGTTCTACTGCTATAGTTATAAAAAACTTTATTATAGCTAACTAGCTGACGTCTCCTAAACTCGGAAATTATATGACCAGGTACTAGTCCTCTGACAAATTCAATTAATCGACCTAACTCATTCTTCAGTTTATTAATATTAAGAAATGTTATTTCTATTTCAAACGAAAGTGTTCTTTGCTCCAACCTTTTGGTAAAATTGACGATTCGGCCAAAGGATCGTCCATCGGTGACGTCCAGTACTCTTTGTAAATTTTGAGTGCTGTCCATGATGCCAGATTCTATGCTCTACCCAAGATCCATAAAGAACCTTTTTCTCTTAGACCGATCATCTCTTCTATCGGCACTCCCAACTCTGGCCTGGGCAAATTCATCACGCGAATATTAACGAATACCTACAATAAAAATAATAATTACTTTATTCAAAATTCCTTCCAATTTGCCAATCTCATGAATAACTTTCAATTACCTCCAGACTATGTGTTGATCAGCCTTGACGTATCATCCCTATTTACAAACATTTCTTATGATCTAGCGGCATCCAGTATTAAAAGACATTGGCAGGAGATTCAATCGTACTGTGAGTTAAGTGTAGAGTCCTTCTTGTTGGCAATTAAATTCATTTTCGAAAGTACGATCTTCACATTCCAGGGAGAAATATACTCACAGGTTTTTGGTACCCCGATGGGGTCTACGATTTCACCAATAATTTCAGCCTTTGTCATGGATGACCTATTGGACGACTGTTTGCGTAAACTACCTTTCGAAGTTCCCTTCTTAAAGAGATATGTAGATGACATAATTTGTTCAATTCCGGCGGATGCTTATGATATTACCCTACAAATATTTAATTCTTATAATTCAAATCTGAAATTTACGATCGAAAGGGAACAGAACAACTCCTTACCCTTTCTTGACACCAGGACCATTCGCACTGATAACCAGACTGTCATCTTAGATTGGTATCAGAAACCTACGAGCAGTGGTAGGTACCTTAACTATTGCTCGTATCATGACGAAAGAATCAAGATCAACCTGATTCTGGGTTTGAAGAACAGAATTATAAGGATAAGCCATCCATCTCTGTTGAGGAATAATATTGACAAATTATATCATATATTACTTGACAATTCTTACCCCAGTAAACTGTTGCGTAAGCTGTTGTACAGTAGTCCCTCTCGTGATAATAGCCGTACTTCCTCTGTTAATCCTATGTCTCAACAACAGCAAGGACTTGTTGGCTATTTTTCGATCCCATGGATTAAGGAACTAACTCCCAAATTGGTGTGTGTAATAAAAGAAGTCCTTAATTGTAATAAAGTAGCTAAGAGGAACATGAACTTAATTGGCTATAATTTTTCCAATCTTAAGGATAAGTTTTCAATTGGCAAAACAAGGAATGTTGTTTATAAAATACCTTGTCACAATTGTGAATTGGTATACATAGGGGAAACTAAAAGACAACTTAGCAATAGAATAGTAGCTCATAAAAGTGACTGTAAAATCAAAAAGCTCAACTGTGCCTTGGCCCAACATGCCTGCCAGAAACACCATAACTCTAACTTTGAAGGGGCTGCTATTTTGGTTAAGGAGTCCAACTACACAAAGAGGCTAATACACGAAATGATTGAAATAAGCAAAGAACCCAAAGCGATTAACAAATGCTCTAATGTGCAAGGAGTGAGTTCCATATATTCATTCATAATTTTCAAATATTGCAACTACAGTGAAAATAGATAAGTGGCATGTTACTTATATGTTATATAATTGTATATAATTTTTGTCAAATTTGTGGTTCTATGGTCTTTATCTAAACTTGGTTTCAATTCATTTATGGTGTAAGGCCATCACTTCACTTCTTGTTTGTCTTATTCTTCAATCAAGCTTGTTTTAGGTTGAAGGTATTCCATCAATTTGTTATTCTCTACTCTCTGCTTTATAGAATAACTATGTTCTATACTTTGACATTTCTATTGTCATACACGATGGTTAGCCCGCCAAATCCAACACATTCAAACCAAAAAAATATGTTTTCGTTTCCCTCTATCCATCAATTTCAAGGAAAGAAAAATCAATAGTTCCGTTAAAGTTTTTTTGTTATTTCTCATTCTTCCTTAGCTATTTCAAATAGACAGCCACTGAATCTTCACCTACTATATTTTCTACGTTAAATGGTTCAGTGATTATAATATGTGATGTTCCTTACTGTTTATCTAATGAAGAAAATGTATCCGTACTTATGTTTTGTTAACTTAACAATGTAACCTCAATTGCATAGTAAGTCTTTTTTTTATATAATTTGTATACTATATATAATTTTTTTATAACTACTTTGTATCCTGTTTTTAGCCTTGAAAAAGAAAATAAACATTTTCGAAAGCTCGGTGAGCAAACAGAGTCTTCTCAATTAAGCCCCATTTATCGACAGATTTCCTAGTCTTTATTCTAAGTGTTAGTGATCTAACAAATACTGTCGTACTTCCACCACTAATTTATATCTATATATATATATATATATATATATATATATATATATATATATATATTTGGAAGTACGGCAGTCTTTGTTAGAACACACTAAACTCTATGAGTGGGTAATCTGCCGAAGAATTTTTATGGGGCTTAAAAAAAGAATACTCTTCTTGCTAACCAAGCTTTCGAAAAATATATTTTCATCTTCAGGGCTAAAAAAAATGTACAATAAGGGTGGAGTTTGATTATCATAAAGAAAAAGAAACACATTCAAATACAAAATATTAAAAACTTACTTTTGCAAACGAGGTTACAAAATAAAACGAGCAAAAACAAAGTTAGGATTTCCTTCGCCCATATGGACGGAAAACAATTAACACTTAAGACATTTGACAAAATTGAAATTTCTTAAAATTAAATCATCCTCCTCTATTTTCTAGTTCTATTTACAACAATTCCTGAAATGTTTGTTCTAAAAACATCATGAACAATTCATCTTTCTCTCTCATTTGAAAGTGGGGGAATAATAAATGAACTTTTCGAATTTATCCCGGCTAAATGCAAGACAATAAGACAGGTGATTGTTCTGTCACAACACTTAAAGAAAGTAAGACCAAAAATAACTAAAATAAACACTGAACATAGGCATCTTACAATACTCTATGAATGATTGTTTGTTGCTAATGATTGCTGCAATATTTTGATATCAAATATGAATAAATAGAGGTCAAGCCACGAACATTGGAACATTTATTCATGGCTTTGGGTTCCTTACTGATTTCGATCATCTCATGAATCAATCTTTTGGTATGATTCGATTCATTCACTAAAATAGAAGCTTCCTGGAAATTAGGGTTGTGATTTGTATCATGTGTGTGTTGGGCCAAAGCACAGTTAAGTTTACTTAGCTTGCAATCGCTCCTGTGTGAGATAATTCTGTTATTGAGTTGCCTCTTTGTTTCACCGACATAAACTAGGTCACAGTTGTTACAAGGAATTTTGTAGACCACATTACAGGTTTTCCCGGTAGGTATTTTGTCTTTAATATTAGAGAACTGACGGCCTAATAAGTTCACATTCCTCTTAGCAACTTTACTGTTAGCCAGGACATCCCTTATAATTCCGATCACCTTGGGAGTGAGCTCTCTTATCCAAGGGATTGAGAAATATCGCGATGGACCGACCTGTTGGGATGGCTCTCTTTGGATTGAAATTTGGCTTTGGTCAGAAGATGGACTGCTGTACAAAAGTTTGCGGAGAAGTTTGGTGGGATATGAATTATCAAGTAATATTTGATATAGTTTGTCAATGTTTTTGTTTATTAAGGTAGGGTGACATATGCTTTTAATCCTATTTTTTAACCCCAAAACCAAATTTATTTTGACTCTTTCATCGTGATATGAATAATAATTGATGTACCTGCCACTGCTCGTTGGTTTCTGATACCAATCTAATATTACTGTTTGATTTTCAGTGCGTATACATCTGGTGTCAAGGAAGGGCAGAGAGTTATTATGTTCCTTCTCTATGGTAAAATTTAGATTGGCATTATAACCGTTGAAAACTTGTAGGAGAATATTTTCCGATTCCACAGGAATTGAGCAAATTATATCATCAACATACTTTTTCAAGAATGGAATTTTGAAAGGTAGTTTTGGCAAACAATTATCCAGCAAGTCGTCCATGACAAAAGCTGAAATAATTGGTGAGATAGTGGAGCCCATTGGTGTACCAAAAACTTGCCGGTATATCTCTCCTTGAAAAGTGAAGACAGTGCTGTCGAAAATGAACTTCAGTGCCGAAAGAAAGAACTCAAGATTAAGACTACAACAGGATTGTATTACATCCCAATGTTCTCTAATGCTGGACTCAGCAAGCTCATTTTCATCTTTGTTTACTAACATCCCCTATGAGCTTGCTGAGTCCAGCATTAGAAAACATTGGGATGTAATACAATCCTGTTGTAGTCTTAATCTTGAGTTCTTTCTTTCGGCACTGAAGTTCATTTTCGACAGCACTGTCTTCACTTTTCAAGGAGAGATATACCGGCAAGTTTTTGGTACACCAATGGGCTCCACTATCTCACCAATTATTTCAGCTTTTGTCATGGACGACTTGCTGGATAATTGTTTGCCAAAACTACCTTTCAAAATTCCATTCTTGAAAAAGTATGTTGATGATATAATTTGCTCAATTCCTGTGGAATCGGAAAATATTCTCCTACAAGTTTTCAACGGTTATAATGCCAATCCAAATTTTACCATAGAGAAGAAACATAATAACTCTCTGCCCTTCCTTGACACCAGATGTATCCGCACTGAAAATCAAACAGTAATATTAGATTGGTATCAGAAACCAACGAGCAGTGGCAGGTACATCAATTATTATTCATATCACGATGAAAGAGTCAAAATAAATTTGGTTTTGGGGTTAAAAAAAATAGGATTAAAAGCATATGTCACCCTACCTTAATAAACAAAAACATTGACAAACTATATCAAATATTACTTGATAATTCATATCCCACCAAACTTCTCCGCAAACTTTTGTACAGCAGTCCATCTTCTGACCAAAGCCAAATTTCAATCCAAAGAGAGCCATCCCAACAGGTCGGTCCATCGCGATATTTCTCAATCCCTTGGATAAGAGAGCTCACTCCCAAGGTGATCGGAATTATAAGGGATGTCCTGGCTAACAGTAAAGTTGCTAAGAGGAATGTGAACTTATTAGGCCGTCAGTTCTCTAATATTAAAGACAAAATACCTACCGGGAAAACCTGTAATGTGGTCTACAAAATTCCTTGTAACAACTGTGACCTAGTTTATGTCGGTGAAACAAAGAGGCAACTCAATAACAGAATTATCTCACACAGGAGCGATTGCAAGCTAAGTAAACTTAACTGTGCTTTGGCCCACACACATGATACAAATCACAACCCTAATTTCCAGGAAGCTTCTATTTTAGTGAATGAATCGAATCATACCAAAAGATTGATTCATGAGATGATCGAAATCAGTAAGGAACCCAAAGCCATGAATAAATGTTCCAATGTTCGTGGCTTGAGCTCTATTTATTCATATTTGATATCAAAATATTGCAGCAATCATTAGCAACAAACAATCATTCATAGAGTATTGTAAGATGCCTATGTTCAGTGTTTATTTTAGTTATTTTTGGTCTTACTTTCTTTAAGTGTTGTGACAGAACAATCACCTGTCTTATTGTCTTGCATTTAGCCGGGATAAATTCGAAAAGTTCATTTATTATTCCCCCACTTTCAAATGAGAGAGAAAGATGAATTGTTCATGATGTTTTTACAACAAACATTTCAGGAATTGTTGTAAATAGAACTAGAAAATAGAGGAGGATGATTTAATTTTAAGAAATTTCAATTTTGTCAAATGTCTTAAGTGTTAATTGTTTTCCGTCCATATGGGCGAAGGAAATCCTAACTTTGTTTTTGCTCGTTTTATTTTGTAACCTCGTTTGCAAAAGTAAGTTTTTAATATTTTGTATTTGAATGTGTTTCTTTTTCTTTATGATAATCAAACTCCACCCTTATTGTACATTTTTTTTTTAGCCCTGAAGATGAAAATATATTTTTCGAAAGCTTGGTTAGCAAGAAGAGTATTCTTTTTTTAAGCCCCATAAAAATTCTTCGGCAGATTACCCAATCATAGAGTTTAGTGTGTTATATATATATATATATATATATATATATATATATATATATATATATATATATATATATATATATATATATATATATATATTATTGTGTTGGATTTCTTGGGGATACGACTCGAAATGAATTGGAAAAATGTGAAATTGTTATGAAACAATTATGTCTTTATTTAATGTAATAATTGGAAAAATATATATACGTTTCGACCATAAACTTTGTGGTCTTTTTCAATATGTTTATATTATTCAACTAAATCAAATAAATTCCTTAAAAATAGAAACTAAAAAATGGTCATTCTGTAATGAAAATTTTTTTTTGTTTTGAAAATTAGAATTTATAACAGTTAAAAAACATATACAAAACAACATACCTTTGACATAAGGATTCGAAAAACCATGGTTTCCACAAAATAATCAAAACTAAAATATCATTCTTAATAAAAAACTTCTGCTTTGATTGTCAGTTACATTGTTAATTAAATTTTTATTGTTTTTATATCCATTGTGCTGAGGTTTCTCTCGAGATTAATAATGATTGTAGTGTTTCAGTTTCTGAAATAAGATGCGAGTGGAGTGGTACGATATTAGGTAGATGAAACATTTGGTATTTGTTGACGTTTTTGTGAGCATTGGTAGCGTACGGTGGGTAGTTAGAAATTGTTGTTTTATATTGGATAAGCTACGTTGATGTAATGTTATTCATAAAAGATTACTGTAAATATTGCTGAGATATTTTGTGTCGGTTCTAGAGTTCACTGTATTTGGTTTTTTTCTGATGTAAATCATTTCCAAAATTTCCCGTTTAAATTTATTTTTTTCGGTAGCCAAGATTTTTGTTTCGTTGTAGTTGAAATTATGTTTTTTATCGTTTTCGTGATTTGTTAACGCAGTTTTGTTTCTTTTATCGTATTTGTGTCCCTTTATTCTCTCCTCTATATGTTGGATTGTTTGTCCTATGTAGACTTGATTACAATTATTGCATGGTATTTCATATACTGAGTGGGTTATTTTGTTTTTTTCTGTTTTAGTTTTCAATTTGCTGTAGATGTTTTTTAAGAGGTTATGAGCTTTATTGCTTACTGGTATATTTTTTTCTTTGAAGATTTGTTGTAAATTATTAGATAGATTTTCTATAGAGGGGAGTGTGAGGTATTTTTGATTGTCCTGCTTTTTTGGTTTGGAAAGTTTATTTGTATTGTAAAAAGTTGAGATTTTATATTTGAAAATAGCGTTTATTAAACTTTCGGGGTAGCAGTTTTGTATAAGAACAGCTTTTGCTTTATTTATTGCATTTTTTCGGAATATTGGGTCTGATAACTTTATTGCTCTGTCTGCCAGGCTGTTTATAACGGTTTTTTTTTGTGATAAAGGATGTGATGAGTAGAAATGCAAATATCTTCCGGACCATGTTTTCTTTGTATACCATTCAGTTTGTAACATATTGTTGTTGTGGTATAATGTTAAATCAAGGAAGTTTATTTTATTGTCTTTTTCTATTTCTATTGTGAACTTTATTTTATTGTGATATGAGTTGAATAAATTTAATATATAATCTTCCTTATGTTTTGGAATTGTTGTTAAGCAGTCATCAACATATCTAAAGAAAAATGGTATATGACAATTAGCTTTTGGTAAAATTTCACTCTCTAGATCTTCGAGTACGAGTTGCGCTATACAACTCGAAATTGAGGATCCCATAGCGCAACCATAAATTTGCTGATAAAAATTATTTTTATATTTGAAATATGTTGAGTTGAGTGTTAGTTCAATAGCTTTTTTAAATTCTATTTTGGGTATATCTGTGTGTACTTTAATCTCGTTCCATTTTTTGTCGATTATTTTCAATGCTAAGTCTGTTGGTATGTTTGTGTAAAGTGATACTACATCAAACAAAACTGCGTTAACAAATCACGAAAACGATAAAAAACATAATTTCAACTACAACGAAACAAAAATCTTGGCTACCGAAAAAAATAAATTTAAACGGGAAATTTTGGAAATGATTTACATCAGAAAAAAACCAAATACAGTGAACTCTAGAACCGACACAAAATATCTCAGCAATATTTACAGTAATCTTTTATGAATAACATTACATCAACGTAGCTTATCCAATATAAAACAACAATTTCTAACTACCCACCGTACGCTACCAATGCTCACAAAAACGTCAACAAATACCAAATGTTTCATCTACCTAATATCGTACCACTCCACTCGCATCTCATTTCAGAAACTGAAACACTACAATCATTATTAATCTCGAGAGAAACCTCAGCACAATGGATATAAAAACAATAAAAATTTAATTAACAATGTAACTGACAATCAAAGAAGAAGTTTTTTATTAAGAATGATATTTTAGTTTTGATTATTTTGTGGAAACCATGGTTTTTCGAATCCTTATGTCAAAGGTATGTTGTTTTGTATATGTTTTTTAACTGTTATAAATTCTAATTTTCAAAAAAAAAAAATTTTTTCATTACAGAATGACCATTTTTTAGTTTCTATTTTTAAGGAATTTATTTAATTTAGTTGAATAATATAAACATATTGAAAAAGACCACAAAGTTTATGGTCGAAACGTATACCTATATATTTTTCCAATTATTACATTAAATAAAGACATAATTGTTTCATAACAATTTCACATTTTTCCAATTCATTTCGAGTCGTATCCCCAAGAAATCCAACACAATAAAATAAATCCAGCTGGCTCAAAAACCATCAACAAGAAAAATACAAGCATGGGTGAAAATATGCCGTTCCATTTTAACAACATTGCTAGAGATTATGGAATCCAAGCTGTCCAACATATGAAAGCTACAACTAAACTAAGCATGAAATTATCCAATCTCAAGAACAGAAGAAATTTCCTTCTAAGATGCAGAAGCGAAAACATTTTACCTAAATTCCTCAATACAAATCTCAATCACATCCAATTTCATTCTGTAAGCCTGCGACATAAATTCGAAAACCATACCCTACGTAATTTCAAGGTAAGCGTATTAAATTTACTCATATCACACACAATAAAACTGATTCAAGACATTTCTAGACAAATAACACATCACAATGAAAAACTTAAAACAATAATCCCACTAAACATGTTCAATTTATATTCTCAATATCAAAATCAAAAATTCAACAACAGGTTTAACAAGATCAAAACTAAGAACATTAAAAAATTTAATAACATCAAACAAAAATCTCAACAAAATACAAATTTTAAAACACCTAATACTTGGATAGAAAATATATCTGATATAACATTACCTAATTATGCTACCAACATCCTCAGTCTAGGCCCGGGTTTTGCTATGCCACTAGAAAATAACAAGCATATACCAACACCGGTTTTCATCTCTAATATAGAACTAGCTATAAAAGATCTACCGCCAGAAAATAAAGATAAAATAAGAGCTAATTGCTGTAATATACTAACAAATTACAGAAAAAGAAACAATAAAAAACTAAGTAAACCAAAGAAAACCATCGAAAAAAAACTTAAAACAGAATTTAAAAAAACAAGAATTTTTCTAAAAAATAATCCTAATCTAACTATACTTAAACCTGATAAATCAAATAAAACAGTAGTAATGAATACCAACACATATGACTCCAAAATGGAAGAATTACTTTCTGACAGAACAACATACAAAGAATTAAAATCAGACCCCACGAATAAATACCAAAAGCTAAATAACGAATTAATTAAAAAATGGAAAGAAAACAATTACATCTCACCCATAACAGCACAAAAACTAACTATACATAATGCTCTACCTCCTAAAATATACGGCCAACCTAAACTACACAAAGAAAATTTCCCTATGAGACCAATAGTATCCACCATACAATCACCACTAAGTAAATTAGCTAATTTCTTAAAAAACATAATAAACAACATAATTAATAAATCTAGTTCATACATTAAAGACTCATGGCTATTCAAAGAGAAAATAAAAAACATACAAATCCCCGATAACTACGTAGTAATTTCCTTAGATGTAGTATCACTATACACAAACATACCAACAGACTTAGCATTGAAAATAATCGACAAAAAATGGAACGAGATTAGAGTACACACAGATATACCCAAAATAGAATTTAAAAAAGCTATTGAACTAACACTCAACTCAACATATTTCAAATATAAAAATAATTTTTATCAGCAAATTTATGGTTGCGCTATGGGATCCTCAATTTCGAGTTGTATAGCGCAACTCGTACTCGAAGATCTAGAGAGTGAAATTTTACCAAAAGCTAATTGTCATATACCATTTTTCTTTAGATATGTTGATGACTGCTTAACAACAATTCCAAAACATAAGGAAGATTATATATTAAATTTATTCAACTCATATCACAATAAAATAAAGTTCACAATAGAAATAGAAAAAGACAATAAAATAAACTTCCTTGATTTAACATTATACCACAACAACAATATGTTACAAACTGAATGGTATACAAAGAAAACATGGTCCGGAAGATATTTGCATTTTTACTCATCACATCCTTTATCACAAAAAAAACCGTTATAAACAGCCTGGCAGACAGAGCAATAAAGTTATCAGACCCAATATTCCGAAAAAATGCAATAAATAAAGCAAAAACTGTTCTTATACAAAACTGCTACCCCGAAAGTTTAATAAACGCTATTTTCAAATATAAAATCTCAACTTTTTACAATACAAATAAACTTTCCAAACCAAAAAAGCAGGAAAATCAAAAATACCTCACACTCCCCTATATAGAAAATCTATCTAATAATTTACAACAAATCTTCAAAGACCAAAATATACCAGTAAGCAATAAAGCTCATAACCTCTTAAAAAACATCTACAGCAAATTGAAAACTAAAACAGAAAAAAACAAAATAACCCACTCAGTATATGAAATACCATGCAATAATTGTAATCAAGTCTACATAGGACAAACAATCCAACATATAGAGGAGAGAATAAAGGGACACAAATACGATAAAAGAAACAAAACTGCGTTAACAAATCACGAAAACGATAAAAAATATAATTTCAACTACAACGAAACAAAAATCTTGGCTACCGAAAAAAATAAATTTAAACGGGAAATTTTGGAAATGATTTACATCAGAAAAAAACCAAATACAGTGAACTCTAGAACCGACACAAAATATCTCAGCAATATTTACAGTAATCTTTTATGAATAACATTACATCAACGTAGCTTATCCAATATAAAACAACAATTTCTAACTACCCACCGTACGCTACCAATGCTCACAAAAACGTCAACAAATACCAAATGTTTCATCTACCTAATATCGTACCACTCCACTCGCATCTCATTTCAGAAACTGAAACACTACAATCATTATTAATCTCGAGAGAAACCTCAGCACAATGGATATAAAAACAATAAAAATTTAATTAACAATGTAACTGACAATCAAAGAAGAAGTTTTTTATTAAGAATGATATTTTAGTTTTGATTATTTTGTGGAAACCATGGTTTTTCGAATCCTTATGTCAAAGGTATGTTGTTTTGTATATGTTTTTTAACTGTTATAAATTCTAATTAAAAAAAAAAAAAATTTTCTCATTACAGAATGACCATTTTTTAGTTTCTATTTTTAAGGAATTTATTTAATTTAGTTGAATAATATAAACATATTGAAAAAGACCACAAAGTTTATGGTCGAAACGTATATATATTTTTCCAATTATTACATTAAATAAAGACATAATTGTTTCATAACAATTTCACATTTTTCCAATTCATTTCGAGTCGTATCCCCAAGAAATCCAACACAATAAAATAAATCCAGCTGGCTCAAAAACCATCAACAAGAAAAATATATATATATATATATATAAACTTTTCAACCAAAAGCATCCCTACTAATATCCATGTCGATTTCCGACTTAGTATTTCGCGGGACATTTTGGCTGAGATGCTTTTTAGGAATCATTGGCCTCACGACTTGAGTGTGTAACCATTTGGTCATCCAGGTGTTTAGACCCCAGTTCTTACCACAAATCTATCTGCACCTTTCTATAGCGATTCTGAACTTGTGTATTGTTTTACAATGTGTGAGTTCCATGTTAGCTCCTGGTTAAAGGTTACCCTAGGTATCTAACTTCCTGAGCAAATGGAATCTCCACCCCGTTAATTTGAGACTTTTGTAGTCCTTGCGGGTTCCGTTTTTTTGTAAACACAATCAGTGTGGTTTTGTGACAATTCACTGAAAATTTTTGCTCCCTATACCAGTCGCTTACTATATTTAATGCCTTTCGGGTTGTTCTAAGAGTGTATTTTGAATACTTCTTCTGATGACTATGGTTAGATCGTCCGCGTATCCCAGGCAATAAGTGCCTTCGTCAGACAATCTGACTAGAAGGGTGTCTTCTAGAGCTGCCCACATAAGGGGCAATAGTACGCTTCCTTGGGGACATCCTCTGCCGTAATGGTTGCCTCTCCTAGGCCGGATGTAAATTCTCTGCTCTTGAAATTTGCTTCGATCCACCCGCAGATTTTAGGTTCTTCTCCTCTTCTTTTCAAACACCTTGTTATAGATGTGTGTGATATCCAGAATGGTAGCCACTTTTATTTTTTGTCGTAGATCGCTGTAGACAGCAGACTATTTAGATCATCCAGGGCTAGTTATGTGGACTTGCTCTGTTGATATGCATAGTGATGCTCACTTAGGGGACAAGTTTTCAGAGACTTGAGTAGAAAGGACGTGAGGATGATCGGTCTATCTGATTTGGGTGTATTGTCCAAAATTTTGCCTACCTTTAGTAGGTAAATGATTTTCACCTTCCTCCATACAGCCAACGTGTGTCTCCAAGCTAGGCTAGCTTTGAGGATTTTGTTTAGGTGTGACAGTAGTACCTCTTAACCCTCCTGTAATAGCGCTGGGTAGATTCCATGCTCTGCTGGTGATTTGAATGGTTTGAATTCCTCTATGGCCCATTTTATTTTATCTTGCCTTGCAATGGCGATAACAATTTGCCAGTCACCTCTCTTGGGTCTTCTTGCCTGTTCGCGCTTGGCAATTATTGCCACCGATCGACCTTGATAAATTTTGTCTCCCGGAAAGTGTGCTTTTGTCAAGCATCTCAAACCTTTTCTCGGCCAATTCTGCTTAGTTCCCGTCAGGAAACTAACCTAGTCCTTAGAGTCCTCTTTGGTTAAGACCTTGTGGATTCGGGTACTTGCTGAGGTCTCGGGATCTCTTCGCAGAACCTTATCCACAAGTCTCTTTTAGCTTTCCGGAGCTCCTTAGTATAATAAGTTAATTTACTCCTATATAGATCCCAGTTTCCGTTGGACCTGGTTATGCTGAATAGCCTTCTCACCTCGGTTCTTAGAACCTCTAGGTGATTATTCCACCAAACTGTGTTCCCTTTGTGTTGCCTTGTTCGTTCTGGGCGTTTTTCCTGATAGGCATTTGTTATTGCCTCATTAATCTGGTCCACTGCCACTTCTAGATTTTCTTTTGCCCGTTATAGTGACCGTCTCGTCCTTGAGCGACTCTCTGAGGGATATGAGGCATCCTTCCCAGCTTGTTTCTCTGGGGTTTCAGAACATTTTAACTACTAAGGCCTATTCTACTGGTACTCAAGGTCAGGTCTAAAACCTTTTTCCAAGTAGCGGTGACGAAGTTGGGCTCTCTACCTCTAATGGCAATAAATAACCCTGTAGAAGCCGATCTTCTGTTCGACTACGCAACCCCTTGCTACAGTCCCCCAACGTGAGTTTCAGGTTTCCTCTTGGTCTAGGCAATTAAGCCAAGAACCCCAGTATGTTTTGTCCGCAAGACATGACCACTGTCAACAAGTATACCGGTATGACGAAAGGCCCCGTGGGTTTTAACCTTAGTCCTGGACGCGTTCAAGTTTTGCACCAGTTCTGAGCTCCTCTGTCCGCTACCTAGGGGACGCGGGAACTCTTTTGTTAGGCTTACCATACCTTAGCCAGAGGGTCCCGCCGGAGGTTTGCCTTTCAACCTTCAGCGTTGGCTGCGTAGTCGTACTAGCACTGTACGCTATGCTTTACTAGGGTCTACTGCGAGGAAGTGCAGATAGGATTTGCTGAAAAGTCTATTAGACTATGGGCGTTTCTCAGAATTTACCACAGTACGAATCTGGCAGTCGAGGCTTCTACTGAGACCCGAAATCCGCCATTCAAACCCCGGCTGGTTAGTTCTGCTATCTATTCACAGAAAATCTGCTTAATCTGAGGTCTACAGCAGTGTTACAATTTATAGGAGTTCCGTAGACTATGACCATCCCTGTGTTTCATAACTGAATAGAAAAGGATAACAACATTTTCTGTTGTGACGTCATAACGGTTTAGTTTAACTTTGATTTCTTAATATATTCATTATTAAGCAAAATTATGCAGTTTTGATAGATGTGAGACGTCAGTTTATAGATATAGAACCAAAAAAATATTTTTTTTCAAAATTACTGAAATATTCCATTATTAACACTGTCACCGAATCACTCCAAACTGATGTTTTTATTGTTTATGCGTTTACGCTTTGACTTCAGTTTTTTGCGGATAGGTTGAGTTTGTTTGCTGATGTCGTTTACGAAAATAAACTTTACCACTTCAAATAATGTGTATTGAGTGCAACGATCTAATGGAGAATACATTAAGATCTTTTATGCAGCCAAGTGATGTCTGAAAATAAATCTGTTAGTCATGAAAGTATGCGCCAGTAGATATTTTTTTCTTTCTTATATGTGTTTCAATACAAGATAATGTGTCCGCATTATTGTGCTTGAGTGTCCTGCTTATACAGGGATATGCGCGATGCTGCTTCTCATTTCAAGTACTCGAGAAACCTGCTCCCTGAGGATTCCCTAACACGGTAACAAGAGAAAATCTACTTACATATTAAAGAACCTGTTGCATTGATCAGCATAGAGTTTAGTTTATTTCCATGTTATTATATTAGTTTGCGACTAGTTAATTTCACAGAAAAATCATTTTTAAAAACAGAAGATCGGCTGTCTAGAATAAGATTCACTACCCCCCTATCTCAGAAACTATGAGAGATACGGAAAAAAGGATAAAATCTTTATGAGTTTCTTTGATTTTCTATTTTTATTGCTGTCATGTTGACAGGTTGCTTAGTATTTCTGATACTACTTTCGTATTTTAATAAGAACACCCTATATATTTTTAGATTCATCATTAGTAGTAATTTGTACAATAATTTAAATAGTCATTATCATAAATATAACAAGCAGAGGTCAGAATTTGAATGAATGAATACAAAAGCGATAAAAACTTTGAATGGAATATTATCAACTATCTCCGAGTTTTTTAAAGTTAACCCCAATTTGTTTTAGGTGTACTGTATTCTACTACTCTGTTCACTTCCCTATACCTAATATCAAGAATTTCTGAAATATAAGCCGAAATTTGAAATTTGGTAAAATACATTCTATGAGATAAAACACTATTGAAAGTAGTAATTAAGAACATTGTTATCATGCAGGATTCTTTTTAGAGTATATCAAGAAACTCAACTATTATGTCGTAGCATCGACCTAACCTTCATCAGTCTATCAATTCATGTTGATACTCAAATTTATTAGTATTAACTTCAAATATCCATAAACCATGGATACAAAATCCGCAAGACCGATACTGAGTGAGTAAATAGCTCCAACGCCGGGTTGAATATTTTGATTTTTTCTTGAGGCAGGAGTTTAGAGTTTGATTGATCTTAAAAAGATTGTTTTCTCATGATCATGAAAAAACCAATGGTTAAATCAGTATGATGGTAATAAAAATAGAACATAATATTAGATCTACAGATTTTTGAAGATATTCCAAAGACAACTCTGAGAAGGTCAACTAGATAGGCAAATTGTGTTCGTCTCACAAATACTACTACTGTAACTGCATCATTACTCAATGTTTATGTACATGGTATCCCATTTTGCGGGGTATCTTCGTTACGTTTATGGATAGAAAGTTGCGGTTTTCGCATTTTCGTAAAACAAAATTTTCATAGCCATTTTAGTTTTTAAGATAAAGGGCATCTTTGAAAATGTTGCATTTTAGCAAACTCCTCGTATCTCCGTTATCCTTCAACTTATCGAAAAGGTAAAATAACATTCGTATAGATTTATTCCGTATAATGCAGTGGTGTAGATAATTTTTGTTACATATTTACTATTTTTGAGAAAATAGAATACTCTGTATATTTATATATTTATATAAAACAGGTCCGTTGGTACCTATCCATATCGAAGAAAAGTTATTATCAAGAAATGCCCTTAAAAGCCCAGAGTTATGACACCATCTTGCTGTACGTAAACAGCATTATATTGGGCTAATGGAATATTTTCGAGCAGCTCTGGAATAACTTTCTCAATCATTTCTAGGTACCTAGGTGCTGTAAGATCTCCTTCAAAAATCCTATAAATTGTATGTTTGCCCAAAATAAAACATGACATCCTAACTCCAAAGAGTCCTTGTGGACGAAGGTGTTTTGGACGCGCATGAACAAATAATCCGTGCTCAACTAAATTTGCTTTTAAGCGAGCAAGTATCTCTCTGGATATATATCAAGCACAAAGTTATTCTGATAATAGAGATTTTCATAGCCATAGTAACTTCCTTACCCGTAACACCATATATTTTTCATAAATTTCATACGCTGCCATTATTCGTAGAAATTGATAGATATCAATTAAATAAAAATACCCAAAGAATGAAAATAAAGTGCTTTATAAACTAGAAGTCGATCCAAAGACTGATAAGATAGACAAATATTGAACATTTATTTTTGTTTCTTGTCATAAACAATAACCATGGCCTACCATTAAATTATGCCTTTAATTTTAGAAGATGTCATTTATCTACGTGTTTCTGTGAAAAAGTGCACACTATTGTATATTTTTCAAAATGTTAAAGAAATACAAATTTTACATTCTATAAAAAGACAGGGTGAAAAAACATAAAATTGGTTTATAACTCAAATATGTAACAAAAATTATCTACACCACTGCATTCTACGGAAAAAAAAACTATAAGAATGTTATTTTACCTTCTCGATAAGTTGAAGGATAACGGAGATATGAGGGGGTCCCAAAATGCAGCATTTTCAAAATGACCTGTATCTTTGTTCTTTGATCACTGTTTTCATTTTTTGTGGTTCAGGTGAACATTTATGAAATGCATACATTTCCAGCTAATCTAGTGAGTATAGGCATAAATATGTTTATAAAAATTACTTTGAAAATATACTTGTATGAAAATGATGAAATCAGATTACCTTCAGATTCTAGAGATGTTCCAGATGTACGTACCAAAACTCGTCCCGAAGGTGAGTAGGTCCTCAAAAATAAATCCCTGAATTTGTCCCCGACGTTATCGCATTATGAATCACCAATATAGCTACTTATTAAAATCTATAGATTAACTCTTTTCATAAAATATTTTTCGTATATTTAAAAACAAATGAAAAAGTCAGTAAGTACCACAAAACACATTTTATTTAAGAATAGCTATACATTTATTTATTTAAGAATCTGTAAAGTAACTGAAGTTTCTGCTTGGGTTTTGTACAAGTACCTTCATATTTTATTAAAATAAGAATAAATTTTACAAAATCAAATCTTGAAACAGATCCATTTTTATACTCATCGATTTTTCTAGCAACTCACTGCTTACGTCTACTGGATCGCGTATTCTTGCACATTCACCACATTTTAAGAATCTGTGTTTGGTAAAATTTACAGAGATTACAATTAGCACATAACTTCCACGTTCACTCAAACTGAGAAAGCTTTCCATATTTTCTCACACCTCACAAATAAAATGCAATTCTTAGTCAGGAATATCATTTCATAATGAAATAACAATCTAATATGAATGAAAAGTAATTTACACTTTTGGTAGAATTTTTATTTAATAGGCATTTATATTTCCAAGAAAGTATAAATCTCTTAATCTCTTGTTCGGGGACAAACTCTGGTAGAAGATTAAAGGACCATAATTAGTATGGGGACGAATTATGGTTGTAGAAATTATCTAATAATAATATACTACCTGCTCGGGACGAATTCAGGGCCGCCTTTCCAGATATTATTTAAATGCAAGTATTTAAATTTCAATTACGCACATGAAATTGTTATCTTCGCCCTGGCAGAGCCAGCATCTACAATCTACGGACGTTATACTTATTACTTATTAACATCTTAACAGAATTAAGTTGGGATTGGAGATAAAAATCTCAATATCTAGAATACTTGTTTTTAGTACAACGTCAGAAGAACAGCATCTTGTCCACATTGCCAATAACTGTGAATCTACCCAAAAAAGTTTAGAACTATATATAAATATCCAACTGGAAATTATTCATCTTTATAAGGCTTCGAACACACAAACATGCACTTTTATGACTGTGAAATACGAGACATGCTCAGGAAGATGAAATCGTTGCTGAGAAATATAAAAGACTGGGCAAACACTACATACAGTCCGACAAACAAAACGAATTTGGTGAATTTGCCAAAGAGGTTACCACCAATCTCAACAGAGACGGAAAATAAATCAATGTTGACGCAGGTAAGTTTTATTTTGTAATATCTTAGATTTTCTTTTAATGAAGGTGATATAATCATATATATCCACAGGTTTACGTAGAAGCCTTGAAAATTTGGAACACAAAATGTATGAGAATGAATCCTCTGCAGATATTAGCAGGTTTTTGATCGAACATATGATGGTGGGTTGAATCAACCATCCGCCAATACAGGCGGATACAATTTTGCAGTAGTGGATAAGTCGGTTTCCTTGGTCTGCTCAAATGTATGTATTGTGTAGACTTCGTCAGCATTAGATCCACAAATAATTTGTTTTCGAGATTTCTCAACTTCACTAAATATTGAAAATCTAGAACAGTGAAAAAAAACTTGTTCATTCCACATTTCTCATCCTAATGCACACTAATATTGCATTATGATGCCAATTGATGTTTGTGTACATCAATATCCCTGTCAAGGTAACTGAACCCTCACAATGGCTCTAGTGTATTATCACTCACGTATAATACATAGCCCTATACTTACGTCCAAAAAATGATGACGTGAATTTTGTCTTATATGTGAACATCCATCATACATATCATTGTATAAACATACAACATTCCTTAAATATATATCATATTAGGCCTACAAAAAAGATTATACGGCAATATTAATGATAACATATTTCTTTTAATAATTTATTATGATTTTGCCATTTACTCTTTAATTGGAAATCTTGGAATGATTTTACGGGATTATCTCCCTGTCTAATGTCCATGTTCAGATGTCATTTGTCGAGTAAAGGTGACCAGACCTATATGCACGTCAATACAAGATAGAAGTAAAGATTAGTGGGTAATTTTATAATTTTTGATACTAGTACCTAAGTGCGTAGATTCCAGAATTACACAACACCTGTTGGATATAATTCCAATAGTCATTGTTTCTAACCTATAAACACGCTATTATTAAACTATGCTTCGTACACCTTCTCTATTTGTCAAACAAATAATTGAGTATTATTTTGACAAGGTGTGGATTCCTTTAGCACAAAAAGAGAATGCGTGGAAGTGGCAGATAGTGGGTGGTGTTGACACTACACCACATTTGAAATTTGAATTCTGAATTTTTGTGAATAATCTAGTGGAGGTAGAGCGTACAGCATTCATTCTCGAACGGCAGGACTGGAAATATAATTCATGTTATAGAATCCATAGCTTTTATTTTATTTTTTGTCAACTTTTTCGAGTAATATTTCTTAAATCAGCATACATATGTACTTATCTTCATTAAAATACTTTTAATAGCATCAACATAACGTACATATTTTCCAAAAAGAAATCATGGACTAGAAGACAACATGTATGCACCGGAAAAAATGAAGAGAGCCAATTCAAGAAGCTAGAAGACGAAATGGAGTGCCTAAACACATTAAACTAGAGAAGCTCCAATACGAAGAGCACCTATTAATGCAATTAGACTGAAGAGACACATAGGTATTTAGTACGTATTTAGAATTCCAAAATTCTGCTATTAATCTAATTACTAAAGAACTGCTTCGTACACTTTTATGAGAACCTAGCAAACTAGTATATATTCGTATTATATACCGTGATCGTGTTCTCCATTCATATGCACCTAGACAGAGTACCTAAATAGGTTAGATTAGGATAGATTAGGTGCATCTCACCTAGGCGTCTGCTGATCAATCAGCCACACTCTGTCTTATTTGGATGATGCCTTGTGCGCCCATAATCATTGTAACATTTAATAAATTTGATACTTTGTGTTTCTGCATTATTGTTGATAATAAATCTTTCATATTATGTTTGCTTATTTAATCAATCGATATTTTTTCCTCTACTCATACGAACTTCCTTAAATACCATATCTTAGCTCGAAATCATCACGGCACTTTTACTCCCGTCAGTTGGATTGATCCATTTTTCGTGTTTTCAAGGCAGACAACATTCGTGAAACAAAGTTTACATGTTTGTTTCACGAATGATGGCGTCTGCCTTCAAAACAGGAGAAACGCATCAATTCAATCGAGGGGAGTAAATCGGTGTTTTGACGATTTTGTGATAAATAAGCAATTATATGAAGGATTTACTATTAACAATAATACAGAAACATAAAAAACAAATCTTTTGATTGAGTTATAAAATATGAATTTATTCATCTAAATTCTCTGAAATGTTACTTTGACTTTGTGACGTGAAATAGAGATTGCGTTGCCTTCAGACATATGAGCAGCGCCTTATCATGGTAAATATGGTATAAAGCTTGAAATACTGATGTCGTAAGTTAGATCGACAAACGTAGTAGAAAATTTCATGATAATGAGATGCGATGAAAAGTATAGTGTGATGTACAGTGCATGATTACAGGCAATAGTCATCATTCGTGAAGCAAACTATACTAATGCCAAAGGTTAAATCTTTGCTAATGTATTGATTTCAATGGTCATTTCGATATATTTGAAATGTTCAAAAATACATACGGATATCCTAAAATTATTGATCTGAGCCTAGGGACAACGTTAGTATATGTTTAATTTAGAATTTCGGAGAATGGGGCCTATTACAATAACTGCTCAGTAGATAGAAATACTACATATTAAATAAGCACTTGTTCTATGTCAACTTATCTGTTACAATATTGTGAGACAAAAGATCTAGAATTTATATTTCCGACGCCATATTGGCCCCATTCATCCCTATACTGTTTAGAAAACTTCTTTCTGGCAACAAACAGCTATATGAAAAAATATTTTTCAATTGTCTATTCGTTGACGGTTTTTGGGACAACGATGACGTTATATTCTAGTGCTTTAATATTGAAAAAAGTTTTTTTTCGACTTTTGATTGTGTACAGGGCTGTAAATAATTTAATCCAAGCCTTCTAGAGAATCTAGTCTGAAATATTGATTGTGATTATTATTATACGCAAACGTCAGCCTATATTGATGTTTACACACATCAATATAGATTGATGTACCCATATTCAATGACGAAACTGAAGGAAATGAAGAAATCGAGAACAAGATATATTGTTGTGACTTCTATTTATAGAGCGACGATGGCTTCACACTCAATTAAATGTCCATCAGTCAATAAAATTGTTTGTATTTGTGGTATCCTATGATGCCGAGATGAGAAAATGTTGTGTTTGATATATCTGGGATATATTACAGTTTGCTGGTACAAGGCCCTGGAAATATTTATAGAAATGATCGACTTTTCTCTTATTAAACATGTGAACAGCTGTCAATAATTGTACTATTTGGCACATTATTTGAGAAAGAAAACACTTTTGAACAGAGCTCCACAAAATCCTGACTTTTTTTACTCTAAACATTTGATATGACGTTGATAATAAGCAATTTTTAAATGTGCAAAATTTGAGTTATTATAAAGATAACGAATAGCTAAATATATCACCATTGTTTCTGAAGTTGATCGATTCACAAATAGAACACCGAGCTACACACAACGAACTTTCCAGCAGGTGGAGAATTCAAATCACAAGTCAAAAATCAATATCAGTTACAATTCTCGAGATATTGGAGAAGAGAACTAGCTGCAAACGACAACACCAAGAAGACTAGATATGATAGGACAGTTAACTAACTGCCTTCGTTTCCCAACGTAGTCATTTGAGATCATAGAAGTTGCATATGAGAGACTTCAACATTTTTTTTGTTTGCGCGAGGAGGACGAATCCTCCTTATGGACATCGAGTGGACCCTACTCACTCGAAAGTGTGAGGCTCTCCAGTCCTTAGCCTGGTATACTCACTAAAACCTCCACCATGTCTAGGTTTGGATGCCTAGACATGCAAGTCTTTGTACCTTGCTTATCCTTAGCATAGCTGTACTTTGTAGTGTTTTCTTCCACCACACCAAAGAAGCATATGTTTCGGTGGTTTTACAACCTGTTATATAGCCAGTGTATAAGTGGCTTAAGTCCCCATTTCTTTCCATTTATAGACTTAACTTCTCTCTTAATCTTTATTATTTCTTCTTTAAGTTTTAGGGGAATCAGTCTTTCTACATTAACTAATAGTGGTTGTCTCTACGCTTGTTGGGTACGCCGATAGGCGAAACGACGCATTTGTTTGACAGATATATGTACGGAATTTGATGATTTTTATGACGAATTTCATCTAATTTTTTATGCTTCCTACTATATATAGGTACATAGAAATCCTTGGAATAACCACTGATCTCAACACTAGGGATTATGAAACGTGGACAAACGTCAATATTAGAAAATTCCTACTGATAAGCTAAAATATAGCTACGTAAAGAAGAGTGGAATTTCTAAACTGAGGGTACCGAATATATATCATCATCATCATCGTTTATTCACACAAAATAAGACAACAAGCATAATAAAGTTATATGGTCATTATAGCTGATTAGTCTAATAAATATAAGAGATATATATGTAACCTTAGACATAGTGCTGCATGTGCAGTTTTTTCATATAAATATACGTAGAGTTGTAATAGAATTTAGATCATTAGTTACTCTTGTTTGAAGCACATCGAATCTATAAATTTGTTAAATATACTTTTGTTAATAAATAAAGTTTTTTTTAAGACTTAACAAACAAAGTTATTTAACTGGCGCAGTCAGTAGGATACACCCGGTATCAGTTATCGATAAATTGTGCGGATTTCGTAGTGTAAATCAAAGTGCCAATTGTTAACAGTGATACCGTCTGTTTTCAAACAGTTAAGGTGTAGTGCGACAAAAGAGATAGCTGTGATCTCCTGATTTGCCTTTGGATTCATCCACAACAAGTCAGTAACAACCCCAAGGACTTCAAATATAATAGTCTGACTAGTATTTGGAAGTCCACCGGATGTATTGGTCTAACTAGCATCCACTACTAGTAGCTACCCCCTGGACGTGTATCTTCCTGGAGCAGTATCTACCAGATAACGGAAGCCAAACTGAGAAAAGACATTGCTTCTGAGTGAGTTTAAAACTTTTCTTATAGTTGTAATTCCGTTTAATTAAGTTAATTATTGATTTTATATTTGAAATTATTATCTATTAATTTATCTATTGAATATTTATTATTGATTTTATGTTTTAATTTTTATTGATTATTTATTATACATATATACTCTTAACTTTATGAAAAAAATTAGAAATAAAGTACTAGATATAACGTATCCTAGATTTGGAAAATCTTCTCAAAATTTTGATATTGATAACCCAAATATAAATTTTGAACAAATTCAATTAGAAACTATAACTGAATTAGATATTAATTTTACAAATAACTTTACAATGGCCGACGCCTTAAGATCCACGGTTAGTTTATTAAAATGTTTCGATGGTACACCAGCTCGTCTGGAATCATTTATTAAACAAATAGACACCTTTCATGCTAGATATTTCAATAATGACATTACACAACAAGAGTATGTCAATTTAGCCATCAAATCAAAATTAATTAATGCAGCCGAAGAATTTTTATTAACTAGACCAGATTTGGATACTTGGGATCAGATTAAATTGTCCCTTAGACAAAAATTCAGTGATCCAATAACAAGAATCAATTTACAACAACAGCTTATATTTTTAACCAGAAATAAAGACGAGTCTGTCCAAGACTACATACTTAAACTTAAGGCCTTGGTTACTCAGATTAATAATAAATTATGTTTCGAAATACAAAATTTTGAGGCTAGAAATGTTCTTATAACGCAAACTGAATTAACAGCGACTCAAAATTTACTTGCAAATATTACTAATGAATTAAGAACTCTTCTGATTGTACAAAATCCTCAAAATTTAAATGCTGCTATCGACATCATATCTAATTATGAAATTTTAACCAGTCAAAATACTTTTAAAAATTATTTTATCCAAAATATGCCTGCGAAACAAAAACCAATTAACCATACATTTCCGAATTTCCCCAAATTTAGTCAATTTCAATTTCCGAGACCTTTGATCAATAGCAATCAACAGCCTATCAAACATAATTTTACAAATTCTAACAATCAACAACCTGTTAAGCATAATTTTCCAACAACACATCAAGCTTTTGGTAATAAACCAGTCGGATTTGGAAAAAATCCACCAACCAATCTTTTTAAACCCCAACAAAAAACATATCCACAACCAATGTCAGGTGTGAGCATACAACCAAGACGCCCAATTAGCCAAATTAGACCACAGTTCAATAATTTTTCTCAATATAATAATCGATTCCAACATAACAACCAGCCATTTAGATATCAATCTAACCCTCCAAAATATACTTTTGAAGAACTTACTCATTTAGAGAATGAAAATCCTTATTAACAAGATGGTGAATACTCTGAATCAGATTATTATCAAATAGATTCTCCAGATTATTATCAAATAGATTCCCAAGGAACCTCTGATTATTCTAATTATCAGGAAGAACCTGAAAACATTAGCGACGAATCATTCGAACAACTCGGAAATCAATTTGGAAATTTTCGATTGCAAGCTTCGGAGAACACAAACCCTGCCTCCAATTGAATAGCTTTCAAATAAATCAGTTACCTTATATAGAAATTCCCAACTTTAAACTTCGTTTATTAATCGATACTGGTTCTCATGCTTCCTTACTTAGACCTTCTGTAGCAGAAATGTATTTTCCAGAATTAACCAAACCACATGTCACTAAATTACAAACTTGTGCCGGATCAAAAAAAGCAAATAGTAAAGCCAATATTCCTCTATTTTTATGTTTCGGAATTTCTCAACCTATAGAATTTATTTTATTTTCATTTCATGACTATTTTGATGGAATATTAGGAATTAAAGACCTTAAGAAATTTAACTTAAATATTGATTTAGAAAATAATTTACTAAGAAATGATTTCATACAAATCCCGCTTTATTTTAGAGAAAATTTTGATCAGTATACTTTCGAAATACCACCTCGTACATCACAAAATGTAAAAATACATACAAAATTGCCAAATAACACCTCTTGGTTAATACCCCACGTAAAAACAAATAATATTGAAATACAACCAACAATCGTTGTAATAAAAAATAATTCTTATATAATAGGAATTACTAATCTTACAGACAAAACTTTTACCTTCTCTTACAATATTAATGAACAACTATTACAAATGCAAACATTCAATGAAGACCAATTTGAAATGTTCCATTTAGAATCACCACAGATCCCTTTGAAAAATAGAAATGAAAATTATGATTTAAAGTCATTGATAAGACATGATCATTTGAATTCTGAAGAAAAAGCCCAATTATTTAAAGTACTTCAAAAATGCAATAAAGTTCTTCATAAACCTGGTGATCCTTTAACTTTCACTAATCAGGTTAAACATACGATTAAGACTACTGATGAAATTCCCGTCCATACCAAAAGCTATAGGTACCCACATATCCATAAGGATGAGGTAAACAAACAAATTGATAAGATGCTTAAAGATAACATAATCCAACCTTCTAATTCCCCCTGGAATTCTCCAGTTTGGATAGTCCCAAAGAAATTAGATGCGTCAGGCGAAAGGAAATGGCGACTTGTCATTGATTACAGAAAGTTGAATGATAAAACTATTGATGATCGTTATCCTCTCCCCAATATAACAGATATTTTAGATAAATTAGGCCGTTCACAATATTTCACTACCCTGGATCTAGCTAGTGGATTTCACCAAATTGAGATGGATCCAGATTCAATCCAAAAAACAGCTTTTAATGTAGAACATGGGCATTACGAATATAAACGTATGCCTTTCGGTTTAAAGAACGCCCCTGCTACTTTTCAGAGAACCATGGACAATGTATTACGTGGACTACAAGGAAATATCTGTTTGGTCTATATGGATGATATAATTATCTATTCTACTTCCCTTCAGGAACATTTAAATTCACTTCAAAAAGTTCTAGAAAGACTGATTTCATTTAATATGACGATCCAATTAGATAAGTCAGAATTCTTAAAACGTACAGTTGAATTTTTAGGACATGTAATTACTCCGGACGGTATTAAGCCGAATCCCGATAAGATATCAGCAATTAAAAATTTCAAAATTCCTCATACACAAAAAGAAATTAAATCATTCCTTGGACTCATCGGTTATTACCGAAAATTTATAAAGAACTTTGCGAAAATTACTAAGCCCCTTACTGCCTGTTTAAAGAAAAATGTCAAAGTCATTCATGACAAAGCTTTTATCGAGGCCTTCAACACATGTAAAAATATCTTAATCAATGGACCTATTCTTCAACACCCTGACTTTACTAAACCATTCTTATTAACAACAGATGCATCAAATTACGCAATAGGCGCCGTGCTATCTCAAGGTAATGTCGGTAGCGATCTTCCAATTGCATATGCAAGCAGAACACTCAATGCAGCAGAAGGCAATTATTCAACAATAGAGAAAGAATTGCTCGCGATAGTCTGGGCAACTAAGTATTTTAGACCGTATTTATTTGGTAGGAAATTTACCATTATAACCGACCATAAGCCTCTTCAATGGCTTTTCTCTATCAAGGAACCCAATTCGAAACTTGTTAGGTGGCGCTTAAAATTAGAAGAATTCGATTATTCCATTGCCTATAAAAAAGGTAAGCAAAATTTAAATGCTGATGCTCTTTCTCGACCCCCTATGGATATATATGCTATCGAAAAAGATGATATTTTGACACATATGTCGGCAACATGCGAGAAATTAAAAACTAATGAAGATGACCAGCAACTTTGGCATGATAGAATAAAACATTTTTTTGAAAATCAAGATCCCCTACCTACCTTTGAACCGATGATAAATCTTAAGACAGAATTTGATAAATTTGATCAAAATTGGAAACCAGTCAACGAATCCGAAATAATTAAAGAAATTAATAGTAATTTATTTGAGCAACCTAATGACTATTCCCTAGCTCATTGTGTTTCAGCAGATTTACAGATGAAAAAAGGTATAGCTGTAGTTTTTAAATATAAATTCAAAAATGTGGAAAAATTAATTAAACAAAACGCGAAACCAGGAGAAATCGCAGTATTATTCGATGATAAAAATAATCGTTTTATATACTATCTAGTCACAAAACAAGAATCTTATCAAAAACCTACTTATTACATGCTATGGAAATCCTTACACCAAATGAAGAATCATGCAATTAGAAACAACGTTAAGAAAATTGCAATTCCTAAATTAGGATGTGGTCATGATAGGTTAGAATGGGAAAAAGTTAAATCCATGATTAATTGTATTTTTAAAAATCAGAACATTGAAATCCTTGTATGCCATTTACAAAGAGAACCCAAAATTAATATTATTTCGGATATTCAAATTAAACCCCCACTAACAACGGTTAATGAACCCCAAAATCCTATCCCTCGAACTTCTTTTGACAATTCCCTTATAAACAAAGAAAATAATACTCATGACTCTTCAGAAACAGAAACGATCCATTCTTCTCACGAAAATCCCATTTTAGGAGCTGCTTATGTTAATAAAAGTATTAATGTTTATAAAAATCAAGTTATTTTCAAATGGACAAATAAGGATAAACCCTATGTAACTCATGAAAAATTATTCGAAACAAAGAAACGATTTTTCATATTTATCAATGATAACCCTAATACTATAACAATTCAAGAAACTCTAAGAGATTATTTACCTCCAGATACATATTGCTTATATTTTCCTCATAAAGAACTAGAACCCTTAATTCTACGAATTTTTCAAGAAACTTTTAGGCATAATACCTACAAGCTTGTAATTTCTAATACATTACTTGAAGATGTAACCAACTTAGAAAAACAAAAAGAGATAATTAAGCGATATCACACTGTTAAAACTTCTCACAGAGGAATTACAGAAAATATTAAAAACGTTAAACAATTTTATTATTAGCCAACATTGGAAAAAGATATTATAAATTTTATTAACACATGCGAAATCTGTCAAAAATCTAAATATGACAGACATCCATATAAAGTAATTTTTAAGCCAACACCAATAGGACAGAAACCATTTGAACATCTTTACATTGACATTTATTCCTTTATGTCCCAAAAATATTTGACAATAATTGATAACTTTTCAAAATTTGCAGCAGCTTACCCCTTAAACGAGAACTCTATTGAAATCTGTCAAAATTTAATAAAATACTTTTCACACCATGGTATCCCTAATATTATCACAACAGATAATGCCCAAAATTTTAAAAGTAATTTAATACAGGATTTATGTAAATTATATCATATTGAATTACATTTTACAACTCCATATAATCCAAATTCCAATTCACCCATCGAAAGATTCCACTCAACCCTTAAAGAAAGCTTAGTTACATTAAAACAAGACCATCACACAAAAACCAATCAAGAACTTATAGACATTGCTATACTGAATTATAATAATAGCATTCACTCTTCTCACGAGTATACACCTTTTCAAATTATTAAAGGAAATCTTAACTATCAATTAAACTTTGAGAAAAATCTGAACCAGATTCAGACAGATTATATTTATGAATTAGCTCAAACCTTAACAGAACTGAATGAAAATATTAATTTGAAACTAAATGCCAAAAAAGCTAATGTTTTATCAAAGTTAAACAATAATCGTGAAGATGACCCATCCCCAGGGATGTTGCTCCTCCCCTCTACACTCCATACGGCGGGGGAAAAAAAGTGAGTACTTATGTCACGGGTAAATATATACACACATAAATATAAATCAATGTCACAGAATTAAATTGACAGATAATTGATTACTTCAAAGGTTTCCTTAGCCACGCAGGTCTAATTGTCGCTATAGGTACAACAGACTACCAGTTTGAAAATTAAGATTTCACTAATTTTCTGAATTTAATATATTGTAATATTTTTTTATTAGTAATAATCGTTTATCATTTCACTGAAAAAGTTAGTGTATTATACAGGGAAAGAACATTAGATTTTAGGTCTCTGTATTTTGTCTTATCTAATCTTATAAAATAATTATCTCAGGTCGTACATACCGGATTCTTCATACAACTTGTTACTATTATAGCGATGAGATTTATTAGATATTAGTTTTAAGAATTTTCTCTGTATCACGCGTTTAATAGACGTAGGTGGGATATGGATACCCCTCCACATATATGCAGAGTAATTAAGTTTAAAAAACTTAGATTAGATTAAATTAGATTGTAGATGGAATGGATTTTATAGTTTTATCCCGCTTTGAACTTTTCAGATATATTGTGGTTCTCCATTTTTTTAAGTAACATAATCGAGCAAGCTCAGAAGTGTTTTTGGTAGATCTTTTCTAAAATCTAATATATACTAATTATTTAAATATTTTTTACGAGTTGCGCCTACCCGTTTCGCAAGGAAGCAAAACATATACCTACCATTTTTACCCAGGGAACTGGCAATTTAATAAAATTCATAAGACGACGAAAAATACAATTTCTTATCATATTTCACCAGAATTCGTTCCAAGCAGACATAATCGAGTCATATTTGAAATAACAATTCAGTATCTTGAAAGCTCACTCTATTACTTAGAAATTTGATGACAAATCAAATTATCTATAACTACTTTATTTTTTGTATTTATATCGAACAAAGTTTCTTATCAACTATGGATACAATAATTATAACATATTTTGGCGACAGAAGGTAGTCTATGTCCATCTCCAAGATCTAATCTATCTCTATACCGAAATTCGGTTAATGTGGTTCAGCGGTTTGGGCATGAAGACGTTACAAACAGACACACGTTTGTATATTAATATAATATGGATTATTTATGTTATTTAATAGATTTATAGGATTATAGTCCAAGCGCCATTCGTTAAAATCTAGATAACCGTATTTTCAGACGATCAACACTATTTGATCAACAACACTTTCCGCCAAATTTTCTTTTATTTGGTCAATAGATACTTGATTAACATGCCTCGTTAACACCAATAGCCCCACTTTCTTTTTTTTGATTAGTTGTCTTAGGTCGCTGTTGAACAACAAGGTTATAAGCGACCACACTTTTTACAAATTTAATTACAATAATAATAGGATGATAAAATGAACACAATTATCACCCTTTGAGTTGTATTGTTACTTCTAAGTTTGTTGAATATACCGGTGTCCTTTGAAAACAGGAGATTACCTTTTTGGCCGGTATTTGAGTTGAAGTTGGGAGGTTCTTGGTGATGTAGTGGATATGGGTAAAATTCGTGTGGCCAATTCGTACTCTGTTTAGGCAGGATTCTTTTCTTTTATTATTTAGGAGGATTGGCCAGAATGATGACACGTATTTTGTGGAGTTTTGTATCTTGGTTTGTCCATTGATCGTTACATTTCTTTCTTTATTTTATTTTATAATCATTTTCTTATGTCACTGATGGGAGTTGGGATATATTCATGCAGCACAGAGCTTAGGCTGTTTTTGGCAGCGGAGTCTAATTTATCATTGCCCTTGAGTCCTTGGTGGCCTAGTTAGTTCCTTTGTAATATTCTCAACTCCCACAATTATACTTCCATTGTGTTCACTTAGAGCTCTCTCATACTATCAACACAGTTAACGCAATGCCAATCAACAGAGAGTCTAAAATTTCAAGTTATACTTATCATCCGAGGAAGTCGAAACTTCGTCAAAAGAGATCAACTGCAGATCACTTCAACAGACCAACTTCCTTGCTACTCCCGAATACAACATCATTTGCGAGTAATGAAGAATTGTAAAATTCGTTCTTGAATATGACCTTAAAATACTGCGGTAGCTTAGCATTGTGTAATGCTGGTCTTGACGTATTTACTGTAATGCTTAAATCTAAGATGTTACATTACATACCCGAATGCTCCCGGTAAGTACCCACCATTTCCTTAAAGTAGCGCACATCCATTGCTATCTCATGTTTGTATCTTGAAATTGGTGATTGTCTCGAATACAAAATATATTTAATTATTTTCCAGACTCACTCAAAATATTTAATAGACTACAATTGTGACTAATTTATTAAAAAGGTGATGAAAGTCACAGGTAGGTATACTTCTACTTCTACACAAATCTAGAGGAAAATCCAGATTTGTCTTAATGGTTTTTTTCCTTCGTTTCATCAACTAATTTAACTAACTAAATGGATCACTATAATTTCTTTACCAGAATATACCACCTTGAAGTGAGAAGACGAGCTGAACTATAGGCGAATCCAGCCAAGCGTTGGACCTCTGCTGGTAAAAGTGCCAACTGAGAACAGATAGGTAATCGTTTGTTTATATTCGTATTTGTTTACATGTGAATTTCACTCATCATGCCGAAGAAAACTGTTTTTAATACAAATTGTGTTGTAATATATTTATCACAGCTGAAAAATAAGTACAGGACAACCCATTTTCATCGTTTTCCCAATAAAGGATCAGGATTTGTCTATACCAAGAACAATTTTGGAGTGGTCGAGAAAGTGAATAGAAGGTTAGCTTAGGAAACAGTTTTATTAAAGTAATTAACTCATTTATATTATGTTCCTTATATATATAATATCTACTATGTATTATGGCTCAAAATTTATTAGTAACTTACTTGCTCTGTTCAGAAAATTTCCAAAACATCTCATTTGGAGCCACTGTACTGCTTAATTGATTTATGTTTGTAATAGAACTGTTTTCTCACATAAAAATTGTATTTCTTTAGATTTTGCTGTATCTTTTTATGTATAATGATTCACTCATCTTTAAAATATCTCTAGTGAATGCGGGAAAAAACACACTTGTTTTCAAACTGGTCGTTTATTATCATTTACACGGAAATATATAAACAAAACTGCAGGTATGGCAAGTCATTTTAATTTTATTTATCACCACCTGTTATAGATTTTCAGTTAAGATAAACATAAAAACACTTATTGTATCTCCGCTTCCATGATACCAGCAATTATATCTGCAAGATAAACAAAATTTACGTGTACATATTTGTTTCGCTTTGTAATTTTAATGAATGATTGTACTTACTTTTCATTATTATATAGGTATTATAATAACCAACGACTATTTTTATTCCAAAACACAATAATATTCCTCAAACACAGATCAAACAACTCACACTAACGTACTCTCATAAAGATTGCATAGAATCAGCTTGTTCTTTCCTATAAACATTATCTATCTACAGTGGCGCCCTCCCACGTGATGTGTTAATTGGATTCGCCAATACAAAGATTACCATTTGTAGGGTTGGTGGTATTGACAAAGAATTAATTTGATAGCTTCTTAAATCTTTTTTGATATGTATCAAGTGATTATTATAAGAGCATAAAAGAAATACTCCATCTCAAATAGACAACATAGAAATAATATTATGTTTACTGGTAAATGTAAATAATAACAGCCATGCAATCGGCTTCGCTAAATATAAACAACCATCCTGTTCTTAAACATGCCAATTCACATTTTATCAATACAACTGTACGCTCATATATGAATATTTTAATGGTATCTATATGTAGACATACATTCAATTCCATCTGCTGGCTTCTGAAGTCTGGAATCAATTTAACTTTTTGTTGGCGTCAATCAAATATATGAATGCGCACACACATATGTGTGTTCTAAATATATAAGGAGCGATATAAGAAATTGAGACTGCTAATATTTCAACTTCCCTATATTTATGGAAAGCTTTCAAAGATACTATATATGTAGTAAGATGAAGTATCTTACATTTGGTGTATTGTTCAAAGTGACTGATAAATGAGGGATTGCATTCTGCGCTTCAGCGTAGGTATAAGTGCGACCAGAAATCTAAGAAGGTTGTAAATCACCAAACACTTGTGTTATCAGCAGGCAGTCTACGCAGAGTTGTACTTGCCCCAGGCATTAAATTTTGTTTATAGGTAGGTATAATGGGTTAATAATAATAATAATATAATTGAGAATTGTTTGTGTATGTAGAATATATTACCTATGATACACAAAAACATTTATGAACATCACGATAATGAATGCGATTATGCCAAATGCAAAACTATTTCATGAGATATCTTAAGCCGGACCGGAGAATGTTTAAAGGGACACACACTTTTATTGCTATATTTCGAACAATAGGTAATAATGGGATCGTCGGCTAATATGGATTTACGACCTTCTTAGATTTCTGGTTCTACTAAACAAGTTCTTATCTCGGGCGAATCATGTTTGTAGGTGCTAACGAACTTTTTATATATTGGTGTTTACCCCTTTAAAGAATAGATTTCATTTATAGGCCCCAGTACAAAGATTTGGTAAGTAGTAAAATCAAGCGTAAACGAAAAGCGATATGTTTTCTATTAGAAGATGAAGTGGCCTAGGACAGTTGTTTCGATTTCATTGAAAGACTCCAGTACGAATATTTGATTGGTACTAAAATCGACAGCACCCTATCTTAATATATAAAATTCTTCTGTATGTGTGTATGTCATCGAACTCCTTTTAAAAGGCTGGACCGATTGGGATGAACATTTTTATGTGTTCCACGGGATTCGAGAATGGTTTAGATTCACAATTGGACCTGATAGATGGCGCCGTTGTCGGTTTGTCAAACGGCTAGACCGATTGGGATGAAATTTCTATGTATATTAAAATGGGTCCCTGGATGATTTAAAAACAAAATTGAACCCGGTAGGTGGCGCTGCTGTCGGCATATCGCTTACCTAAAGCTTTTCCGGGCTGGATGACGTCTGCAGGGACAGCTAGTATATTATAAATGTGAATGTTTCTCAGCCGTATTCATAAACAAAACCTATTCGGCACTAGCTTAGTTAGCTGACACGTTAGAGTAGCAACTAATAAACAAACTAAATTTGGATGTGTTTATAAATACGGCTATGTATGTTTGGATGTTTGTTACTCAATCATGAAAAAACGGCTGAACGGATTTGGATGAATTTCTTTACACATATTTTTTACCTGGATTAACAAATAGGATACTTTTTATCCCGGAAAAATGATCGGTTCCTTTAGAACTATCAATAAACGATCTACAGCACTCGTACACTTGAAATTTGGTATAGATATGTCATGTAATTTGTCGGGGACTGATTCCCGTTTGTGAAGTCTCGGGTGTATGCTAGTTTATTATACGCTGTGATTGCTACCACGTGCGCACGGACGTAGGTATAGTCGACGAAATAAGACCCAAGGGAAAGATATTTGAGTATATTTCCCAACATTACCTTGCCCTCAGCTAGACAAATCAACTATTATTTTCATAAAGAAGGATTAATTTATAACAAGAGTAAAACTAAACTGCAAGATCGTCACCTATGAAAACCTAACCCATGATTCTCACCCACTACACCATTACACGGACGGAGCGTTAGCATATCCATTGCCGTTCCGTAAGCACGGGGTAGCAGTCACTACTTTTATTATAAATGTGAAAATTTGCATGTTTGGATGTTTGATATTCACGCAAAAACGGCTGAACGGATTCGAATGAAATTTGGCACGAACAAATAGGTTATTTTTATACGGTTCCTCTAGGACTATCAGAAAATTGAAAACAGGACTATCCAGTTGAAATCTGCATAGATGTTTTATGGATTATATGTAAAAATCGATATAGGTGTCATTATTGAGATTTTTTAGAACGTAACTTGGCGAGAATTTCAATGATTTTTGCGAGCATTTGCTAGTGCTCGAATATTTCAAAGTTAAATAGGTAGGTAAATTATAACAGTAGTTAGTATACGAACCTGACAATAGATGGGAGAAAAATCAAATTTCATAAGATACATTTGATATTTCCACGTTCTTTCACTAATTAGGCCGATATACAACAATCTTTTTGTTCGAACTACTATTTTCGATTGTTTACCACCTCTGTCTCTATCACCGAATGTTGGGTTGACTGGTTGCTGTGCTGGTTGCTAGTCATACTCGTTAGTAATTAATTTATTTACCGTTCAAATTACTTACAGCCGTAGTCATAATCAAATCTCGGTTAATTTGATATTAAGATGGTCACATTTGATATTATGATTATCGTAGTAGCTAACAAAAAACTAAACTAATACGGAACTTAGATTCAATTATGATTAAACGGCCTACGTCTATTCGATATTCGATTCGACACTATCGACCGTTATGACGCATATAACGTCTTTCACTACTATAATACGAAGTTTTCAGATAATATAAAACTTCAAACTGTTAGTGCTTCCAATAAAAATCTGTATCATTTTATCCTTACACTGTTATGTTGTTTATTCGTTTTCAATTATACATAGAAGCAAATGATGTCTGATTCTGGGACTTTTCAAAAATCATTTAATGTCTCAAATAGGAGGAGCAGACAAAAAATGTTACAACTCGATTTTTTAGTATATGATTTGAAGAAATGAGGTTCTCATGATTTTATTTTGTATATTGTGATCTGGGATGTACCTAAACTCGTCCCCAGAAATAAAATGAAGTAATTAGTTAATATCTTACCTGAAAAAGTATTTCTAAACTTGTCCCCAAGAAGAGTAGGTCCTCAAAAATAGATCCTTGAATTTGGCACCGACTTATCGCAGTATGAATCACCAATATAGCTAGATACTTATTAAAATCTATAGATTAACTTATTTCATAAAATGTTTTTTTAATATATTCATTAAAAAAGGAAAACTCAGTAAGTACCACAAAACACATTCAGGCGAATTCATAATCGAAACTTTTTAGTTTATGACTCTTATGTCAGTGTTATGGTAGGATATGTTTTTTTTATTTTAATACGATACTAGCTAGTAGCAAACTAGGATTTGATTATGAATACGCCTGATTTAATTTAACAATCTTTATACATTTATTTATTTAAGAATCTGTAAAGTAACAGAAATGCCTACTTGTGTTTTATACAAGTACATTCAACTTTTATTAATATAAGCTATACCTACATTTTACAAAATCAAATCTTGAAACGGATCCATACTCGTCGATTTTCCTAGCAACGCACTGCTTACGTCAAAGATAATGGAGTTCCATTATCTTTGCTTACGTCTACTGGATCGCGTATTCTTGCACATTCACCACATTTTGAGATTTAATGTTTGGTAAATTTTACAGACACGTTTCACGTGCACTGAAAAAAATCTCATTTTAGAATGAAATAACAATCTAATATGAATGAAAAGTAATTTACACTTTGGGTAGAATTTGTATTTAATAGGCATCTACCAATTTATATTTCCAAGAAAGTATAAATCTCTTAATTAAAGGACAGTAATGAGTATTGGGACGAATTATGGTTGTAGAAATTAGGTACTACCTGCTCGGGGACGAATTAATAAGGACCGCCCGTGATTATTGAACTCATCAAAAGCCATGTGAAAATCATGAGTATGACACCCTCTTGATCATCCATGTTTTTATTCTCAATAAACCATCTCCGGATTTGTTGAAACCACTCTGTAAATAAAGCTATCAGCTATTTCCTAAAAACCAAAAACGATGACATACAGTCGAACAAATGGGTTGTAAGGTTTCTGCAAACAACTCATACATTTCCAACACATTCTGTTTATCGAGGTTATGGCATTCTATGAATAGCAGCATCTCTAAGCTTATCCCAGAAATATTAATTAAAACTCTCATTTCCTTCTTATCACAATCTAAGTTCATTTTCTTCTTGTCCCAATCTAAATTACTTTCAAATTTGATTCGAATAGTTTATTAATGTTTATGCTTCATTAACTTTCATTGCCCATATTAGGCTTTAGTAATTGAAAAAATAATACGGTACAATAAAAACGATGCCTTATATGTAATGTTGGTTTTATTAAATATCTAATTGTCTACTTGGCATATGGAAAATCGGAAGTTCTACAAAAGTAATAACCCATCCAAATTTCATAATAAGCAATTCTATATTACACTGATATTTATGGCTTTTTAAATTGAAATAGTGATTTATTGGGTTTATGCTAATATGAAGCTAGAGAACATTAATTTTGATATTAGAAAAATAGGTTTATCTCGTGTGATGAAGTCATCAGCATTTTTTTAAACGGAACATCCCATTTTTTCATAAGTTCAAATAAGTTATCTTCTTCACTTTTCCTCATAAGGCGATTAAAACCCTTATTACACTATACATCAGTACTTAATGCCTATCACTCCTTGTTTCACGCACATCTATCCTATGGTATTGTTCTCTGGGGAAACTGTTCCAACGCCATTACAATTTTTCGATTGCAGAAAAAAGCTGTTCGAGCAATCGCCGGGATTGGTCATCGCGATCATTGCAGGCCTTATAAATTAATTTTAAAATTCTAACAGTTCCAGCCATGTATATTTGGCATCAGCTGATAGAAATTAATGGAAGTAAAAACAGTCTAAAGCTAAACTCAGACCACTATCGCTATGGCACAAGATCGGCAAACCTAATTAGAACAAAAAGGTTTAAATATAAAGTGTGCTCAAAAAACTCACTGGATATCGAGCTGTTTAATGTTCTTCCTCAGGCTGTTAAGGACCTTGAACATAAAAATTTTAAAAATGTTTGTAAGAAATTATTGCTTAAATATGCCTTTTATTCACGTTCCGAGTACTTAGAAACTGTAAGTCCTAGTTTGTTAGTTTATAAGTAGTCTACACACCATTCCAGTATTCAATTTTAATTGTATAGTCTATTAGTTATTTTAATCTGTCGACTTGCTACAATTGTAATTTTACAAAACGTTAAATAAAGATTATTATTATTATTATATTAACTTTGTTAGGTAAATTTCAATCGTTCGTACTTCGTAGAAATTTCAATACGGTGTTATATGACAATAAAAAACACCAAAAAGAATTTTTTTACATACAAATATAAATACCTCGTTCGAGATCGTTAGCGGGCATGATCAGTATAGTAATTTGAAAATGGCAGCCAACCAAACTTAAAAAAAAAACAAAAAGAAAAGCCATTGCCTATATGTCATTAAACTTATTTTTTAGTTATTTTGATTTATACCTACAACTTTTGTTTGAAGCATTTTTTTCTTAAAAGTGGAAACTTACCTACCATCTGGCTACTATATCCGCCGGAATTTATTTCTTTATATTTTGTTCGATTAACATTATTATCACATTTTAAATTGGAATACCAAAAAGATATATTATTTTGTAAATTTCAATTCGTATAAGTCAGATAAAATTCTTTAAAAAGTTCAATAACCCTCAAGAACGACTTTTGCATGATCAAAAATTCAAAGAAGCAGTGATTTAGATATTTCTCTTTCAACCCTTTAGAATTTTGAAACTTTGAAACACTCGTTTTTTATATGACAGTATTTGTCAGCAGTCCTGAATAAACAATTTGGCAAAATTGGAAATTTAATATTCGAAATGTTGAAACATCTATTCAAAAAGCTATTCGTTTTGTTCTATTAATGTGATAGTGCAGCCAACTGCGAGTCGAACTCGCACACGAAGGGTTCAGTACCATTGTAAGAGACAAATTTTACTGATTACTTATTACTTTTTATGAAATACAAACGATTGGACGCATGGTTGGAATTAGTATTTGTTATTATAGAGTTCTAATAGAAATACCAACTTTCTGACAGACGGACGGACGGACAGCAGAGACTTAATAATAAGGTACTGCTTTCACCAATTTGGGATGGAATCCTAATAAAACTAATTTATTGGAATAATTATGATAGATACTTTAGAATGTTTAAGTAATGGGAGTAAAGATTTCAAACCTATCTTCATCGTAATAAAAGCCGCCAAATAATAGACACTTTCTTTAACCCAAGCTACTCGGCACATTTTTTGAGCGACTTCGCAGAAACGATGAAGGTTGATACAATTTTACTATATTATTTTATGTTCGTAAGAAAAAAAAACCTTTCCCGTAAATCCCTTCCCAAGAAGGGGGAGGTGGCATTTTTTTTTAAATTGGAAATTTTTCAAAAAATTAACAGTTTTCGATTTACAGCAATAATAAAATGTGATATGTCACCTCAACCTTTTGAAACCGCTATATATAAGTGAATGTTTGAGCAAATTTATGAGAATTGATCGTATGCATAAGACTATTTCCACATTTTCATTTCTATATTGCACAACACCTACAATTCTGAATATTAATTATAAAAATTCAAGTCATATTTCATTATTATACAAGATATAATCAGACCTCCTACACCGTCTGATGGTCAAGATCGAAGATAAAAGATATTATTATACCCTATGGCGGTTCCGACGTTGATATCGTATTTAAACATAAAAATATTCTTTATAACATTGTACACGGATGACTCTATTGTGGGTTGCTTTATTTATATTTTATGGTAATATAATAATGTCTTTATATGGACTTTATGGCCTAACAGATTTCCATCTTGTTGTTGTTGACCAAATATGAACGCAGAACTGTGCCGGTCGAGATTAAACGCAATTGGTGAGGGTCCGCATAGAAATAAATGCTAGTTACGTAGGTATTTTGTTTTTGATCCAGCACAGAATAGAAAATTTTTCGAAACATAATCTAAATTACATTTTGATAATAATCAACTTTTTACAAAACTAGTACCAACTTTTTGCATGAAGCAATGGAAAATATAAAATACTATATTGGTACTAATACTTTTCACAACGTCTCAGTTTTAGGTACTTAAAAGATTCCTTCCTGTGAGCTTGGAACCCACTTCAAGATGACGTCGATCCTAGTTCGTGTAAAATTTTCGGTGTCAGGTTTTCAACAGATGTTTACGTTCTATGGTACCCAGAGTTAAAAAAAATATTTTCAACCATTGGTCTTTCTGTCTATCTGTTGTTCTGGGCTAAGATTATCTCGTGAATGGATGAACCGTTTTCATTACTTTCTTTTATGTTTTTAAGGGTACCTTAAATTAGTTGCTGCGCAATAGGTGAAAAACTCGATTTGCTCAAGACTGAAGCACAAAACCAAGGTAGAGTTTTGTTGAAATTTGCCTAAAGTAATCTCGTAAAAGTCACTGATCATCTTTTGTAAGGGGTATCTCTCTTTCTAAGTCAAAACTGTATATTGTTGATAGTGTTGGCACGATTTGATTTGGACGATTTTAATATTTGATGGAGTTCACTTCAGAGCGGTAGGAAAGTCGCGTGACTGGGCACACAAGTTTTTTGTAACAAGTTACCACAGAAATATAATTATTATATTTATAAACTGACCAGTAAGATGTTATTGGAACGGCTCTGATTTTCCGAAATTGAAATATCCATATTTTAAGGTACCTACCCATTGTCATATAAAAGGCTTTTTAAGAAAATTTCTGTGTGTCCAATTTTGTGTGTACGTATGGACGTACAAGGTGAGCTTTCAGAGTAGGTATCCACAGTTGATAACTCCGTTATTACAGAGCATATCAAAAAAATATATAAAATATTTTAGGCACTACTAAACTTCATAATTTCAAATTATCTAGAACAATAAAGGATGGTAATCATTTTTATGTTTTTTAAATGGAATACCCTATATTTTATTTTAAATTAACAATCCACACTTCTTTACGATTCCAACAATGGAAAATAATATTCGGTTTTACAGGGGTTTTCAAGAGATACGATCGATTCTATTAAGAAATTGTAATAATGTAAATAATTAAAATTAATTAAAATTAATTAATTAAAATTTTAGGTATAATTTCAAATTGTAAAAATTAATAAAGCCTTTACCTATGACTTCACTCGACAAACCACCCCGCTTCGAGATGGAAAACCCTTACATTGCGTCGCCGGTAGTCCTTCAATATGCATACCAAAATTTGTTGTCCTAGGTCAAGCCGTTATTGAGCTACAAAGCCAACAGACTACAGACAGACTACAGACAGACAGACCGACGGACTTGAGATACCATGATTTTCGTGATCTAAGAACTCCAAAACGTAAATATCAGCAAAAATCTCGAGGTCTATTTTTTTTATGTGAATGCAATACTTCCCTTATTGAGGGAAGTAAAAATTAAAATATTATCCTGTAGGTATAAGAAACTCTTCACTATCAATAAAAAAATTCAAACTCCACTAACTAATATAAATCTTCAGTAAATTATTTTGAGAACAATAAATGATAAGCGACTAAGTACTAAGTAGGTGCCTTAATCAATACATTCGTTCATACCCACAAGCTGAATAGTTTTTGGCCAAAACCTCTAAAGCACCTTTTCGTTTTACATAAAAAGGGGCCTAAGTTTAAAAATTATATTTCGAATTATTGTAACGAAACTTGGCAGAAAAACAGTCGTTGACTGACTAAGAACAATTTGAAATAATCAGTGTGACTGATTTTTTTTGTTTTAGTATGACGGCCTACGAAAATTCCAAAATATAGTTCAAGATTGAAATGCTGTTGAAAATCTTTATGATTGATTCATAAGAACGATTTCAAGTTACATTCAATGAAGTAGAGTTAAGAAGTTTATTAAAATTTTAATAGTAAAAATATTGAGGAATAAAAAAATTATATTATTTTTAATTAAGGAGAAACTCTTAGCCTTTATAAAATTTATAATTTATCAAATTCGTTTTTCTGCTGGCCAAGTGCCGTTTTGATTGAAAGTTATGATAAAACAAGAGAGTCTAACGTTGTGTACCATTGTTAGCTATAAATCTTTGTCTCGATTACTGCTGGTAACTTGAATCTTTTATATTATGTGTACAGTATGTTAGAATAGGTATGCGGCGGATGAATCTCCTATGGTCCTTATCACTCGAACAACCAGTTGAGAGCCGGTCCTCCAGTTTTGCTGCAGGAACGGCACAAGTATGCAGAAGCTGCTGCGGATTTATTTACGATGCATTTCTTGCGATGCAATCTTACTCCCGTATTCCCCAACCAACAGGATTGTTTTATGCAAGAAGCTTTTTCTCTGTGTTCGGTTATCATCGGGTACCAAACGAAAGGACATGTAGGTAGTATGTATGCAGCTCGAGGGATTTCCAGCAAAAATGTGTATACATAGGCACAGTGAGTGCTATATTTTAAAAACAATATAGGCGAAGGCTGAATTGTTGAGGAAAATTCTAGAAGAAAATATCTAAGAAATCTTTTCGGTGTGGCCAGATTTCTGAATAGATCCTAAGAAAATATTTATATTTTTTGTACTATCACTAGATACATATTTACATAAAATTTTTGCATCGATTTCCCTGGAAACTTTGAGTGAATCCATAAAGTTTGTATTTTTCAACCATTTTATACTATATTAAATCAACTCACAAATACGGCTCATGTAAACAAATACATGTTGATCACGCAACGATGGCGTGTCAAACAACTTGATTTCTCTCTAGGCAGGATCGCATTCAGAGTCAATCGAAATAAACGTTGAAATAATTTTAAAAAGTGCTGTTTCTTTTGTGTGTTTGATTATTAAGGTTCCATGTATACCAACACTTTACTGGGATATAAATGGAGAGTTAGCTTATGGGTTGAGGGCGACATTGGACAAAGATAAATTGGAAGGTTACCTAACAAATATGTAGAAAAACTAAATACATAATCCTATTATCATCCAAGCGAAAAATTCTATTTTTGTCCGACGAACCCAGAACGGAGGTGGTATACAATTCGACTGTCTGTTTTTTTTGCTTCGTGTGCGCCTTTTATCTAGTAAACGTTCTCCAACTTTGATGATTTTTGATTCATTTGAAAGAGGAGACTTGAGAAATGGTTCCGTATTCAAAAAAACGCAAATCTGAAATCTACTTCCCTCTGAAAAACGCCCCCGAAGTGGGAGGAGGGGCGAATTTGCTCGAAAATCGAAAATTCGAGATGGCAGGAATTAAAGATACCAAAATAGCCGGAAACGTTTAAATTGAAGATTTTTTCAAAAGAGCTACGATTTTCGAGTTTCTGCGATGTTAAAATTTGAAATATGTGTATTTTCGCTATGTGGAAGAGGCAACTTCTTCCAAAAATTGAAAATCTGAGAATGGAAAATCAGTGACTAGATTATTTGTAGCAACATTTATATTGAACATTTTTTCCATAGAGTTACGGTTATCGAGTTAAAAGAGTGTTTAAGTTTATAATCTGCGTATTTCCGCTACGATGCTCTTAGATTTCTGAATAATAGTAAATAAAAGCAAAGCATACATGGATAATGGTGAACGTCCAACGATTTTTGTGACAAATGTAACACTCAAAAGTGTGAAATAAATATTTTTTACAAAAAATTGGACCGACGTTATCAGTTGGAGCACTGAAAAGTACAAATTAATATTAATTCTATTTGTGCTGGTACTTGTGAAGTTGGTGCCAAAAGTTTTTAATCTGACTGCAACTGCACAACGTCAAAAGTACCAGCTCCAATAGAGTTAATATTATTTTGTACTTTTCAATGCAACAACTGATAACGTTGGTCCAATTTTTTGTAAGAAATATTTATTGTTACCTAAAGTTTACAGGGTATCCCTAACTGATTTGACCAGGCAAAAACTATAAATTTTAGCATTAAAAATGCTTTCAAATTACAATGTTGCCCTTAAAAATTGAATCCCCACCCTTAACATTTTAAAGTACCCCTGTATATTTCTTAACATATTATCATAGAATGTGTTTTTCTCTATCTATTGTTTTTTCAACTTTATTAATATCTTAGAGTAGTCAATTTAAAACTAGACAAGTCGGGGTCTTCAATGACAACTGTAAGGACTTTTTTTACATTAATAATTTAATTTCTAAAGAAAACCTCTTCTTAACAAATCAATAGCTGTTTTTGTTTTGATGCCCATATCCCAGAAGTTATTTTCTTTATTTCATTCATTTAAAATCATTTCCTTGGTTTTAGCATCGAAGTTACCCTTTCGTATCATCTCTTTAGCTGGACTAAAATCAGGAACAGCAGGGCCTTCACATCCTATACCGTACTTGACAGCTTTTCAATGCTCTAGAATAAACAATGGCGCTAATGGCATTTTTTACGACAGTGAAAACGAGGTGTATTTTAAAAAACATTAAATATGCGGAGATCTACTCGGTACTTGCAAGAACGATAAACATCTTTATTGTATGTAACAAAATTACTCGTTGACACATCCTGTAGTTTACTTGATGTGAATCGACCTTAACTTGTAAAATCAACCACTTTATATATGTAAGTACCTTCTCAACAAAAAAATAATAATCATGAATCAAAGCATATGTTACTGTTAGACGATTCACCGCAAGCGCATTGCCCGTCGATGAAAATTTAACCAATGGGTATCGGGAATGGCTTCCTTATCATTGTTTTGTATGGCCACCTCTGTAAGTGGATTTTAGTATAAGTAGCTTCGCAGTCAAGGAGATGAGACAGTGAATTTTTGTTTTTTGTTCCCTTAAAATCTTCATTTGAAGTTTCTCTATCATATATTTGTGTTACTTAGGTATTAGAAGATTTTTCATTTGATATGTCAAATGATGCATGCACTTGAAGAAATTTTCCCTTCTAATTTTCTGATTTTTCCCACAATCTACCCACAGTATCAGGATTTGTTTATTTACGACTAAGACGGTTTACTCTGAAGAAGCACAAAATTTTAACCATTTTTAGTGGTTTTGAAGAAGTTAATTTATTTTAAACAAATTGATAAATATTTTAAATAAAATATCAGTTTTTCATATATTTTCATTACTTTCGTCATTCATTAATATGTTTCGACCGATTGCTCAATAATCAGTACTTCCAGACTGTTTCCCATAATATTTTTTTTGTTCTCGCTGTATTATATTTGGATCAGTCACTTAACAAATGTTTTACAGTTATCAGTACATCACACTTGTCAAACATGGGAGATCCTCTTTCTTCAAAAGATAACCGAATATGATATGGGTGGTAATGTGTGCCCTTAGCGTAGTCTGGTAATGATGGTTCATATACTGGGCATTACTGTTTTTAGCGCAAAATTTTTCAAGTCCCATAGATCCATCCATGCGTCATGGATTTCGTGGAGGATGTATGACTTTATACTTTTATGGTGTAAGCTAGTAGTTGTGATATATACAGTAGTGAATTACTATGAAAGCTTGTTTGGGGAGAGTAGAGAGATTTTAAGCCCTTTATTTAACGTAGATATCACTTTATCGCTTATAGTGCTCATGCGCAGTAGCCAGAATATAACCGATTCCGCTATTAAACGATAGCGTTTTATGTTAGTTGCGAGTCGACAACGTCCGCCTAATGACGGATGTGCACCTTGCAAGGTTGCCAACATAATTTTTGTACACATATATTTGTATATCAAGGTAATATTAAAACAGTATTTCTACAAAAACATATTTCTGCCTTTGAGAATTAACATATGTGATAGTTTTTTAATTTGTTTAATGCAAGGGAAAAATAATTTTGAAGTTAATAAGGAGGAGTTGGCAATGGAGAAAGTTAATTTGTAAATACCAAATTAAACAAAAAAACTATTAAGTGATCAATTTATTTACTGTTTGCTTGATATCCAGATTATGTGGTGATTCGCACTGGTATGCGTAAAGCTCGGCATAGCCTGGGTATGTGTTCTTTACAAAATCTAAAGTTAAGTTTTACTTCTCTAGCCTTCATATCTTCTAAATTAAAGGCTGGTCGCAGAGGGAAGTCTTCCCTTTCGTCTTCCAGAGGATTATCGAATATATCATGCAAAATTTTGCCCCTGATTAAATTGTGATCGATTCCATGAGGATTTCCGCGTTGGATGATGTTTTGTAGAATATTGTCCATTATTATTTTGATTGCCAAAAAAATATAATTATTCCGACACAAAAAAAAAACAATGACCATAACCCACTTTCAAATAAGTAAACAAAATAGAGACAAGGGATAGTTTATTTACGCACGATTATTTAGAAGGCTTAAAAAGTACTTTCTTTTCGCAAACTTTTATTTACGGAACTTTGCACTGCCATACTCACTATAACGATGACGTTAACAAGGGTACGTAAAATAATGGGCTTAAAATCTCCCTAATATCGTTCAGTACCATCTTTGCTAACGTATGATGGACGATATAAGAATATAATCGAGTCGGAGAGTCTGTCATTACAAATTTGGTGGAGAATTTCCCTTATTTTTGAAGTTATAAGATTATTAGAAAAAAATCTCATTAGGGCTTGCAGACTGCTAAGGGAATGTGAGCAGATAATGAATTTAACGTTGATTATATTTTCTGCGTATTCCTTCAGGACTGCGACTAACTCTCTACTGTAAACTAATATCATTTTTAGTTGGAGATAGGTATTGTTAAGGGGTATGATCTGTAACAATTGCTTATCCAACTCCCTCTTCTGGTTTGGACGCATCACAGTAGGTAATATTATTTCAGGGTTTATTCAGAAATGTACTCGTACCAACACCGTAATATTTTTTGTATATTTTCCTCTCAATTATTTTATCTCCTGCAACGAAGCCTTGGAAGTTGGTACTACATATAATTATGATAGTTTCTTATATTCTAGTACAATAACTGAAACAATTTCCAAAATCGTAGCATAACTGGAATAAGTTTCATGTGAATAGAACATCCTACATATCATATTCTTCAAAGAATTATTGTGAAAATATTTTTTTAATTTTAATTCCTCTTGTTTTCATGTCGTTTTTTCACTGAAGCTTGGCGTTTCTAAATGCGTCTCTGTAGTTTCCAACGTAAAACAGTTCTTCGGCGCTGAGATTCGCCTATTCCTTATGTTTCGATCCAGGATTTTTTCTTTCTGCCGATAACTTTATTTACCTCTACTCTTCCCTGCGTTATAGTTTGTAGCGGTAGGTAGTTGTCACTGCATAGGTTGTGTCCTAAGTAAGATGTTTTTCTTATCTTAATGGTTGTCAGTTTTATTTTGCGGCCAATGCTTCTGATTACCTCGTCCTTTGTGATTCGTTCAGTAGCTACAGTATGTTTTTATGATGCGTCTGTAGAGCCACATCTCAAATTATTCAAGTTTTTTGATCACTTGGGCTTTCAAGATCCAAGTCGCCAGTCCGTATAACAATACTGACCACACCTAACATTCCATAAACCTTAGTCTGATGGAGTATTTAACAAATGCCTTTCGAGCCATTTCTATTCTGATCTTGATTTCTACGTCTGGATCCATTAGAGCGTTTATGACTGAACCGAGATATTTGAATTTTTGCATCTATCTGTTTTCCATCCAGTGTGAGAATAGGGTTAATTTTTGAATTTTAATTCATACCCATGAATTTATTATTTTGGGTATTTATAGTAAGTCCTAATTCTTTACACTCCCGGTTGACTCTCTCTAAGTTTACTATGTAAAATGCATTGATCTATCACAAAAAATACACAAACTAAATAATGTAAAGTATACATAAGCAAAAAAAGTTATTTGAATATATTTGATAAAAGTAAAAATTACTTCTTATTGATTAATAAAGGTAACAGAAAATAAATTTTACTTTCAAATATTACTTGATTTGTAATTTGTAATTGCAAATATTCTATAAATAACAAATAGAGAACATGTAAAGTAACATTAAATTTAAAACTGTACAAAGACTTTAACTGTATCAATATATCAAGTCTCTTTTTTATAAAAAAATGCAAGCGTATCCTGAAATTTATAACCTACAAACACCGTTTTATGCAGCTTGCAACGACCAATAAACAAGTCCAAAGCTGGAGCATATTTATAGATTGCATAGTTTACGAGTTCACCTCTTTCATGTATCGTGGTTAAGAGTTGGAGATTAGAATATATGATCTAAATGCATATAGAATTGAAGAAATCTACACAAAAGCTTAGCATAATAATTCAATGCAATTGTAAAAGATATGTGGCCTGACTGAACTGATATGGTAAAGTTTATTAAACTAGTTACTCTATTATTTTGTTTTCTCTCATATTTTTTTGATAGATATAGTGTGCCTGGAAAGGTAATTTCGAAAATCGCAGTAAGAACCATATAATAATGTTAATACTTCATATAAAAACGTTTGTTATCAGGCTTCGTTATGGAGTTATTCGCCTTGAATTTGAGAAGATAATTAAAATTAAAACTTTTAAAGTCCAGCAACCAAATTCAGATAATATAAATATTTGTTAGACAAAATTGGACCGACTTTATTATTTGGTGGACTGAAAAATACAACATAATATTAATTATTTTGGTACTGGAAATTTTTAAGTTGTGCAGTTGTAGTAGTTAGCAGAAAACTTTAGAATAGATTATTTTGTATTTTTCAGTGCACCAACTAATTGAGTCGGTCCAATTTTTTTAAATATTTATTTTACACTTTTGAGTGTAACACTAGTTATCAAAATAATTCAACGTTCACCATTGAAAATAGATAATAAGTTGCTTATACTTATTCAGAGATTTCAAAACGTCGCGGAAGTACACACATATCAGACTTTACTTGCTGTAACTCGAAAACCATTTCAAATATTGCTAAATATAACCTCTTCTTTAATTTTGTCGTCTCAAACTTTCAGTTTTCGAAAAAATTTGCCCCCTCCACACCCTTTAGGAGAAGTTTTTGAGGGGAAGGAATGTTGAATGTCGATTTTGATTTCAATGATCAACTCTCAGTAGTCCTCTATCAAATTAAAAAAGTATCATGAAAATCGAAGCATGTTTACTATTTAAAAGGCACGAACATCCATAAGAAAATATGCAAACAGTCGAATTGTAGGTAAAACTCCTCTGATTGCTTCGTCGGTCAAAAACTAACGCACTATTATAACTCTTATTTCCATATGAAAATAGCATTTGCTATGTCTATGTTATAGAGTGTAAGTTGAAATTTTCTAGTAATCCTCATGCATTTTTGAAGGAGTTGGCACATTTCGACAGTTTTTCCATCGTTTGACTTCCCCAACAGTTTACAAAATTATTATTCACTATAATATCTGCAATCTATTATTATTTTACTGATTAACTCTTTAATTTCATTCATATGAAACGAATGCATTAATAAATAATTTCTAATGCTTCGAGACATCTTCGCATTCTAAATATACCCCCTTAACTTTTACTGTATTATAGCATTTACGTCAAATGAGTAATTTTATGGACTATGAAGCAGAAAATACGATATTTTGAAAACCTTCTATATCTACATGTATAATTTAGTTGACGAAACTATGAAGAGGCCAAGGAGGAATGTGTAATTAAAAATAAAGTCAATGAGTATCACACACGATAGTAATTTATGGGTCGGATGGATTTTTAAATTTGTTCTATCTATATTTAGCTGACTGGAAATAGAATATAGGTAGTACGTATATCATCATATTCTGTGTATGATATATCTACATTCAAGTAGCAAGCTTCTAGTTGGAGATTGAAATTTTAAAGAGTATAAGTACTTTAAATATGGACCACACAAAAATGTATAAAAACTCTGAAGGACCTGCGGCATTAGGAAAATAATATTTGTTTAATATAAATGGTCACAAAGCTGTTTTTTTTCGTTGATGCAATATATCGACCTTAGGTAAAATGGAACAATTCCTATTAACTATAAACTAAACCGGCTCATCCACAACAGTATAAAAGCAACCCTTTTCATCTGTGGTCACAGACAAATAAGTTGATTGAAACAGATGTTAAACACATCTTAATTTCAAATTAGGGCCTGGTTTAAAAACTCAATTCGGAAAACAAAATTTTAATAAATAATCATAATCACAAGGATTACTGAATTCATTTAATAAGTGAAAGCAAATATAGTTCATAATCGGCAACATAGATATAATAAGTAGACATACCTATAGTTTGTTTCACGAATCATGGCTATTGTGTGTAATCATTCACGAGCTAAGTACATATCGCTGTACGTCTCATCGCATCTCATTATCATGAAATTCTCTACTACGTTTGTCGATCTAAACTACGACATCAGTATGTCAAGCTTATCTCCTTTCATATAATGATAGGGCGCTGCACGTATGTCCGAAGGCAATGCAATCTTTATTTCATAGGCGTCACCAAGTCATTGTGACATTTCAGATAATTCAGGTGCATAAATTTATATTTCATAACTCGAGCAATAAATTTGTATTTTGTGTTTCTGCATTATTGTTGATAATAAATGTTTCATATTATTTTTGCTTATTTAATCAATCGATATTTTTTCCTCTAATTATATGAACTTCTTTAAATGCCATATCTTAGCTCGAAAACGTTACGCCACTGATTTACTCACGTCAGTTGGATTGATCCATTTTTCGTGTTTTCAAGGCTGACGCCAACATTCGTGAAACAAAGTATGTATAGATTTTCATCTATATATACAAAACAGAGTGGTGTTTGTTACACCATTTATAACTCAAGATTGGCTTGACCGATTTTAAATATCTCTTATTTTTTAGATTCCACTTCGCATAGATTAACAGAATAACTATTAAAATATCAGAAAATTAACTGAATAAAAATATACAGGTAATTAATTTTTATATAAATTAAGAATGGACTTCCGCCATATTCCTTGCCGATAAGTCAAACTCCACTACCATCGTGAGTTTCATCTAATCCTCAAAAGGTGCCAAGAACAATATTACATATATGTTAATAAATTAAGTTTAGCTGAAACGTAATACTTAATACAGCTTACATTGACTCTTGGGCGGTACAAAAAAAACATCGTTATGGTTTGGCGAAATAAATATTTTATACCTACCTTATTATATGGGTCATGCTACCTAATGTCTTAGAAAGCTTTAATAATATAGCATATAAAATGTATTATCGAGTTGTGCAGTTCAACAAGTTTAAATAAAATAATACCTTGATTACGGTGGAATAATTACAGAATGCTCAGATCTTAGATCCCAGAGAAAATATTTAACATCGACTGTCCTATCAGTGAATGCTTGAGCAATCCTCTACTTAGATGAAATGTGTTGGATTTTCTAAACGATGTAGAACTGTATTATAAAATATAAAGTAATGATTGTAGTTGACTGTTTTCAGGGTTTCGTACCAGACGACAAAAGAAACTCTTTTAGTCTCGCTTTTCATTCATTTGATCTTCCCCCCTAATCTCCAAATATAGGAAAGTGAAACATCTGAAATAAATTACGTTGGTTCAAATTGATGCGTTGTAGGAAAAATTAAATGACTTTTCTAATAAACGTAGTTGAAGAGAATTTAACTTCCAGAATTCCATCTTTTCTAAAATGTCAACTTGGCCAAAAACGAATATAATGTCATTGTCACATTGATTTCGTATTCTTGAATGATTCATTTTTCAATATGTCATTTTTTATAGAAAATTCTTAAATTAAGCCAAGCTTTCGAGAATTTTTACTTTCTCCGTCAGGGCGAAAATCCTGAATTTAAAATAAATTTGCCAAAACCAAGATTTTATAGCCATCAGTTAGTTACAAATATATGTAATGAACTCAAGAATATTACATTAGCGTTGTTTTTAAAAAAGTTGGTATATTTGAATTTTGGACACACGATATCCTAAAGAAATTAATATTGTTAACTCAAAATGTATCAGACAGTTGAAAAGATAAAATATCATGTAACCTATCTAAATAACTACCCTGTTTTCCTTGAAACTAGTCTCTGTCATTGCCACTGGCATATCCACATACATTATCAATTTAATCTGCAATTAAGAAGTGATTTGGCAAGAAAATAAATCTTTGTGTATCCGCAATACGTTACCTATATCAGCCATGCTGGTCATTCAAATGGCCAACAATAAAAAGTTGAAAACAAAAATGAAGACTCCCTCTTCTTATTTTGTAAGATGATGCTGGTGGTTTTGAGTGTGTTTGTGTACGTTTTCGAACTCCATGATTTCTCCGTCGAGTCGGAAAAAGATAGGCTTCATCTATGTCTCCTTGGGTAACCCCTCGTTTAACCATGAAGACCATCTCGATACTTTGGTGTAAATCCACTTGTTTCTTGTTTTTTGCAGGCAGGATCATCTCCTAGAACTAGTTCTACATCTTCGTCTAGCTTCTTAGTCTCATTAATATTATCAATGGCATCAGCCAAATTTATTTCGTCAATAGCTTGACTCCGGATGCCGCTTGTAAAGGGTTCACCTACTACGTCATGATTATTCTTGACAAACTCTGACTATTCTGTGAGCAGAACGTCTACGTTTTGTGAAACGCTGTCCCCATTTTCTTTATTTTGATCCTCATTTGCAAGAAAAAAATATTTTTTTCCGATCAAGCCAGATGAAAATTCAACAGCACTAATCGTTATTGCCTCCTACGTGCAAAAATCGCTAGCCTGAAACGCCCGTCATGTCTCATTTATATTGAGTACCTAACGTCGTGTAATTTCGAAATGTAATAACTTATTCTTTATTATTTAATTTACCTTACCTGTCTTTTTTGATTTGGTTAAAGTGTCTGCCAAACATAAAACCATTTTTTCTAACCTTCTTAGCCGTTTGTTGTTGTCATCCTCCTCTTCTCTGTCTACTACGTATTTTGTTTTTTCCCAATTAAAACGCTGAAGGAAATTCCTATTAATCTTTAGATTTGGCCAAACAATATTTTTACTGGTTTCTCTTAAACAGTAATTTTTATATTATGAGAATTTCTCAAATATGTGGTTTTGTCTAGCACAAAGAACGTTACAAAGAGTGACCGGTAGGGTGCAGAGTTTGCTGAACTACTATGTAATCTCGAAGAAAGAGCCTCGAAATATAATGGTCCCATATTCATAATAACGCAAATATTAAATCTCTTTCCCTCCGAAAACCGCACCCGAAGGGGAGGAGGAGGCAATTTTATTCGAAAATTGAAAATCTGAGGTGGTTTAATTAAATTTAGAACAATCTACGGAAACGTTTAAATTGAACACTTTTTCATAAGAGTTACGGTTTTTGAGATAGAGGCATGTTAAATTCTCTAATATTTATATTTTTGCTATGTGGAGAGGACAATTTTTTTCGAAAATTGAATATCTGTGGGTACTACATGAAAGATCTAATTAATTGTAGCAACATTTATAATGAACATTTTTTCCTTAGAGTTACGGTTTTCGAGTTACAATGGTGGTAAAATGGTAACATCTAAAATACTTATGCGTATTTCCGTAGCGATGTATTGAAATTTCAATAATAACAACTACCAGCAAAGAATATACGTGGGTAATAGGATAAGTACTATCTTCATTGGTATTAGTGAACGTTCAACGGATATTTTGTATTTAACATTCCATTCCATTTTGCTAGAAACTCTTTGTTACTCCTTTTCTCTTTCCTCTATACTCCATTCCTAGCAGCTGTGGCAGCACATACCTACGACGAAGAATGGAATTTGATCGTGCTCTATCTAGATGTTTTACGTTTGTGTCGCCTAATAAACAATTTTATGGCACATCGAGCAGAAAGTGCGGTTGCGGCATAGCGTCTAATTCGAAAAATCCACAGTAATTAGAGTGTTATAATGTTGTAATAAGGACAACAAAATATATTTTAAGGCTGTACATATATGATAGGTACTAGAACTGCCTGACATGTGTTGCAATGCCTCTTTTTCTCTCTAAATAGACATTTAAGTATTACAAATTAGACACAATTATGTATTGAAAGTAAATAATAAATAAATAATAGTTAATCGAAATCACATAATTTCGAAACAAATACAAGACAATATAATAAATAAGCCCACATTTTTTTCTGAAACATTCATGATTACTTAAAAATCAACAATTTTTCATTGAGTTAAAATTCCAACAACAATATTCAAACTATCAAAATTATAGACAGACAGACAAACAGAGCAATGACTCGCGATAGATTCGTTTTTTGAGATTAAGAGGGGCTAAAAGGTAAATATCTGTTGAAAACTGGATATCGACGATTTGATCCTATTAACAATAGGTAGGTACTCAGGTTTCATGATTGGAAATAAAACAAATCGGACAAAGTTCATTGAATATTTCATTGGATCGACGTTACTAGTTGATGCACTGAAAATACAAAATAATAGTATCTAATTCTATTAGTGCTGTTACTTTTGAAGTTATGCAGTTGCAGTTAGATTGATAACTTTTGGCACCACAAGTACCAGCACCAACAGAATTAATACTATTTTGTGTATTTTTCAGTGCATCAACTAATATCGTAGGTCCAATTTTTTGTAAAAATATTTAATTCACACAACACTTGTCACGAAAATCGTTGAACGTTCACTAATACCAATGAAGATAGTACTTATCCTATTAGCCACGTATATTCTTTGCTTGTAGTTGTTATTATTGAAATTTCAATACATCGCTACGGAAATACGCATAAGTATTTTAGATGTTACCATTTTGCCACCATTGTAACTCGAAAACCGTAACTCTAAGGAAAAAATGTTCATTATAAATGTTGCTAAAATTAATTAGATCTTTCATGTAGTACCCACAGATATTCAATTTTCGAAAAAAAAATGTCCTCTCAAAAACCGTAACTCTTTTGAAAAAGTGTTCAATTTAAACGTTTCCGTATATTGTCCTAAATTTAATTATACCACCTCAGATTTTCAATTTTCGAATAAAATTGCCTCCTCCTCAACTTCGGGTGCGGTTTTCGGAGGGAAAGAGATTTCATATTTGCGTTATTATGAATATGGGACCATTATATTTCGAGGCTCTTTCTTCGAGATTACATAGTATTTCAGCAAACTCTGCACCCTACCGGTCACTCTTCGTAACGTTCTTTGTGCTAGACAAAACCACATATTTGAGAAATTCTCATAATATAAAAATTACTGTTTAAGAGAAACCAGTAAAAATATTGTTTGGCAAAATCTAAGGATTAATAGGAATTTCCTTCAGCGTTTTAATTGGGAAAAAACAAAATACGTAGTAGACAGAGAAGAGGAGGATGACAACAACAAACGGCTAAGAAGGTTAGAAAAAATGGTTTTATGTTTGACAGACACTTTAACCAAATCAGAAAGACAGGTAAAGTAAATTAAATAATAAAGAATAAGTTATTACATTTCGAAATTACACGACGTTAGGTACTCAATATAAATGAGACTTGACGGGCGTTTCAGGCTAGCGATTTTTGCACGTAGGAGGCAATAACGACTAGTGCTGTTGAATTTTCACCTGGCTTGATAGGAAAAAAATATTTTTTTCTTGCAGATGAGGATCAAAATAAAGAAAATGGGGACAGCGTTTCACAAAACGTAGAGGTTCTGCTCACAGAATCGTCAGAGTTTGTCAAGAATAATCAGGACGTAGTAGGTGAACCCTTTACAAGCGGCATCCGGAGTCAAGCTATTGACGAAATAAATTTGGCTGATGCCTTTGATAATATTAATGAGACTAAGAAGCTAGACGAAGATGTAGAACTGGTTCTAGGAGATGATCCTGCGTGCAAAAAACAAGAAACAAGTGGATTTACACCAAAGTATCGAGATGGTCTTCATGGTTAAACGAGGGGTTACCCAAGGAGATAAAAGATACTGTAATTCACAAATACCCACGAAATGGAAATATTTATCTTGAACCACCATGAAGAAATTGTGTCCTTCTTAAACGAAACAGGTATCAAGAGAGATTAATTATTTATCATTGAAAAAAAATTAGCGGGTTTCGCTTTATCTGCATCGGGACGGGGCATCTCGATGATATTAAATGATGATGAATAGCCGCTAGACCGCTTAGAGTTATTGGAAAAATTAGCTGATGTAGGTACAGTTACATTTTCAGGTGTCTCCAGCTAGAAGAGCCTTCATTTCTCCAATGTTTCAAAAACTATTGGACCTATAGGACCTATTACAAAAAAACCAAACCAGATTCTCTGCTCTATGGAGAAAATAAAAACTGCGAAATCAATGGAAAAAATTGACAAAGAAATTAAAAGCTTGCCTCTTGCTTCAATGTCTTCTGCTGGTAAAAAATTACCCGAGCCATTATCAGGACGCACTTTAAACTGGAGGGGCCAGAATACGAGAGAGGGGACCTCGTATCAGGGCCCGAAATACTTTCAATCGAGACATCCCCATACAGGTACAGCAACAAAAGCTCGTACACCAACACATTCAAGTCAACCAACAAGACTCAACGAACAACATTTTCAGAGAAGAAAAAGTAGACAATAAGGTGAGGTCATTAGCAGGGCGTCTTAGTATATTTTCCAAGATTGGAAAAATATTACCAATGATGACTTTATTTAAAATTGCGTGAAAGGATACGAAATTCCGTTTCAGACCATTTCACCACAGTCTCTGAGCCTTAATAAAGAATTAAAATTTTCGTTAGAATATGAATGGTTTCGAGAGATTGAAATAAAAAGTAAAACTATCTATCGGGGTAGTAGTTAAATGTAGAGCAAGAGCAGATCAATTCTTATTACCGTATTTCCTGGTCCCTAAACCTGATGGATCTAAAAGATTCATATTAAATCTAAAATGCTTAAATCAATTTATCAGTAAATGTCATTTTAAGACAGAAGAGTTTTAGAGTAGCTATGAAGCTAATTTATCCAAATTGTTGGTTATGCAATCTGGAATTGAAAGATGCTTATTTCTTAGTTAAAGTTGGTCCATTCAGCCGAAAACTTTTGAGATTTAAATTTAAAGATCAAATCTATGAATTCACATGCTTACCCTTTGGACTTTGCACAAGCCCTTATGTATTCACGAAACTATTAAAACCAGTTCTAATTTTTTTAAGAGAAAAAAGGTTTTTATCAACTGCATATTTGAACGCTATTCTATGTATTGGTAGGTCATTAACTGAATGTACGGAAAACATAAAGGTTACAAGCAATATTCTTAATAAGCTAGGGTTCATTGTAAACGAGGAGAAGAGCAAACAAGTGCCAGAACACAGGTGCAAATACTGAGGTTTTGTCATTAACTCCAATGATATGACAATTTTTTTGCCGGAGAAAAAAAAAATTGAAAATGAATAATGCTCTTTGAGAATTTTTAGTCAAAAATCTTTCCTTTATTAGAGATATGGCTAGTTTAATTAGGGTATTAGTTGCATCGTGCCAAGGCGTCCCTTACGGTAAGCTCCATACGAAAATTTTAGAGAGGGAAAAAATGAAAGCCTTGATACTCAATGATCATAATTTTGAAAAGAAGATGAGGATTCATTTCTGCGTGAAAAAAGAACTCAATTGGTGGTTAAGTAGTATTTCTTCAGCAAAAAAACCCATTAGACCATCTAACTTTATACTAGAAATTTTCTCCGTTGCCTCACTCACAGGTTGGGGTGCTCACTGCAATGTGGAAAATGCTCATGGGTTTTGGTCATAGAATAAGAAAAATTTACATATTAATCACTTAGAGATCATAGCAGCATTTCTAGCACTTAAGTGATTTGCTAAGAGACATCAAAATTGCGAAATCCTACTTAGGATTGACAACACGACGGCAATTTCGTATATTAACCATATGGGCGGAGTACATACAATACGTAGAACTGGATAAATCAGCTAGAAATATCTGGAACTGGTGTGAAGAAAGAAAGATCTGGATCGTAACATTTTATATCCCATCACGAGAAAATACAGAGGCGGATAGAGAGTCTAGAAAGATGAATATAGAAACAGAATGGGAATTGGGAGATCGATTTTTTTTAAGTAATAGATGAATGGGATATACCAGAAATTGACCTATTCGCATCAAGAAACAATACGACATCTCCACTTTATTGTGTTTGGAAGCGAGACCCACAGGCTGCGTATATTGACGCATTTACAGTAAAATGGAGTAAATATGTTTTCTGTGCCTTTCCACCCTTTGCTGCAATTGTTAGAGCCTTACGAAAAATTAAGATAGAAAAAGCTCAGGGAATAGTGGTCGTCTATGCTAATAGAAGAGCCCTTGATTTTTCCTCCATCATCAGACTTACTATTATCTCCTTGCAGGTCAGTGAGACATCAGCTGGCGAAACACCTTTCCCTGGTTGCAGGGAGTCTCTTCGGTGCTCATATCAAGGAGGATTAATACTAGAAGAGACAGTGGACATTTTAATCTCATCACTTACAGAAGCTACAATTAAGCAATAGAATTCAGCCCTCAAAAAGTCAAAGTATTAAGAGGGACCCATTACAACCGAATGTTTATCTAGTACTAAAATATTTAACCTTTCTATACAAGCGGAATGCTTCAAATGCTATGCTAAATTCTGAGAGGTCAGCTATTAATTTATTAAGTGCAATTGATCTAGGCAGTATCTCAGTAATCAGTCGTTTCTTCAGGGGTGTATTTAAAAACAGACCACTGAGACCAAATTATAACTCAATTAGGAGTACAGGAACAGTCCTGAAGTGGGCAGAAGCTCTTGTTCCACCTGAATCTCCGGATTTGATGTTACTCACTTTCAAATTGGTGTGTTTATTGGCATTAGCCACAACACACCGAGTACAAACTTTATCACTAATTAGGATAAGCAACATGGTAATATCTAAAAGTAATATCAACATAAAAATAATGGATCATATAAAAACGTCTCGAGTTGGAGCACCGCAACCCTCTTTTATCTTACCATTTTTTGATGATCGAAAGAGCGCTTGCGCAACTTCACAAACCATAAGCAGATGGATAAAAGCTGTTTAAGGGAAGCAGGAATAGATCAAAAATATACAGCTCACAGCACGAGACACGCGTCTACGTCTGCTGCTGAATCAAAAGTTTTAGATGTAAGCATAATTAAAAGCACGACAGGGTGGTCATCGAGTTGCCAAGTTTTTGCAAAATTTTATAAAAGACAAATAGAGCTAAGACAGGAATCATTCGACAAAGTCATTTTTTCCCAACAAGAAATTTAAAAATAAGATGATAAAAAATTATGTTATTATGCTACAATAGTTTGACAATCTGAAAAATAACAATAACTTAGAAAGATATTGAATATTAAGACAATGTACTCTAAACATCTACTATGTAATCTCGAAGAAAGAGACTTACCTTAAGTGATATTCGATTATAATTATACGAGGCTCTCTTTCGAGATGATTACATCCCTCCCTCTTTTTAATTTCCTAATTAAGGAGTTTTAAAAATAGCTTAATTCCATAATATTTAGAAAAACTTTAAACTATATGAAGAGTGACCGGTAAGGTGCAGAGTTGCTGAACGGAGCGGGAGCCCGCGAATTTTTAAACTATTCTCTAAACTTGTGGTTAGAACTAGATGAAGTAGCGGTACAACTATGTAATCATCTCGAAAGAGCCTCCCATATATATATATATATATATATATATATATATATATATATATATATATATATATATATATATATATATATATATATATATATATATATATATATATATATATATATATATATAATCGAACATCACTTAAGGTAAGTTCGTTTGATTTTTAATTTCTCAAGCCTCCTCTTTCCAATGAAACAAAAATCATCAAAATCGGAGCTCGTTTACAATATAAAACGCGCGCACGAACCAAAAAAAAGCAAACAGTCGAATTGTGCACCTCGTCCGTTCGGGGTTCTTCGGTCAAACAGAACATCTGCAACATTTATGATTTTATGATAGATACACGGAAACTAATTACTATTATCTATTTTCTTCTGATAATCAACCTGTAGAAACATTGCATTTTTATGGCACTATGTTATACAATATCTCATAAATCTCAAATTTTATATAAGTATGTTTGTATACCTATATTCCTATTCCTATAAAAGTATATTCTGCTAGAAGTTGCTAGAAATAACTATTTCACCAAAAATATTGATTTAAATCGCAAATTACTTACAATAATTTGGTTCGAAAGTTTTTAGAAATCTCGACGCGAAACCATTCACTGTAGCTTTTACAATATTAGGAAGCAAAAATACTAACTAAACTAATAAGAGTTGAGTTTCATTTTGCAAAAGTCGCATGAAATCTAACAGCACCGAGCTCCGAGAAATTGTTTCCATTTCTTTTAATTCCACAGAATTAAACTGAATCATAATGACATTCTCTGTAACAAAATGGGATCCAGCATTTCATTTAAAGTTTCAGTCTAATAAAAAATGTTCTATAACACTAGACAATTCTATGCTGCACAGAGATAATATTATATTATTATCATCAGTATGGTTCGTTAAACATTAATGGGCTTATCTTCCGCTTTTTTGTGTACTCAGAAACTCAAAACTATTCATTTTACTCAGCGCTGTTCTTATAGACTACAGAAAAGTAGTATTTTGAATAATTTTCGTTCCGCTAAAACTTTGTTTAATATTTAAACGAATAAATATATCAAGAAAAAATTGATTTTTTTATCTTCCACCTAGAACACCGTGTAAAAAATATACTGTAGTACAATTTACAGTTTGAATCACCAATAATATAATAATAATAATGGAGTATCAATATATTGTTGCAACTAGAAACTAAGTTTCTATTATTACTACTATTTATTTCCATTAGGATGCCGTAGTTTTCTACAAAAATGAGAAATAGGAAATATGGTTCTGTATGTATGAACAAAGCTTAGTTTAAAAGTTTTCTTGAGTTAAAACTGAGAAATTTACAGAATTAGCACTTACAAGGAACGAAACATTACTGAAATCGAATAATATTAATAGAAACAGTATCACAAAGAGTTTGTGGGCTATATTATAAGCTGGGTCTACATTTTTCAATCATAAATAATTTTTACGGCCGGTCATATTCACAAATACTTTCTGTGACAATATTTTCTTATAACATTGGTTATTTCTTTTGTTGTTTTCATACCTTCTTGGTTACAATTTCTTACTGCTTTCTTATTTTTAACAAAATAATTTTCAAATTTTGTTTCCTTGTAATGTCATAAATTTCATATAAAACCCCAATCGCAAAAGGATTGGTACATTCCGTTTTATAGTTTAGTTATAGAAAAAAACGTCTATTTTACATTAAACCGAGCTGTTTTTTAATGATGATATAGCACATTAGTGGGTGCTTTGAAAAATACAAAATAATAGTTATATTGTTGCTAGTACTTCTGAAGTTGGTGCCAAAGTCTTTTATCTAACTACAACTGCACAACTTCAAAATTACCAGTACCAATAGAATAAAATAAACTTTTATAATAATGCATCACTTCCTAAACCGTAACTTAGGATATATGCTATTAATATGACCGGTTTCAACAAAATATAATATGCATTATTTTTCACGTAGTACCTACGTACCGGAAGATCGGAAAAACCCTCAACGGATTTCTTACATGTCTAGATAATTCGAGATTTCAGGCTTTGTTGGTTACTTACACAAGGTAGATTCTAATGATAATTGTGGAAAATCCATCATAATAAATCATCACTAACAGAAATTAAATCTTATAATCCTATATGGTGGCTTTCTAGATAGATTGAGTTTTGAGAATTTGTGGCTACACCTCACCTGGCCAAGTGCTAGAGAGGATTTATTTTTTAAGAAGCTTAACTTCTTTCGAAGTTTCCTAATATAGTTATTAGGATACTTCGAATGTTGTGATTGCTGACAAAAATTGACAATAACTTATTTAACTTTGCAAAGCTAGTGCAGAGCAGCCCTTGATTAGCAATTTTCTTGTCAATTAAAACAGATGGTAATCGTAAAAAAATGTATCAGTACGAGTCAGGCTTGAGTGGATGTTGTTCTGTAAATTTTAACTGGAGGCCTATATTCAAAATGTTATTCTCAGTGGTTTCTGAGTAATGGGGTGGGGAATAGTCAATTTTCGAATATTTTTCTTAATATCTTCTAAGCTATTCATTTAACTATAATGAAAAAATATATTTGAATTATGCATAACCCGCCCTTTCATTCGCTATGCTGAGTAAAGATTAAAATTGAAACAAAATAATAAATTTCCACTATATATATATATATATATATATATATATATATATATATTTTAAAAACATATAACAATTGTTCCGGCACACTGTACCTTTATCAAATGTGAGTATCTACTAATGTCTAAGATAATTAGTTCCTATTTATAATATAATTCTTAATTACTATTAGTTAACAATTACCAATTACAATAGAATTCTGTAGTTTTATTTTTATTTATGTCAAATATTTTGAATTATGAATGTGACAGAAGGAATATAGATATAACGTACGATGACACGTAATCAGTTGATTCAAAACCATTTTTATTTTACTATTTGATTGTTGTAAAATTGCCGCTAAGTAATTCACCTAGGATGTAATGAAATATAGACTATACTTAAATTGGAAAGGGTTACTAGATATAATATTACTCTGAATCTTTTAATTTCAAAACCTGAAGGTTTAATTAATTTTGTTTCATTTGTTCATTTGATTTGAGTACCTATCATTATTCAAAGTTGTGAAGATCATCCCGCTTAAGACTTTCACGGAAGAAGAAGATAATCGATAGTAATTTCAATACTTCATAAATAGTTTTGTTTGTTGCTTCAAATGAATCATAATTAATACCTACCAAACTAGAATTAATCCATATAAAGTGTGATTATATCATTTGAAGCTACATTTGTATGATCTACGAATAAACTTTGTTCAAAATGCGTCCCCAGTTTCACGAAGATATTTCATCTAATAATTGCATACTAGTACTATTAGTATTCCACAGCGTAAGAGCATCTTATGGCCGCTATAACTCATTTGTAAGTTATACGCCAAAGTACGGTGTTGTATTATAGTGCTGCACATATTGTAGGTATTATTATACCTATATTTAGATTAGAGTTGGACGATTTGCGTGACAATATCTAAAATTACTCTATACTAGCCGTGCTCCACTTTAGGGCTTCCTGCATCCTACAGGATAAGTAGTTTCATGTCGGAATTCCTGTACCTACCTATAGCATACAAAGTATGGTAATTGTGGTTAGTAATACCAGCAGTGGTAGGTTAAATCAATAATTATCATTATCGCCACAGAAAATTACTTGACCGGTATTTTATCTCCCTTCTATAAGGCATTTTATTACATTTATTAAATTGTGTCAAAGAACATGAGATCTATAAGGTATGATTTCAAAGAAGTTCCAATATGTCTACTTTGATTTATAAATTTTGCTCATGTGATAGACACTTTATTGTTAACATCTTTCTAGTATTTCAAGTTACTCAGTTTACTCAGGCGCAAACCTGTTTATTTATCCATTACAGGTTATTGGTTCGAGCGGAAGTCACGTGGACTATACTGTTTGTGATAAAGCATCCTGTATAGATTTGATATTATTTTAGGATTTAGGACTAACAGAGATATTACAAAATCATTATTTAGAAATATCAAAATGACAATACAAACTACTTGGAATAAACTACATCCAAATGAGAATAAACCAAAGAACTAGTCAATGAGAACTTATCCTTACCCATAAAAAGGAGAGATAATATACTAATTGATCGCCTTCACCTAAGACATTAGCTCCTAACTCATCTTATCTACCAGAAGGATTCCACTCCAATTTGTTACAACAGTGCTAACAACTAAACACCACCCTGGTGGAATGCTCATTATACAATGTAGAATGGAGATCCAACAAGCTAGGTGACAACATCAAAACAATTCTCAATGGTGATTTACAGAAAGTACCTAATAAACTTCTTAAAATACATTTACATATACCTACATAATGTACTATCTGACAAATAATTGATATGTGTTTGTATCTTCCTGCTCTTAATTCGTTGAGGAGTTGATACAGGGTTATCTCCGTTGTAATAAAAAAATAGATATTTATACATATAATAAAACAATAAATCCCGATGTGTCTATACATTGAAAGTATGTATACAAAATATTTTTCTACAAAGAAAGAACGTCTGTACCTATTTGTGCAGTGAAAAATTCAAAACAAAGTTGATACTATGCTGGTGGTTGTGAAGTGGTGCTTTTGTGAGTAAATAGAAGACTTTCAGCAACAACTTCAAAAGTACCAGTACCACTACAATTAACTTTGTTTTAAATTTTTCATTGCACCAGTGAAGAGGTTTCTACTTTTTTTATATAAATGGATTATAAAAATTTAAGCAAAATGAAACAAAAATGTGAAAGAATCATTAAAATATCTCTAAAAATGAAAACGTTATAGGACTTTGAAGTTGAATTTCATTACTCGAGGCGCTCTATTGTGTGACGTCATTTGGCCCAAAAGATGCGGCGCATCTTGTGTACTCACTTGTGCCGTTCAAGTCGTATTTTGGTTATTACACGATAGCTGAAGTTAAAAAAAATCCTAAAAATATTGTATGGTTCCCATGTGTCAAAGCAAGACAGGTAAAAATCCCAATATATTGTTTTTTCGCGTACCAAATAACATAATAACAAGGAACAAACTAGTGAACCGTGATTTGATTTGATTGACTACACTTTCCACCATTCCTTCGTTTTCATCAGAAACCAACGTGCAATGATAAGGCTTACTTTATGTTCAGGTGAAATTCTGCATTTAAATCTGCATTTAGAGCCCTCACGTTTCACTTGAACGTATCCAATAGCTTCATCTCGGTGAGATATAAATAAGATGCATCACCGGCCCTGAAAACATATCAATACATTTTTGATATCTGGTCCGTACACGGCGGGCAATAGACGTATGTATTGTAAACATGAAAATATAGGTATAACAACCTGTAAGTACTTAACTATAATCTGTTTATGAAACGTTTTCTATATAGAAATCCTTTTATTTCAGTACTAACATAACATGGATTTGAAGAAAAAAAGTCCATCACTGTAAATATCAACATTATAACTTTGTCCTTTGACGTAGCCTTCTTCCATTATAGTGATCTAAAAGCTATACACTCATGAATAAAATAAAAAAGAAACTAACTGCACTAGTTAACTAAATACAAAGGGAGCAAGGGACCTGGCGCGACTCCGAAACTAATACTGGGATGATTCATGGTACGGCGATCTCGGTAGGTCAGATGACGACACAGGCGAAACGTTCCGTACTAAAATACGTAAGCTTCAATAATATATTTCTAAGTTATTTATTGATGGATTTCAAAATTAATAATAGTCTGTCCTATTTTTATAAAAACTATTTATTTCAGATTTTTGGGTGATTTATTTTTTCATCATAAAAATGTTTAAACGTGCATTTACATTCAGTGATTTCAAAAGGTAAGAATTTTGCAATTTCTCAGTGCTGTATCTCAAAACCCTTGAGTTTTTTTTATGTCCAATTTGAGCGTTGCTGAAAATATTTTTTCATTAGTTCTGACATTGGAAAATTTTAATTTTCGAACTGTCGAAATTTGTCCCCTCCAGCCAATTTTGGGGCGGATTCCAAGGAGAAGGAGACGCTGCATTTCAATTTTTTAATGTGGTACCTCCCTCAAAAAAGGAATATCAACGATATCGGTGCACGTTTACTATGCAATAATCGGGTACATAAAGAAGCAAAGATACATCCTTCGTTCTGGTGAAGCGGTTAAAATATTTTATTGTTTTGTAGCTAAATATAAAAGATTGTATGTTTCATTCATGGACAACTAGATCTCATTACCTCTAGTCTCAATAATGATTTTTTTACCAAAACTATGATGGACATTATTTGGTGCACCATCATCCTGTTTCACATTTTCATGTGCCAAATTTAAATTACCAAAATATACACTTTTATGTGCTCTATCTTGGAAATAGTTGAAGTTTCTAAAAATGTGCTGTTTAAACGTTTTTGAAAATGATACTTCTTCAATTTTGCCATTATCTCCCTCTAGCCCTTTTGTTGGTCTTGTATATTTTTTTCACTGCACTATAGCTATTAAAAACCCCACAAAAAATATACTCCTTTTGAAAAATATAGAGAGTAAAAAATTATGTTAATAGAGGGATTATATTCTGCCATTATACGGCAGTATTATGATTTATTACACTCTCTCTCCTTTTTCGAAATGGAGTATAGTTCTTGGGAACAAGAACAACTTCCAATTAAAAAAAACCCGATGGCCTGTAGTCAGTGGAAAGGTAAATTTCACAAAATTCATTGAAGTGAAATTTGAACAACCTTGTCATTGGTATACCTACATGTCATTACAAATAAATTGCTGTATGTATCATAGCCTTGCGGTTAGATGTTTTTGTTTTGGCTGTTGAATATAAAGCAGACAGGGTTCGCGTTCCCCTTCAAGGCAGATTTTTTTTTCGCCTATTTCTTATCAATAAATATACTAAATATTTTTTTAATCAGGGTCTATATTAAGATCTTCAGAAAATGTACAATTACATCAAATGTATATTGAGTGTTCATATATTATCAATATTTTTTATTTTTTCTTTATTAATTGTTATTTTTTTCTGTGCATTTTATGAAAAATTGCTTCGAACAAAAGTTGTAGATACTGATTATATCTCTACCGCAAAATTATTTTTGATGATATTTACACTACGGCTCTTTTTAAATATTTTTTTAAATGTTTGAACGGTCGCCATTTTGAAACTACTTACCCGATATAGCTCAATAACGAACATAGCCGAGATATTTCACAGATTGATTTTTGTAGCAAATTTGAACTTGATACCTCCAAAACTGCGACCTCTATCGTGTTAATAAATTTCTTAATATCCCATATATATATATATATATATATATATATATATATATATATATATATATATATAAACTTTTGAACCAAATGTTTTTTTGGACTAATTTATAGACATATGACAACTTGCCGTTGAAATTTTTTCGAAATTCAAAAGTGTGAACGATCGCAATAGGTACATTTCTATAAGAAATTTACCTAAAAGTATCAAAATCGGTTCACCCGTTTGAGAGCTACAATGCCTTAGACAGATAGACAGTAGACAGACACATGTTAAACTTAATTTATTAAAAAAATAGTTGAGAGCACTCTCGAACATGTTTCTTGTCAAAATAAAAATTTAAATCAAACTTTGCTTATCCGTTTGGAAACTACGATGCCACAAACATCCTTACAGATATGCATCTCAAACTGATCTATGTGTTTGCGTCTGATGTTAAAAGGGTTCCCTTTTTAGAATTCTTGTACTTACCGGTTTTCTTGTAAACTTCAAGTGGAAGCCTTTTAATGACGTTACATCTTGGACTGGTGTCTTCTTGGGCATAATCAAAAACCTTTAAAAGTTGAACAGGTCAAAGATGAATCGGCTTGTTGAATCATAGTAAAAAAAAAAATTTGGAAACCTTCTCCTATTTTGATGATTTTTGATTCATTTGAAACAAGAAACTTGAGAAATGTTCCCATATTCGTAAAAACTCACATCCGAAATCTCTTTCCCTCCAAAAAACGCCACCAAAGGGATGGAGGGAGCAAACAAATTAAATACAACATTATTTGTAGCAACAGGTTATGGTGCACTGAATAATACAAAGTAATATTAATTCTATTGGTACTAGTACTTGTGAAGTTGGTGCCAATAGTTATCAATCTAACTGCAATTGCACAACTTGAAAAGTACCAACACCAATAGAATTAATATAATTTTGTATTTTCCAGTGCACCAACTATACCCAAGTTCGTAAATTGTAGGCAGTGACGTCAACAGCGCAAAAAACGATAACATTGTTGTCGGGTTTTGATGCTAGTTATTTGATCCTTTACAATTTTAACAAATAATATTCAGAATACAACATATAGTTAAGAGTATAAAGGTTATATTTGCTGGGGGTGTCCTTCTGCTAATAAAATGTATTCGGTAACATCAACTTTTATTTATTAAATAAAACAGAATTCCTGATTGTAAGAGTCACGATGCGTTTCATTGACACTTATAAAAGAATAATAGATGAAAGTTGTCGTAAGGTAGAAAGAGTCTGCTCAGCCGAAAATTCAGTATAGCGTATCATTCACGTTATAGTAAGCGGTCTACTTTTTAATGAAATGGGTTGAAGTATGGACCGTATACCAGTTGAAGTGTTGAAAATGTTTATATATTATAAGGAATGTTAACATATTTACTGTTTCAGGGCATTGTCAATAGTATTTTTGATAAAATAATAAAATACAAGTCTTGTGTGGCAACCTAACGAAAACTTGGAAAAACGGCGGCGTTTACTTTGACTAGGTACTCTTGTCTTCCATATTTCTCACAAACTCAAAACACAACTGAAAACTACAGGAATTCACAGCTTCGATATCCGAAAGAAGTAAATAAATTGCTAGATAAATACTTGAAAATTATAAATATATAAAAGATGACGACTTTATTTACATAATATACATATATATGGAAATAAATATTATATATGCACTTATATATGTATATCATTTTTTAATAAAAATAAGTTGTTAACAGATTTAAAATATGTTATGCATTTTGTTCAGATATAGATATATGAAAAAATGACAATACAACCACATTCACTTGCACTCACGTTACTCACGTGCAATCTGGCAGGTATTAGCTCAAGTATGGGCTCAAAAGGATGGAGAAAAATGATGTTTCTGTGTGTTATAAATATGTTTCTGAATTAATTAATTAACAACTTTTTTCTATTCACTGAACCTGTATCTGCCTTACTATTTTTAATTTTAATGTAGGTATGAACACTTTCAACTCTAGATATGCCGTTACCATGACATTTATAAATAACTAATGACATCTCTCATTGATAGTTATGAAATATTTTCTGTTTGTGATTAAATTAATCTAAATTCAAGAATGTAAAATGATTAATTATTTAAGAGGAATCGTATACGATGGTGGTGAAATTATAAAGGGTTTGAAATGATATCGTGTGAAGATGGGTTGTTTCTTGCTAGCTGTCAGATACACTGCTAATTTGCTCCGCTAGCAGGTGTCTGTTGTAGACAGGGTCAATGCCATTTCAGATAATTCAAGTAAACGACATGCCATCTCACTTTCAAAGGCCTTCTCAGGAAGAATATTGTTTATGATCGCTCAATACATATTTTTTCAATAAACAGTAGTAGCCTTGCACTGAAAGTCCTAGATGATCACTGAAATGTCATCACCATTTCCAAGAATTAAGTGCCTACAATTTACGAACTGGGGTATAATAACGTCAGTCCAATTTTTTGTAAGAACTACTTATTACTTATATCAAATCAAAACTTAAAGCAATGAGTTTTTTATACAAAGAATGTGGCATATTGGGCACTCCTAGATAACATCAATGACTCTATTGACATTGACATAATCAACAAATTTTTATACTTTTAACGTAAATTTTGATTAGAGATGAAAAGGAAACACAAAGTCTTCCCTACAGTTTATTATTAAAAGGTTATTTGAGACATGTTTCTAGATTGAACAATCTCATTTTCAATCGAAAAATATTCAAAGTTATGGAGATGATGAAATAAAAATTTTAAGAATCTAGAAAAACTAGAAAAACGGATCGCAACACACTGAAATTAAGAAAAAATAATACTTAAAAATAAATAATTATCCCATTATAATAATAATAAAAGATTAAGTTAAATTCTAAAACAAAAAACTACAATAACACGAAAATTCCGACTTCACATTGTCTGGGTGCCCCGTGACTACATCGTCAACATTAGCTGATCAAAACGACCTTTTAACCTTTTAACAATAAATTGTGGAGAAGACTTTGTGTTTCCTTTTCATCTTACCACTTCTCTCCACTTTGAGAATGGACTTCTACATACATTATAAATGTTGATTGTTTAATTTCGTCAATTACATTTAATGTTACCCTATTTCATATTTTTAAGTAATTGGTGAAGTTGGTGTTACTTTATTTCATCTGAGAAACTGAAATATACAATGTCTTGCAGCTCAGCTCCCATCTTCTTTTGCTCATTTGTTAGTTATTTCTTTGATATTTTACAATTCTCATCTGTAACGTCAAGCCGATGTGCGGCAATTATTTTGGATTATACAGAGTGTCTTGAAAAATCCCTTACGGTATGATGATGATTTTTTGCAATTACACGTTATAATTTTTTTTTCTTATTTTGTTACCTTTTATGGTTACTTAAATACATGTTCCTTAAATTTTATTGAAATCGGTTAAGTGATAATAAAAAAAAAATCTTTTTTGTATGAACCACTTAGAAAAATTATAAAAATATATATACTACCTCGGTAGTAGAATCGTTAATTATTATATTATTCTCATTGCAAGGTCTAATAGTCGCTAATTGAGTTAGATTGATATTATTATTTACAGTTCAAAATTTAGAGGCAATTTACATATGACAGAATAAATTATTTTTGTTATTTTAAATTTTTATATAATTCGATGCGAAATTCTTAAGCAAAACATTTTTCTGATTACAATGTTACTACAATTCCGAACGCATTCGGAGTTATATGCAGAAAGTTTGTTTTTATCAATAATGTTGATCACCATTTATAAAATAGAAGATATAGTATCATTGTATTTAATGACTTCTTTGTTTTATTAAACGCTCAAGATTCAATATTTCTACCAAAAGGAGTACTAACATAAGCAACAAAATGCATGGCATGTACTTAATTCAAAAAATATATCAACATGTCCTCAAAGATTTTTTTGGAATACTAGATTATCCAAAATAATTTCTACAGATGGACCTTACGTTATAGATGACGATTGCAAAATATCATACTTATAACTTAACTAACAACTGAGCAATAAAAGACCGGAGCTGACTTGGAGGACCGTGTATAAAACTACACAGCTTACTGAGGAAGAATGTGTATATATGTTCTCATATTTCATAGTTTTATTATTAAAACAACAATAATACTTACAACAGGACGTACAGAACTCATTAAAACAATCTACTTCAGCATGAAAACCTAACGAATATAAAATCAATATCGTTGACTTTTACATTCTCTTATACCTGCGTTCATAAAACCTACTGCTTCCATTGTGAAAGAGATAATAGTGCCTAATTTAAAATTTCGCTCACTACTCTGGTGCATCAAACGGTCTCATTGGGGCCATAATTTCCATTACAGCTATCCAAGCAACTCGGAACGCTCTTTCTCTGCTCACCTCGTGCTACTGTGACTGCTGCTTCATTCTACTATTTCCACTTCTTCCCTCAGGGTATAAAAGAACAGATACAATACATTCGAGAATCCTGTGCATACGAAATTTCACTGGAAACCGCAAATTTATAAGACGATGATAATACACTACAGGCTGTTATTACTGTTGGTTTAAATACAAACATATGAACGTATTAAACTCTTGAAAAGTGTCGGCTATCGTCCAGATTAAAACATCAGAGAGAGTGCGTGATGCATGAATAGTAAAGAAATAAATATTTTTTACAAAAAATTGGACCGACTTTATTAGTTGGTGCACTGAAAAGTATAAAATAATATTAATTCTATTGGTGCTGTTACTTTTGAAGTTGTGCAGTTGCAGGTAGATTGGTAACTTTTGGCACCAACTTCACAAGTACCAGCCCCAATAGAATTAATATTATTTTATACTTTTCAGTGCACCAACTAATAAAGTCGGTCCAATTTTTTGTAAAAAATATTTATTTCACACTTTTGAGTGTAACATTAGTCACGAAAATCGTTGAACGTTCACTAATACCAATGAAGATAGTACTTATTCTATTACCCACGTATATTCCTTGATTGTAGTTGTTATTATTGAGATCTCAGAACATCGCTGCGGAAATACGCTTGAATATTTTAGTTGTTACCATTTTAACACCGATTTTACTCGAAAACCGTAACTCTAAGGGAAAAATGTTCAGTATTAAATGTTGCTACAAATAATTATGTCTTTCATGTACTGCAAACAGATTTTCAATTTTCGACAGAAATCGCCCTCTCCACATAGCGAAAATAGGTATATTTGAGAATTTAAAATGTCTCTATGTCGAAAACCGTTACTCTTTTGAAAAAATGTTCCATTTAAACGTTTCCGGATATTGTCCTATCTGTAATTGTATCAACGCAGATTTTCAATTTTTGACAAAATTTGTCCCCTCCACCCCCTTCGGAGGCGGTTTTCGGAGGGAACGAGATGTCGGATTCCCGTTTTTATGAATATGGGACCATTTCTCAAGCCTCCTCTTTCAAATGAATCAAAAATCATCAAAATCGGAGTACGTTTACTATATGAAAGGCGCGCACAAACCAAAAAAAAAAAAAAAAAGCACACAGTCGAATTGTATACCTCCTCCTTTTGGGAAGTCGGTCAAAAAAGAATTGTATATTTATTAGGGCCTATTCTCACCTAAGCGGTATCGAGCGAAGCGGCGCGGCGCGAAGCGAAGCGCAGACGACTATTTCCACCTAATAGCGGCATTTGGTAGCAGCTGAAACGAAATTGTTGAACTTTTTTTTTGCAGAAGCAACAATAATAACTTTTCTTTATTAAATTTCTATGAATATAATCATTTTGAAGTGCTGCGCCGCTTCGCTCGTTGCTAAGTGAGAATAGGCCTTTTTGTAGGAAAATGTACGCGGAAGATGTGTGCTTGTATATACGGAAGAAACAAACTTAAGAAGGAATTGAAAATACGAAATAATATTAATTCCATCAATCGTTATAGGTGTATAAGTATTCTACATGAACCAACTCAAAACAACAAGTACCAGTGCACCATCTTATAAAGTCGTCCTAATTTATGCAAAAAAATATTTTACCTACAGGATACTATGTTTTTGAATGTAATAAATTAAATTACATAAATTAATCATTTTAAACTTTTCAGTGCGGCATCAACAAAGGTAACCTAATTAAAAAAATATATTTTATTAAATGAACTTTGACATTTATATTACAAAACCAGAATCTCAACTATACTTTGTAATAAAAAGATATTTTACTGACAAATACAGTAACTTCGAACAGTTAGCAAAAATCTATTTTCTATAAGAAAATATATTTTATTTTAATGTATTTGTTGTGTTATTAGTTTGTGCCCACAGAACATAAAAATACTCTACATCTACATCGCTTGGTCTACTAATCATACACCACCTTATACTCTGGTCACAGGGACCCTATATTTTTGACTGAAGAATTCAAATGGAGGACTTAAATTTGCGACTGTGTGCTTTTTTGGATTGTGCGTAGTAAATGTATTCCGATTTTGATGATTTTTTAATCACTTGAAAGAGAAGATTTGAGAAATGGTCCCATATGTCTAAAAACTCAAATCCGTAATATCCTTCCCTCCAAAAAACACCTCCAAAGTGGGTGGAGACAAATTAAAGATAAGACAATATCCGGAAACGTTAGAAATGAACATTTTTTAAAAAGACTTATGGTTTTCGAGTTACAGCGATGTTAAAATCTCAAATATGTGTGGTTTGACTATGTGTAGGGACAGTTTCATTGGAAAATTGGAAATCTGAGGCAATCAAATTGAGAACATTTATATTGAGCATTTTTTTCATGTAGTTTTCGAGTTACAGCAGTTGAAAATATATGCATATTTCCGCGACGATGTTTTTAGATTTCTGAATAAAAACAAGTACAAGCAAAGAATATACAAGGATAATGGTATAAGTGATCGTTGAAGGATTTTCGTGATTAATGTTACACTCAATAAAATTTATTTATTTATTTATTTCTTACAAAAAATTGAACCTTATGTTATTAGTTGGTGCACTGAAAAATAAAAAATTATATTAATTCTATTGGTGCTATTACTTGTGAAGTGGGTGCCAAAAGTTTTCAATCTAACTGCAACTGCACAAGATGAAAAGTACCAGCACCAATAGAAATAATATTTTTTTTTTCAGTGAACCCACTAATAACGTCGGTCCAGTTTTTTTTAAATATTTATTAAAAGAACTAATTCTTTATTTCAGTATTATGAAGAAAATATTTTAGTCCGATCTTTAAAAGTGCCTCTATCTAAGAAATTCGATTATATTTATAGCTTCTATATTGATAGAAAACTTTATTATGAGAATATTTTTGTTATAAGCAGCTTTTTCCGAAATTAGTGAAATACATTCTCGGCCTTCTCAGAGGCCTAGTTACAAAACCTTTAGATTTATCGGGAAGTTTTCAAATACAAGAATTTCAAGAAATCATATGTTCTACAAGACCTTTAAAATCAGTTTCATTTTTTTAGCAGGGCTTTTCAGGTGGGATAAGCTTTATGAAACAACCAAAAAATGCCTTATGATACCATCGCCCAATTGTTTTCTTTCAAATGATAAAAAGAATCATCAAAATCAGTCCACGTTTACTATGCGAACCGAGGTTACATGTAAAACATACATTCGAAAAACAATCACAATTTTATGAGACTTTGTATCTGAATTTAGAAAAACGATTATTTGATAGCCTGAGTTATGACATAATTCTTTTGGTATGTAGTTGAAGATTTAAAGCTAGATATTGTGGTAGAAGACTGTATAGTGAGAGGGTTGATCATAGTTGTGGTAAATTCTGAAACGTATATCTTCATCTTTGCTTAAAATTTAGGGAATGCTACATTTTAGACTACTGAAGTAGATTTTCCCACAATTTGGATAAACCAATATCACACAGCCATGATTTCATTTGAGCTGCTCAACTGTATTTTCTAAATTAAAACTGAAGCTGATTTAAACATTACTGCAGAATTTGGGAGAATATCTTGACTATTGTGCGAACTGTGGTATGTAATTATTTGGGTCATTTCTCTCTCTTTGGTGTAGTATTTTAATAATAATGTCCCTCCATCCCGATTGCATTCTACCAGAAAGTAGAATATTGGAAAAAAAGACCAACATTGAAGTAGCCAGTCTTGGGGAAAATGTTTAAAAAATTCATAGGAGACGTCGTGGTGATTTATTATTTTTGTGTTTACTGAGAACAAACTTAATTTCATTTGGTGAGATATCCTTGTCAAGAAAAGGATCTCGGGCGCTATAAAACATCTCACAATCAAGGCGAGGTGGGTAGAGCTTAGATAGATTTTCTTTTTCAGATTTCAGCGGATAAAGTAGATTCCAGGCGATATTTGTTTTGTAAATTTTGTGAAGCGCCAGAATGATTTTAGAGTAGGTTTGTCTTAATTGTGGGAGAATAGTAATTTTTCATGTTTTTTTTTAGGTGGTTTTGACATTTCTGCAACAAAACTAGTTTTTTATTTATGAATCTGCTTTTATATTTCTTATATTTTTCTCCTAGAATTCACTTTCTATTCGATTTCGACCCTGTATGCTATTTCTATTAAAATCATGTTTTTACTTGAGTCAGATATCACAATACGTTATCATAACCAAATGTAGCAGACTGGATAGGTACGTTCAGACAACATTGATTCACAGAAAACAAATTACATTCTTAGATTGATATGTCAGAACATTTCTAAATTAGTATATAATATCATAGAGAAGATTATTGTACTTCATAAATGTATATCCAATAATAATTTCGTTAGTTCCTGAATTTTCTTTAAAACTACCTGCTTAGTTGCTCTTGATCAGTGTTTTATCCATCATGTCTAGATTGCCTTGGTCAATTTGCAGGTTATGTTACAGGAAAATCCATTGTTTTTTTAAGAAGGCTTTGTAAACGTTTCAAAATTACATAGGTATGAGAAAATGGACTGAAGAGAATATCATGGAACATGGTACACTGTGGATGACATTTTTATCATTCAAAATCATTTCATAACGAAAATAGAGAAATATATTTTATTTGTTTATAGAATGCCACAAAAATATTTAATCACACCTATTTAAATGAACTATATGGCATCCAATTTATGATAACCATAATTTATTTATTAATTATTAACGAATAACTAAAACAATATTAATTTCAAAATGGCAACAGAAGCACATGTTATTTTCTATATTCGCCTGATATAGTTTGTAAATATTGGATTAGCAGCCTCCATAAAATCCTTAAAGCAGAAACGGTATTATAGCTTTTCTATCTTTTGGATAATTAGAAAACTCCTTTTTATATTTATTATGCTTCTCAATGGCCCAAACTGTCATTTGATAAATGCCTAGCAATGTAAATAATCCAGCTGGAAGACAAGAAGTCAATAGTGTAAAACCCAGCCATGCTCCAATCTCGTATGTATAATTTGGACACGATACCAGGTTGAAAAGCCTTGTGAAAAGACAACCACTTGGTAGTGGTATTTTTCTGATCGTGCTGCCCTCTGGGCGGAGGTCTCTGAGTAGCATATGAGTTTTGAAATTACCAATTTCACATAAAACAAAGAAAAGCAAACCAACACTTTGTAATATGGTAGACGGAGGAGTGTACAATGGATGATTCACGTGATAGGCAATAAAGACACAAAAGCCCCAGTAATAACTGCAGTTCTTGATAACATTTCTTATGGGCATCGTGGCGTGAGAGAAACGATGAACATAAAAAGTTTCCAAAATTCTTTTCAAGTAGTGAAGACTCCAACAACATAGAGCCATCTTGGCAGTGGTTGATAGAGATGTATCAGATACTTTCTCTCCATATAACAGCCATGGACGAAGGGATATTAAGCCATATAGAACAAATGGTCCAAGATATTCCAAAAGAAAGGCAGTACTCCAACAAATTTGTCTACCTAAATCTTTTACGTACAGCTTTTTTGTGGAAGCTATATTCTCAATTACAACATCATCCTTAATATTCTTACCAACAAGACTTGATCTCACAGATATTTGCTCGAATGGAAGGTTTAGAGCATCAGTTAATATTTTCTTGATTTCTTTGACATTTGATAGTTCATCAATGATGATAACACAAAGTTTCTCGTTGTCTGTATTGAAAACCTCGACCTCTATCATTCTTGTACTCTAAAGTACTATAAATAGTTAAGAAAACATATATCTTCCGTAACTTACTCTTTTGAGCAGTAATATTGTGACAACTCTACTGTCAAACTGACAGACCCTAAAATTTGATGATTTCGAAGTTTATTTTATCATTTTGTTTAATAACAGTCAACACAAATTATATACAATAGGCATACAATACGTTATGTGGTGTAATTGGATGGTTTCTTATCAGAAAAGGTACTGCTTTCATCAAAGCAGTCCTCCCATTCTTCCTACAGCAGGTCATTTGGTCATTTTCTTTAAAATCGGTTTTGATTCATAACATTGACGAGATTTGATGCTAGCTCATTGGGATGATTTTCAATTGGAATCGTTTGGTAATATTTATGTTCGATTTGCAGGAACATCGCCATAATTCTATTCCCTATGTCCATATGAGTATAATAATAGCCTTATCATGTAAAATGTTATTCTCCAATGATAAATATGATCTCTTGCCTAACAACCAATACATGTTTTAGGCATATTTGTATTTTTTAAATTATGTTTCTTCCTTATTAATTTACTGTCCATTTGTAGTTCTAGGTATGTACCTAACTTCAGTTGCTCTGGAAATTTTAATAATGCAGAAAATTCCATAATTTGAGGAGCTGATAGTTATTCACTTAGAAGCAGCATTTTAGTTTTAATCTTTCTAACTAAATATTTCCATCAAGTTTCTGTTGCAGGATTTGCGGTTTCGGGAGATTGTCGAATCATTCAGCTAGTTTCGAAAATCCTCACTTAACACAAAGTGTTGTTTGATTTCGGCCTCGAAATCATCGGTACCAAGACAATTTTTCCATGAAATATATTTCAGCCACAAGGAACAGGTTCATTAATTTCTTGCAACTCGGTTGAAATCATGAACTTCTCAGTTTTATGTTACTTCCATCAGCTGCCTATATGAAAACGTTTGGGGATTAAATCAGCTGAAAAGTTTGTTCTAGATCTTGATAGGACTATTTTTGTATCAAATTTGATAGTATCTACCTACATACCTACATAGTACATAAAACTGTTGCCTAGATGAAAAATGGGTAAATAAAGAAAACTTCTGATACAATGGTAATCATTTGACTATTTATGTTTGACAAATTTTGCTCAGAAATGTTATTCTACTTCTAATAGTTTATTCAATCGATTTTACTTCCGATTATGCCAAAACTATGAAATACTACTAAAAGATCAATTTTCGAGAGTTCTGGCAAAAGTTCTCAATTCGAGACAGGTCCATCAACAGTTCCAAAGTACCAATAACAAAAAAAGATCACTTATATTTTTCATTTTATTGTCAAACAAAAAGGTTCCCAGTAATAGGAAGTTGACAAATATCCACGTTTCAAGGTACCCTGGGTCATATAAAATAATTTTGAGGAAAATGTGATATTGTGTGTTTTTAGTGTTCCGTACCAAATTAGTGAAAACGGGACCCTATTATTGAGACTCCGCTGTCCGTCTGTCTGTCATTAGGCTCTATATCATCGCAATAGGTAGGGAGCAAAAATTTTCCGGAAATGTGTATTTCTATTGCTGCTACAATAATAAGTACTATGTACGTCCATCCGTTGGTCTGTCAGCGGGCTGTACCGTAATACGTAGACACTTCAAATTTTCACAAACTGTGTAATTATATTTTCTACATAACAACAAATACTAAATCCGTATGTCTGTCTATCCATTCGTCTGTGAGCGGACGGTATCTCATGAACCGTAATAGGGAAAGAGTTGATATTTTGAGTATAATTATTTCCATTACCGTTATAACAGAAAATACCAAGGCCATCCATAAGAACTGGGCTGTATCTCATAAGCAGTAATAGGGATACAGTGGAATTTTGCTTTTACAATAGAACCCTTCGTGTGAGAGTCCAACTTGGTCGCATTTTTGATGTGCTCGTATAACCTACAGTGTGGGCAAATTTCGATGCTAGGGTAACTCGGTAACTTTTAGGAAGAGCAAAAAATTAATGGCAAAGTCTCTATCTATTTTTTTTAAATAAACTCAATGGTGAAAACAAATATTAGCTATCCTCTTTTGTTTTCGATTTTTAACCAAAAAATTCAGTTTTTCGCATATTTGGCGGATGCATATATCTTATTCATTTGTGAACTTATCGAACATTTATTTTGACATTCTTCAGATACTTTTTAGAGTAGACTCATGTGGCGTAGTTGGCTTTTGAATTTACTTCCGCAATTTCAAGGTATGACATAAAGTTACTCCATAAAAGCATCGAAATTGGCCCACCCTATACGTAGGTACGAATTACGTAATAATTTTTCTACTACATTATCTCGAATCTCGAGAAAGAAAACTGATACCGACTACCTTTTTGGTAATATCTACAAAAAGGATCGAATTAAAAGATAAATATATAATTCTATTGATATATCTTTGATTAATTCATACGATTTCAAGCTGTATTTTACGTGGTATAATTTCTTTTAAAAAATATATATATGAATTCAATATTTTAACTAGGTAACATGCAATTTTCTGCTGGCCGTCAGATTATGTTTAGGTATAAAATAAAGTATTGTAGTACGTGTACAATTAAGGCAGAAAATCAACTTTAATCGATCCACTAGAATACTTGCAGTGTGTAACTCAAGAGGCACACTCATGCTGCTCATTTACTTTATATTTTTTAGTGGTTCATTAGTACTCAAAATCAGTTAATTGTTCAATATTATTCATAAAATTTCAAAATATAACTGTAACAATGTTGCTCTTTTCTTTACTGCAGTCGAATAAAATAATATAAGAGGGCGAAGGGGAGAATTCTCGGAAGGAAGAACATATTAGATTTTGAAAAGTTTACTATGGGATCATGTCAAAGTAGGTACTCTTCTTTCAAAATAGGATCATTAAAATGACTGCACATTTACTATGCAAGACACGCGAACAAACATTTAAATGCTAACAAACAGTCCTCCTTCTTTTGGGGATTCGCAAGAAAATTTTGAAGCTAGTACTCCTGTAAACTAAATTTCTATGAAATTTATAATTACCGAACATATCAAACATTAGGTATGTAATTAGATTCCTCATTCACTATTATCTTAGTCTTATAAAAAATTAAAATTATATATTCAAGTTTTCCCATCTCTCTCTTATTTATGGAGTACCTATTTTATATATTTCTAATGAACTAAGATACTATTAATCAAAAAATCTATTTTTTACCAGCTGAAGCCCCTTATGCTAATAAATAACTATTCTTACTCAAGAGAATTGCTATGCTATTCCAAAATCCATCATCATCCTTTCAAGACTGAATTGCCTTTCATATCTAACAATTATATTTTGTACTAAACAACAAACACACTTTGCCAAAACAGCAATTTCACAAGCTGTCAACAAGTACTTCCTGAAATATTGTTCTTGTAGAAATAAGATGCCTGGGTTGTAATTAACCCCAAGACCCTTCAGGTCAAATAGGCCCTTGGATCACCACCCCCAATACAAAGGTTCGTTCCGAGAAGAGTAAGAAGAAGAAAAGAGGAACGAACGTTTAGCTAGAGCGGCGTGATGAAGCTTTGGGAACATTGAACATGGATGGAATAGAAATATTTCAGTCGCGCTTGAACCGCCTAACGTAGCGCATCTACCCAGAGTTGGCTATGACGGTCTTTTCGAGACCGTAGATAACACGTGGTGTGTCCACCCTTGTCCTGACATGAAATTTTAAACGTTAATAAGGACCATTTCGCGCTTCATCTACTAACACCTTCGCGTTTTGTGCTCGTGTATTACTTAGTGCTTTTACTAAAATTTTATTATTAGAATATAGAGATATTTGTAGAGCTGTATATTGTAGTGCTTTCAAGTTACCTGGAATAAAATTCAAAAGTTTTGTTTTGATTGGCTATAATAAATATTATATCAAAATGCCCTGGATCAAATCGTGCTTATGTCAGCAAGAGAAGAAAAAATCGCCCACAATCAGCCCTCCGATACATTTGTTGCTAAAGGTAATAGTTTTCTGTAGATTTAGAAACATTAAGAAAATTGTTTATTTATTTACAATTTCTGTGAAGAAATGAAATATTGATATTTTCATAGAATTCCTTATTATTCTATAAACATAGATAAATATCCGAAAGAACGTAGATAAATAAGAAATATGTCTACGGAAATTATGTGCTGGAGTACAATTTGTTGTCATTATTTTTAGCTCAAAGATATCGTTCATAAATAATGTCTCATCATTATCAAACTGACAGTAACTACTGTTAGTAATAATCATTTTTTAAATTGCACAATAACAATAAATAACTAGGTACTTACCTTTTTTATGTATTTATATTGTTTTCAATTTCCTGTTGAAGGCTAATTATGAACTGTTTACTGTAATATAATTGAGAGAAGCTGAAACCCTTCTAGTACAAATTGAGATATACTTTAAGTTATGTTCGCCAGATTTGAGGTACGTGTAATTGAGAAATTAATTTATCAAAAAGTTGCTTTTCAAAAGTTGTTGTGCTAGCTTTATCTAAAGCAGGCTTTACAAAAAAATTCAGAATACAGCAACTAAATTAATTAACACTAAATGTGCGGTGCAAGTATATTTATTTTTGATTCTGCTCACTTCGTTCTGCTAGCATTAGGGACGTAAAAAAATCTCTATAACTTTATAACAAATATATTTTAAATGAGGAAAATAAATATCAATGTCATCTCCACAATTTATTATTAAATTTAATTTAGGGCTTGAAACATATTTCGAGTCTACATAGACTCATCTTCAGTCCGTATATTACAAGGATTATGTGGAGAGAAACAAAAAAATAAAATAAACTTCACCAAATCCTGAAAATTAAAACATGATTCTAATAAAAATCCAAATAAATAGAACATTCTAAAACTGAAAATGAAAAGAAAAGAAATAAATGCTGTCACATGAAGGGCAAAATTTATAAAACTATTACATTAGAAGTTCATCGTATTTGATTTTTCTAATGTAATAGTTTTATAATTTTTTCCATTCATGTGCGGGCAGTTATTTCTTTTCTTTTCATTTTTAGTTTTAGATGTTTTATTTATTTGGATTTTTATTAGAATTTACGTTTTAATTTTGGGTATTTGCTGATTTATTTTTATTGTTTGTCTCCACATAATCCTTGTAATATTCTGACAGAAGATGAGTCTATGTAAACTGGAAACACGTCTCTAACCCTAAATTTAATTTTGCAATAAATTGTGGAGATAACTTTGAGATTTATTTTCCTCAATTAATCTACTACACTTTGAGAAATGCCCTTTTTTCTGCAATTATATTTTATTTAGTTCGATCGTTTTTGAATAAATAAATATCTCTTTATTATCTCTGATTCTATATTAAATAAAAAATGGCGATTGACATCAGAAATTTAAATGTTGTATATGTAGTGATTGTTATGGGAAAATGTAGTTGGAGAATATCGAAGATTAGAAGGCAACATTTAGCTCTTAACCTAATGATATATTTTTTGAAATTTTAAGTATATTTCGTTGAAAAGCACCCTCATATAAGTAAGATAATTCACCGGTGAATGAGATTTTTAAAATTATTTTATACATAAATCCAGGAAATTGTGAATTTTTTATGCAAGTGTAGTATAAATATCCCTTGATGTTATACAATCATTAGATTATTATTTTATTGGTTGACCATGTACCTAATTGCAAGGATTCTGGATTTTTATTCATATTTTCTTAAAGTTCATTGTCATTGGACGTATGTCGTTAGAACAATATGTTACATTTCATGAAATTCAGGAAGCCATAAAAAGAGCTTACACATCACTGTAAGTTATACAGGTCGTAACTGAAATATTTCTCAGGGTGCTTTTAAGTCTTGCAGATAATATATAAAACAGTGTGTTGTACTCTGCTGAATACTGATATAGAATTAATTGTCAAAATAAAGAAAATGTGTTTTTTTAATGGATATTATATAAATTTATAAAAGTTTGTGTTAAAATGAAAAATTATCGTCAAGGCTGTGGATTTTGAGCACATTCTTCACGATTTTCAGTGCTCGATAGTTAAATTTTCATGGTAGGTGTTGTATTATTGGTAAGATTTTTTAACCTTTCCAAGATGGTGAATCTACGACAATCTGTTGATCTCATAATGAGTTTCATTACGTACGATTGCTTAAATTTGGACCAAAAAGTACATATTTTTTATCGGAGCGATAAGAAGTCAGATGTTGAAGACTTGAAATTCTCTTGCATCCACTAGATGTTTGTTTTGTTTCTTCCAATAACGATGTCATAACCAAGACGGGCCGCCGGTAGTATTATGTCAACTAGAAATAGGAAATCGCCCACCATCTCACGCATCTCGTTGGCCCACCCATTCTTTCCATCACAGAAACATTATTATAGCCGAAGGTATATATACGAGTAAAATGATGCTTGTTATGGGACGAGTTCGAAGAACTGACAGAGAAAAGGTCTAGGACGAAAGTTTTATGACATGGTTTAATATGGCGTTCTAGAAACGGGAAAAAATGTAATGGAAGGGCTTTCGCAGATTTGGTGGTAGCGATATAGTAGCTTATGGTAAAAATGTGATAAAGGGGCGAATGACAATCGTGAAATTGCGACATGAGCCTAAATATAGGTATGTGTCAAACTCGAGTATGAGGAGAACGATTTGCCAAGCATCTAGATCTTGATTTTCACTATTTTCAGTTTCTCATCTTTGCTCATATATAAAGGCTGATTGAGCGAGTTTAGTAGTTGCTTGTTGGAGAACTTCGAAATCGGAGAGTTAGCTCTCTATAGCTCACTAGGCAACAAGGTTAGGTTTTCTTTTGTTTGACGTTTCATACGCATATCTTTTGTAAATTCGTGTTTGCGCACCTTGCCGTGCGCAACAAGCCACTCACGCAAAAAGACAACAGATCATGATCACGAAGATAAATAAAGAGAAAAAATATTTATGGTAATTGTCAAGATGTTCGTCAATGATATTCTTACCCGAGGCTACGCTATGATATGTAACATCTGTAATCTTATGTGGCTACGTAGAGAAGCATAGGAAGTTTACGTACTCTCCTTGTTTCCAGATTTCTTGGCTGTATAGATGAGTATTATCGCCGCCCGCCATTGTGTGTCCTGACTGTCACGTCAGTAGTATAGGTTATACACGTAAAGACACGTAAACAAGCGCCACCTATATCACAGACGTGACAGTCAGGACACACAATGGCGGGCGGCGATAATACTCATCTATACAACGCTCTAATTTTGTGAGTAGGTATGTATTTAATTTCATTTCTTGGACTTTTGGGTGTTCCGATATTAAAAAATTATGTGGAACTAAATACGCTCAATTTCATTTCATGTAGCGTTTGATATTTTGTAGATACCTACTGAAACCAGCAACCACCTGCAGCGAATTTATTAGCAACTACTGTGGCACAAGGCTAGTTTACTATCTAACAATTACATGCTTAATATCATCGAACTTTGAGATACATTCGGCCGTATCAGTGGACTAATTCGGCACTAGATACTAGCTTAGTTTGATACAAAAACTTTCACGCGTTTCCATAGTAACTAACAAGCTGCTACTATCGAAGGAGTAGTTTATGAATACGGCTCATTATTTTGTTTCTATATGTCGTTGTCATGCCAAATCTTGTTAACTCTCAATATACAATAGAGATTGACGTTTGACTTTAGCATAGTCACATAAAGAAAAAAGTCTCTTACATCTTATATAAGTACAAAATCTTCTAATATATTTGTTATGTGTTAAATTATTTTTTGTATAATTTACTATTCGAACATTCTGGCTTAAACCATAATTGAATGGGGTAGGTAAATTGTCTCTATTGCTTCCATATCCGACTTACATTTCAAAAAGTGCATAAAGTCATTCACATTACACACTAGTGCTGTTAAGTGAAACAAGGTTGGAAGAATTTGCGATTTAAAGTAATGGGATAAAATGAAGATAACTCAATAATTAAATTAAGGTTATTGTTTTACTTGGATTGAAATTTTCAAATAAAAGCCAGACCTATGTTTAACTCACATACATTTCTAGTAGATGCAGGTACTAAGATATTATTAATTTATTGAATTGCAGTATACTTGGCCTGTTTTGCATGAATTTAAAAACAAATTGTTGCACTTCCAGTTTGCCCTTATAAATATCTGGGTCTGTACTTGATACATATTTAAATTTACAAGATGAAAATCTTGGTAAATGCTGCTCTAGGTGTGTAGTGAATAAATATACATAATGAGTATTTTTTGAGGCCATTAATTTTTTTATAAATTCAATGATTTACACAATTATCGATCACTTTTTTACAAATTTAATTCTGGGAAATACCTTGAAACAGCCTTAACTTTATTTGGAAAAAGTATATAGGGTGAATTTCGAGCCCTAAACCTATTTCTGACAAACGTCTGTTATTGGTGAGAACAATGCTTGGAATGATCTCTTCAATCATTTCATTAAATTTTGGGGAAAAGACCCTCTACGACTAATTGAGGAGAGTTTTTGAAGAAAAAAACATCAAAATAAGTGCACATTGAACATTACACATACCCTAGACAAAACGGCATATTATACCTAAAGGAAGAATCTCGGGAAGAAACAAACACAAACTGCCGTTGGTATTCATATTTGTTCGGAATTAGTCTGGTTGGATACTAAAGCGACCACGTTTTACATTAGCGTTATCATAGTTACTAGTAACTAACACTAACAAACTGGTATCGAACTAGGATTATGAATGCGGCTGTATATCTGCTGTAAATTAGACAATAGCATATTTGCTATTGAATTGTGTACTTTCTCCTTTTTATGAATTAATTTACATATTAATGGTCATAATAGATTTCCCAATTTACTTGCTAGACATGTATGTATATGTAACAAGGCATACTCGAAGTTTATCCGCTATTAGAATCTATAAAGATATAAGTAACTATCTTCAAAATATCATGTGAATCATGCTTCAAACCGCCAATGTTGGAAAACAAGAACCGTCAGAATTTGTGCTACCCAAAGAGGCCAACACGTTGAACGACTAGGTAGATCTGCACTGCAAATCATAACAAGAAATATTCGTCAAGTACAAGTGGGTTTTTGCTCGGTTTTTTGCCTTTATGGTTTCTTACCATGGTAACGTCCTCTGAAAACTTGATAAAAATTACAACAATTCTCTGACTCGGAGCCAGCTGATATTCGAATGTCAGGAAAACTGAAAAAAAAATGTTAGAAACTGTCATCACAAAATTATCTTACGGACACGGTACAAAAGCCGAATCTCTGCATTTGGCGATATCAGGGTTAATACAAAACCCATTTACTATGCTCGATACAAATGGAAATTTCTGAGTCACATGCAAAACCACACTTGCATTTTATCGCAATGTTTTTCCATATATATATGTTTATTAGAGATATATTTAAATGTAGAATTAAATGGCTATTGTAAATGTATAACCGACATTGGGCTTTTATCATTATAGACCACGAAATATAAAATGGAAAAACAACAAGCTAACTTTAAACGAAAATTAATTGGATGATTACGTGTATATATCTATAGATTAAACGATACAGCAAACGATATAGGTATGTAATTCCGATTTAAAATGCATGTCACATTTTCATTTGCTTTGTTTTCATTTACCATTAAATAAAATTACTCGCAACAATTATTTTAAATTTGCCATACACTATTGAAGTGATATGTAACAAATTCTTTCATTATAACTTTATTCAATAGTTACGAAAATTTCCATTGCCAAATAGTATTTGATCTATTATCAAACCTATATTATCAGATATTTATTTAAAATATAAAATTATTTATAAAATCGTACAATCACATATATTTATTAATTTTAAGAATAAATGAGCATTTGAATGTTCTTTAAACTTACAAATATGTAGAAAATTTCTGTTATTGAAAGTTTTTACTTTTGCTTTTATTCTGTATTTATCTATAATATTTTTTTTTCGTTCTTGAATTAAAATTTCACTTCTGATATTCAGTGCAAAATCTTCTGCATTAACTTTTTGGAATTCAAGTTTAAATGACAGCCTCTGAAGGCCCTGGTAAAATAAATAAAATGATAGACCTCCACAAAAGAGTTATATATCAATCAATGAAAAAAGTGGTTAAGAAAGACAACTTGAATATATGACTCGCTGGATGCTTTGTTAGTGAGTATATTTCGTGAGAATTAGGGAAATATTCTATTATATAAATGTTAAATTGTATAGAGACCCTGCAATGTATTTTTTTCATACATTCGTCACACTGTAGAATAAGTAAGTATAACTCGAAGTATAATTACTTCCATACGATTCCAAACTGCATTTTGTTGATATAGCAGTAATTCCAAGGTGAGTGTCAGGGCATTTCCAATGTCACTTTCATACTACCATAATTATTAATATAATTAGAATTTAATTAGAATTGAGATTCACATGGCAATGTTTTTCGTCAGTGAGTTGACTCATGATTCAAAGTAGGTATATAAATCTGTTTTATTTGCTCCGTATGATCAACACTAACAAGAGAATGTTTTCAAAAGATGACACCGACTTGATTACTTAGTGCACTGAAAAATACGAAATTATATTGACTCTACCTAATAGTCCGTAGTATTCTTTTGGAAAAAAATGTTTATTTTCAATTTTGCATTTTCTTAAGTTCTAAATTAAATTATTTATTAAATCATTAGAAATGAAAAAAGGAATTTAGTAGACGCATAGAAAAGGCAAAATAATTCAATAAATCTACAAAATATTTCAATAATAAACAGCTCTACTGGGAAATTTATAGTCTGAAACTCTTGAGGGTAGCACGCATACTGATTTTTCTGTTACATGCCGACATTATTTTGTAGAGCAGTTACTATCTAGTTGAGCTGAAATAAACAAAGCTCGACTGGACGATGTCCAGAACAATTAGTTTTTGGAGTATTCTAGATATAGGTATTATATTCAAAAAATCATATTTACAGTCTTTCTAAACCTATTTATTGAAACAAAACAGAACTGCACACATAAACAAACATGGCTTCTCTTTTAAAGAGCCTTTGACAACCTTAAATGGAATGGATAAAATTAGAAAGAAAATTCCCCTCGGCTTACTTTGAATAAATTACAAAATTTAACGCATTAGGCTTATCAGCATATGAATACTAAATACTTATTTATTGGACGCCTCTAACTCATTTTAATTATTATAACAGTATACTTAAATATGGTGGAAGCCTTTTAGGAGAACGCGTAGTATGTTAATAAGTTAACAACTATTGGTATGTGAGAGGAGTTGTAAAATATCGTCACTACCATTTGTCTAGGCTGGTGAAATTTGAATGTGGGTGATTGAACTATACAATAATTCTTAATAGGATTATATTTATTGATATGGTGACAAATATATACTGTTGTATGAATGTACTTAATCTGAAATAATAATGAGTATTGGTTAAACATCTAGACACCCGGCAGTGTGTTGAACATTTCGGGTCCCTTTCGATTCCCCCATACTCTAAATCTATTTGACCTATAAACATACAATCTGATATGTGTCTTTTAAGAACCTCTTCTAATTACCAAATCTCAGTTTTCAATAGAAGGTAGATATAGAGAAAAATTTGAAATCATCACACTGAGATTTATAGTTGATATAGGAGACATAGTTTTAGGTATCAGTACCGCTACTTTCGAACATTATGTATGAAACTGGTAAATTAGATACCATTGTATAGTTATTAATGAACGATTTTACTGTAACTAACAGATAATGACAAGAGAGAAAATAGAATAATTTTTTGAGTAAGATCTACTCGACGAGTATTTGAAGTGTGACAAAGTTAAGTTAAATGTTATTTTGATTTGAACTTTGTTTGTTACCTGTGTCGATTCAAGTTCAACTACAGAAATTTGATTAGAAGAAAACATGCCCGGTCGCGCTATTAGAGGCAAAAACATGTTTTTAAAATAACTGAAGAACCTTAGGCATGTCATTAGCTATGATTTAAGGACCTAGAAAGAACTTGGTATCCAGTTAGATATCACCTCTTTTATCAGACAAGCCATTATTCAAGTAGGTACTTTTCATGCAGGTCTTTTTTACTTAATCTGAAGATGTGCAGAATATTCAAGATTATCGAATTTAAGGAGTGATTGTCTATTCAAACAATATTATTTTAGACCCCACCACAGATAATCTTTTAATATGTGGCAGTAGGTCTTGTGAAAAAGGGTATTTACTTATTCTATTTGTTGATTTATTATAAAGGATTTCGCCCATTAACAGTATATTGACAATACAGCTTTGTTATCCATAAATTTAGGCAATATAATTTTAATGGAAATTTCGATGTGTTTGTTTGATATTAAATTTTAGCCTATAATAATATGTAAACTATCCGGTATTCATCAGTAGTTGAAAAAAGGGTCATGCAATGTATAATCACTAGAAATAGAAATAGTATAAATGTGAATAGTTCCTACATAACCATTTTTTTACTCATAAGCATCACTGAATAAAATGAAATGAGTAACTTAAAAATCTGGTTATTTCATTTCATATACTTTCCTACCATTCTAAAACGAATATTCAATCGAATATAAAAATCGCCAGATCATAGCTCGTATGGCCATTCCGTTTTTTTTAGCATGCCAAGAAAACAACAATGATCATATTGAATTTTGACTTAGAAAACACAATACCAGTTTAATTGCTCCTGAAATAATCTTGGTATAGACTGAAAATATATTTTTTTGGATTCAGGAAACCTTGAAATTGAACACCGAAAATTTTATAATGCTTCCCTAACTAAGCTACTTAGGGTAGCGGTAGGAAAGTAAATATATGTAGTAAAAAATTATAATATAAAAAATTAGCTCGCAAATGTGTATGTATATAAATATCTCGTGAACATAATGTAAAAATATTTTGAAAGAATTGAATTTATAAAGCTCAAGTCTAATTCCAAAAAGATGTGTTCAGATAGACTTTTTAGTTTTGCAAATTCTTAGCCGTATTTCAATTAAATATTTCTCTGATGATCCACCAGATTGTGAGTGCGGATGCTGCATTGAATAAAAACACACCTCATTCAATATTCCTGACCCACCGAACTCGAAATTTTTCATCTTGTCTTCTTTATCGGATAGCTTCTTCAGCTAAAATTGCCCAGAGGCCGTATAAATTCGCTGTGTTGACTCACAATCCTCCCAACTTAGTCACCGAGTGCAAGCGGTAAGCGACATTTTCGAATTTATTTTCAACACTTTCCGCATCTTATTCTGCTTCTTCGTTCCGCTCCGGTTTTATTTGCACGTGTTATTTTTAACTTGGCGCTCTCTTGAAACCATGAATAACAGCGGTTGACTGACCAGAAAATAAGTAGATATTGTTCACTTGGCAGGGGCACTGCTTTCAAGATACCATATAATTAGAACATGAAATAGAACAAAGATATTCCTTGTTGTTAATTGAAAATAGTAATTGACTTGGCCGATTGAAAAGTAAAACAATTAATAAATGAATTGAAGCAGTGATAGATACTTTTTATTTATTGAGCAATGTTTTGATTGTCATTTTTATTATTTCTGTTATTATATAACAATAATAAGTTTAGTTGAATCATCAACGAGAAAGTATGATAATTTATACTTATATTATGCCATTTAAAGTTAAAAGATAAATGTCTCTTTGTTGTATAGCAGTGCTTTGGCCGTATATTATTTATATACTAACCTGCCTCCACCCCTTTTGCGGGCAGTTTTGGGAGGCAAAGTGATTTCAAATTTGAATTTTTCTAAATATGGGACCATTTCGCAACTCTCCTCTATCAAATGAATAAAGAATCATAAATAATATAATAATAAATAATCACAGCTGATGAGAAATTATTGGAAAAGAAAACTGTTCCTTCTGTTTTGATAACAGCAGTGAAAAATCAGATAACTGTACCACAGACTCAACAAAACCAGACGTTAGAAAGGACAAAGCAGAGAAGAAACCTATGGACGAAAAGAAACAGAAAACTTTGCTCGGAACTGATAGAGAAACCTACAATTTAAAAGCGGCAGATCGTAAGGCATGGCTGTATATCGGACGAGTAAACAAAAACTGCTCAGCAAACGACTTATTAGAATTCCTAGATAGCAAACTGCCCCGTAAAAAATTTGATGTACATAAGATATCAAGTGACAACAGTCCTAGTTCATCATTCAGAGTGGGTATGGAGTTCGAATTGTTGCAAGATCTGAACCAGGAGGACTTCTGGCCCCAGGGTATAAAAATAAAGAGATATCGTTTTTTTCGAGACCAAGGAAAATACAGTAGATCACAAAAACAACATATTCAAACTTCTCAACATTAACATCAGATCAATAAATGGTAAAATTGAACAACTTGAAAAAATTTTACTGGAAACGAACGTGCACGTTGCCACGATAACGGAACACTGGGTGAACAAAAATAACATTAGCATGTTATGCATTCTGGGATATGAAATCAAAGCATTTCATTGTAGACAGGACAACTATGGTGGTACCCTCATATTGGTCAATCAGAAGCTTCTGGTTAAAGGGCTACCTCATGTGGCGGAGGGCTCAGCTGAATCTGTCATAGAGATATGCGGAATTTGGGCGAAGGAGTTGAGGTCGATCATCTTGGCAATATATAGACCACCCAGAGGATCTATACACGAATTCCTGCTAAGATTGAGAAACTGTTTGGAGAGGTTGATTATTATGAACCTGAAACAAAAGCACATATTCGTCTCAGGTGACTTCAACATAGATATGTCCAAAGGAAAGTTCTTGGAGCCATCCAGAGTGACCAGTACATCGCAATCACTGATAGACAACATCTTCTCTGACTGTGTTGAAATAGAGACGAGGACATTCGAACCCCACTTATCAGACCACAAAGGACAACTTCTGAACTTTAAAGTAAGAGAGATAACACCACTTCAAAAATTACACAGAAAACGGAACAGAAGCATAGGCCATGGTAACATTGAAAAGTTCAAGCTTGAACTCGATAGAATTAATTGGAATGACGTGACAACTGCTGAATCAGCAGAAATAGCTTTTGACGCATTCTGGGAAAAATTTATGACAGCTTTCAATAAAGCATGCCCAGAAAAAGAAACAGTCATTCATAATAAAAGAAGAAAAAAACAGCCAACACAGATAAAGAGGTCATAGAGATCAAGAAAAAAATTAGATATATTGGCCACGTATGTGAAGTGAGGGGAGATGATGTAAGTAGAAGGACATACAATTCATATAAGACAAGGTACAGGGAGAAACTGACAGAGATCAACCGAAGTTTGAACCTAGAGAGGATAGAGAGAGCTGAAAATAAAATGAAGATGATATGGACGGTGATAAAAGAAGGTATTGGATCCAATTCGCAGATGATCAAACCGATGAATACAGTTGATGAAATTAATAACTTCTTTATCAACATCGGGAAACAAACTGGGGAGACCTGTTACAATTCCAGTCTAACACTGATTCCATTTACATGAAAGAAATTACACCGGAGGAGATTGAAAAACTTACAAGTACAATGAAGAATAAGAACACAAGAGATATATATGGACTGTCAACAAAAGTTTTGAAGCAGATCATTCCTAAAGTCTCCATACCCATGAGTGCCGTGTTTTCGAGATGTATGTCAGAAGGGCATTTTCCTGACCAACTTAAGAGGAGCCGAGTAAATCCTATACACAAAAGTGGAGACCCAGGAGAGATGAGTAACTTCCGTCCGATTACAATACAACCTGCCCTATCAAAAATTTTGGAAAGTGCAACGAAAAGTAGGTTCACCAGCTTCTTCAAAAAGCAAAATATCTGGAGTGATCAACAGCATGGCTACCTGGAGGGCAAATCTACAACAACAGCATTCGCAGAAATCCTCAGAAAGATCACTCAAGCCATCGATGAAGGAAATAAATGTAAAATATCCTCGTGCGATTTAAGTAAAGCCTTTGACACCATTGATCACCCACTGCTGTTGAAAAAACTGAAGTATTATGGGATAAGAGGCGTAACTCTGAAGCTAATCACCAGCTACCTTGAAAACAGATACCAGAGAGTAGCAATCGGTGAAGAATGCTCGAAATGGGCATTGGTTACAAGAGGAGTCCCACAGGGATCCATATTGGGGCCAATACTTTTCTTGGTATATATGAATGATCTTCCTGCAAATATGGAGCAGGTAGACACAGTCATGTTTGTGGATGATACGAACTTCCTTAATGTAGCCCGTAACCAACAAGATCTAGAGAAAAATACTAGAACAACGTTAATAAAAGCTCAACAATGGTTCGATGCAAACATGATGAGGATGAACCCTAGAAAAACCCAGTCATTATGTTTTTTACCGGGAGATTCTGAAACCAACCACCTAAAATTCCTGGGCATACAACTCCAGTCAGACCTGAAATTTACACAGCCCATTAACGATCTGGGGAAACGTGTCTCGAAAGGAATCTTCGTAGTAAGGAGAATAAAACAGTTAGTTGGCCAGCAAGCTGCAAAAGTGGCATACTTTGGCTTTGTTCACTCAGCAATTGCATATGGTATATTAGTATGGGGAAATATGCCTGGAAAAGAGAAAATATTTATAAAACAGAAAATGGCTGTCAGGATAATATGCGATGCTGATCGTACAACTAGCTGTAAGCAATTGTTCAGGCAGGAGAACATCCTCACTTTGACTTCCTTGTTTATACTTGCCTGTGTCACTTATATCCACGACCACAAAGACGAGTTACAGAAGAATAACTTTAACCACAACTATGGCACCAGAAATGCAACCAAGCTCATCGTTCCCTTTCACAGACTGTCATCAACACAACTAAGTGTAAATCACACAGCAGTGAAGATATATAATATGTTGCCAGGAACGTACAAAAGGCTAAGTAGGAAGAAAATTCGGACAATACTTAAAGAAAAACTGGTTCAAAAAGCTTACTACACATTGGAAGAATACTTCACAGACCCCATAGACTGATTTTATAAATATATATATATATATATATATATATATATATATATATATATATATATATATATATATATATACTGTTTGTTAACATTGTTAAAAAGTTGTCCGTTATATACCTTTATGTGCGCCTTCAATTTGTTAATATTTTTCGTGTCTAGTATCTAAATTTTTGACATAATTCTACTATGTACTGTGTATGACACCCCATGTATGTTTTTGATGGGTTAAAAATTGTATAGTTGTAAAAGTGTACAATTTACAATAAACAATAAACAAAGAATCATTAAAATCGGAGCAAGTTTACTTTGCAAAACGCGCGAACAACCATGTATAAAAAAAGCTAAAAAGTAAACATGCAACCGAATTGTATACTTCCTCCTTTTTTGGAAGTCGGACAATAAAACTTAACGTGCCAGTTAACGTGATACCAATTTCTTGATATTTTTCATGGATTCCAAATAAATTCTTGGTCTGATATAAATTCACAATAATATTACCTAACTCTAATGGTTTTGGTAATTTTGAAGATGTGCAGATATAGGTCGATAAAAGAGTATTGACACTAATTTGAGAAGTACCATTACCAATAAGAGTTAATGTTATTCTTTACAGCACCAACTAAAATGGAAATTATATTTTTAAAATATATTTTAGAAATTTCATTAGTCATCAAAATTTTTCAATGTTCACTTATATTCATTGTTTTCAAAATATAGTGGTAACTATCTTGCACTTTTCTATCTGCGTATCTCTGAAACCCTTAAAATGTATTCTGTTCTTTAGTTCTTTAATACCACTACGTAAAAATGACCCAAGAAAAACATTGAAAACGATATAATCAAATTAAATGCATCCTTTTGGGAAATCGTTCAAGAGCCTGTAGATAAAGAATATGGACGGGTAATATCACAATTCTTTATATATAGTATAAGTATTTTTTCCAAATGACGTTCATAAATGTACAGCATTACCCTTCGTCCATCTTTTTTTGACCGACTCCCCAAACAGAGGAGGTATACAATTCGATTGTTTGGCTATTTTTTTTTCTGTTCGCGCATTTTGCATAGTTAACATATATTTTAGAAAAAAAAAATAGTTAAAGCACTAGGAATGTGCTGAAAGTGTGCGAGAATGTTACGGCTATATTTTGAAATCTATAATATAAGTAATAAGGAACTTTCAACTATTCAAACACTCAAAAATGCGAAATAAATATTTTTGACAAAAAATAGGACCAACTATATAAATAATTACATAATTAATTTTAATGGTTCTGGTGCAAATGAAGTTAATGCTGAAAGTCTTGTGTCTACCTATAATGCTTCCAAGTTATCAGTACCAATAGAAATAAGATTACATTGCTTTTTAAGTGAATTAACTAAAAAAATCACTTCAAGTTTTTTCAAAGTTATCCTAAATAACCAAAATTTCAGGTCGTTCGCATCGTTTGAATAGAACAGTTCCAAAAAATTCCAAAATTTTAATTACCTATTAGATATTTATTTCTCATTTTTGCCTGTTGCAGAAAATTCCCAAAATTTTAATTAGGTAGTTATTAAATGGTGGTTATGTTTCATATTTCCCTAAAGTACGCATCACCGATGTTACATTATATATGTGACATGTGAGCAGTGTGTCCATCCTGCGATATTATAAAATCGTTCTCCATTCCTGCAATTTGTGTCTATCATATAATATATTCACACCGAATTCACTTCCTGTAAGTGTGACATTTGATGACTGGTCGTGCTGTTGAATGAAAACTTCCTAATTACCAGCTCAACCTTTTGACAGTAAATTTGGAAAATATCTTGGAATAACCGTTATAATTGACCACTATGATAGAGAAATTGTTTTATTATTTTATAAAGTATTTCATAAGAATATGCACTGAAAAGTACTTAATATTTATATTACAGATAGGTATGTACTGAAATTACGAATATATTTACACGTATTATTGCGAAATTTTTTCTGTCAAAAGTTATTTGCAAAAAACTACGCCCCTAAAGTTAGCCGAGCAAATTGAGCAGAATCCAAAATACATACTTACATACTTTACTTATTGCTAATTAAGTGCTCTACTCTGAAATGAATCACTCTTATATTTTTTGGAATATGGCTGCTTTGCTTTTACAAATCAACTTTTTTGAGAAAATCTTTTTTAGTGTTTGTAGGGCTTATTAAGTGCTAATTATGTACAGTATGTCTAAATTAACAGCTTATATATATTTTTTGGAAAATGGCTGCTTTGCGTTTAGAAATCAACATTTTAGAAAGAAAGAAGAAGAAAGAAATTAGTGCTTGTAGAACAACATGCTATAATCATGGTCATTCGCATACACATGTTAGTCTGTAATTTGACTGTAATACATTTATTACAGCGTGTGCGAGTAGATTTTTTTCAATTCCTTGTATAAATTCTAAGGAACGTCCTTACAACACAAACAAAAAGGAAAATGTTCCTATTGTGGGGATATTTATAGCTTTTAAGATACAACGGGAAAACTGGAAGACCTTCAGGTAGATTTTTTTAGGATAATTTACCTACCTATCTACTTAATTTTATATAATCCATTTTGAGTTTCAGTTTAAAATTGAGATTCTATTGGTTTTAAATTTATTATCTGGCCTAATTAAAAAAAATACAATTTTGACAGTAGAAAGCTAAAGGACAAAACTTAATTTCTGTAGCACCGGATCGATTGCTACCCATATATGTTCCTACAACAGTAAGATAGGTTTACCGGCGCCTAAGTTCGTCACTAACCACGTAAATAAGTAATTTTCTTACCGATATAATTGTATTGGCTGATATTTTTTAGAAATTATAGCAAATAATTTCGCAATACAGCACTTAAATAGCACTTAACTAGCTCTATTAACAGTTGACTTTTAAAGGTTGCTGTGCTTGCTTCAGATCTAAACCTAGCAAAGCAGCCATTTTTAAAAACATTATAAGTACAATTAATTTCGGGAATACAGCATTTAATTAACACTTTATTAGTTCTATAAACACTAAAAAATAATTTCGCATAACAGTTGATTTTTAAAGGTTGCTGTGCTACTTTAGTATGAAGCTAGCAAAGCAGCCATTTACCAAAAAACTATAAGAGAAATTAATTTCGGAAAACAGCACTTAACTAGCACCTAATGTGCGCTACTAGCAGCATTAAATATGTATTTTGGATTCTGCTCAATTTGCTCTGCTAGCTTTAGGGACGTCAAAAATCTACACCAATTTTATTTATTGCACAACTCCATCTAATGAAGTCGGCCATATTTTTCTTTCAAATAATTTATTTTTGAGTTATCCTGAGTATTTCATTAATGATGTATAACATGACGCCTCCCTCTATGAAAGATATTTTTGTGGTTGCAAGAAATAGTGAGCTCTGAGTAAAAATAAATGCAGTACTATTTCTTATCATTTCTTCTTTTTATTGTAGATAGAATCATTGACTAAGAGCTTTAAGAGCTTCAGAAACTTATTTTCTCAAAATATAATTGGAAATAATATTTGCAAAACCCTCATTTTTGTGATTTGGTAATTTTTTTATGTTCAGAACAAACTAGAATAATTCTTAACAGCTGCAATCTGATCGGCATGCTTATTATGTGAAATTGAGCGAGCCAGTTGCTATCGCTTTGAAGTCATTCTGCAGTTGTAGACTGATTGTTCGTCGAAGAAAAAATCGTATTACGTAAAGCGATCGCTGGTTGCTAATATGCTAATGCAGCCAGTAGCAACTGGTAGTTATAAGTAGAAATAAATAATATAAATTTCACAAAAATGAAACAAATCAAAGAACAAAACTTAAGTAACCAAACATAATAGAGAAAAACATCCTTTGAAAACTGACAATAGGGCAGTTATTTGACATTTAACACGACAATGACAGTACAAATTGTTTGGTTTCGCAGTTGCAGTTGCAAGTTACATAATACGATATTTGGGCATTCTATACTGAATTCAGTGTACCTAATTATAGCTCACTGGTTGTTCGATAGAGGCAGCTCTGTTTTAGATTGTGATTTCGTCGCAGTTGCAGTAACGTGATACCACAATAGATGTCAGACAGCAGCGATTGCACAATTCTCTGCAGTCGCGTTACGATTACAAGATACATGATAAGCGTGTCGTTTTGATCATTATGAAATTTTCATGAAATTACTTTCATTACGAAATTCAGTCAGTACCTAAATATTCTAATTAATAATCTCATGATATAGTGACAACAAAGTTGTAACGATTTAGTCTGTGTTGTTACAAATAAAAACTCCTCTTACCCCATTGGAGAGTGTTAAAGGTTGAAGAAAATTGTGGATTCTCGAAAGTTTGATATAAGTCCTCTTCTTTTAAGTATTCTTTCAAATAAAATAAAAAAATAAGTTCAACGTAAAAAACAATCATAAAATCAATCGTATACATCCTCCTTTTTATGATGTCGGTCAAAGATATTTCTAAAACTCGCTCTTATTGACGGAATGCTACCAAAATGTTTTTCAATGATTCTCTAACAGTACCATTTCTTTCAATGGAATCTATATCTAAAATAAGTATCAATAATATTGTGCTTATTGTTCTGGGCACTGGAATACGTAACTTGGCGCCCGAGTAAAATTTCTTATTCGTGTCGCTCGAAAGAGAGGCCTAATTGACATTAAAAAACCCAACACGCCCACAATCACCCATGAACAATAATTAATTTCATGAAACATATAAAATTAAAAGAATACAATACTTAAAATAATATGCTTTGTTGTTCTGTTAAGGTAATACGAATGCCCATAGCATAAAACTATCAATATAAATCCTCCAATTGTATACATACAATGTGGTTGAGTACTTCATTTTACAATCACAGAGAATCAAATAAAAACTCTGAATCACGCCGGCATTTCTGAAACAATGCGCCTGTCATTTTGTTATTATTAATTATTATCTATCATATTATATAATCCTTTGGTTGCCGGTTGCATGCCTCTATGCATTTAAATTAATGTTAATACACATGTGTATTGATTATAATGATTATACAGTGGTTAATTGTTGTTGGTAGCAATCGATGTTATAATAAATCAGTACAAAACTTGATTTGTTATCATCAACCTATGTACCTATATTACGTATAATGTATGGTGAATATGGTAAAACATGTAATTTGATGGTATGAAAATTGTAACCTATTTATGGATTTAGGTATTGTCTATTAAATAAGGTTTTGATTTTGTCACTAACAAATATCTACATAAATACAAATGAATATTATTTGGTATTCAAATAATAATATTACGATGGCATTCACTAGATATTTCTTATAGGGGCAGAATAGGTTTTAACACCCCTCAAAAGAAATTATAAATAATTATGCCAAATAGGACTCTGGATAAATCTCATTATCTCCAGGCTGGAACTATGCCACAAACCATAAAATAAACTCTGTGTGCTTTACATACTCCGACCTATGCCGTCTGCACGGTCTTTTATACGATCTTCACCTACCAGCTTGTTAAGGAATCAAAACACGTTTACAAAATATCTATACCTGTTTTACCCACTGAACCATTTTATATATTTTATAAATTACATAACACGTTAAAAAATACAATTTTTATCATATATAGAATCCTTTTCAAGCAAACAGAATTATTTTTGGCGTCAAGGTGCAGTCTATTTCAAAAAATTCAAAAATAAACTTAGACTAATACACCAATAAAATTGTCCGTTAGTAATAAGGTACCTCTACTGCATCTGCAGAATCTGCATTAAATTAATATGTTTAGGAGCTTTAGTTATTGATTATTATTATTAAAAATTGAGAATTGATACAGTCGGTAATTAACTATTCATTGACCGACTTCCAAACAGAGAAGGTATACAAGAGTCGTTCGTCTACTTTTTTTTAGATTTGTTTGCATGTTTCCCATAGTAAACGAGCTCTTATTTTCATTTATTTATGAGTTGATCCCATCGAAAAAAAAAGAACTTCTAAATTGGATATTTTTCAAAAACATCAACGGCTTACGAGTTACAGCACTATGATTCTGCAAGATTGCTGACACTTTATATCTAAATCGCTGAATATAATTGAGGGTTCAACAAATTTGATGATTAATAAAAAATAAAATAATCTGAAATAAATATTTTTTTACATGAAATAGGACCGACTTATATAAGCCGATGCACTGAATAATTTAAAATATGTTACGATAACTCCATTGCTGCTGGTACTTTTAAACTTGGTGCCAAAAGTCTTTTATCTACATATAACTACACAACTTAAAATTACCAGGACAAATAGGATTAATCGAATTTTGTATTTTTCATTGCAAAAATTAAGTAATATAAGTCAGTGGGCTGGATTTTGACATTTTTAATGTAAATATCTTGTAAAGTTTGCTTGATCAGATATTTCGTATCCTTCAAGTGACAAGTTATCATTTTAAATGACTAATATTAAAAATTGATCTCAAATTCTATGAATTTCTGCCTTCTGATAACTGCCTTTAAAATACAGCGCATAATCACGCTCCTCTAGATACATTCGCAGATTGATACTTTATGGATCAAGAAAACGACACAACTAATCCCTGAAAAAGAAACCAAGCAGACTATTAGAAGAAATATATTTTCCTCTTCATTTAAAAACGACTACGTGACAGTGCGACGAGCACAGTGAATCGACCTGAGCTGCGTGAAGAGGATCATTTATCAGAAAGATGATCTTATGATCCCGTTTTTCTCTTCTACTCTTCTGAACTGTAAATTAGTCAAGAGACACACTCTCAGATGGGGGCCGCTAATGATGGCACGTCGCTTGTGTCGGCAGAGTGTGCGGTCAATGTGGGTAACGAAGAGATTGGAAAATAATTATCCAGTGAAAGAGTGTGAGTGGAGAACAAAACAGGGCGGCCCTTAATGGGACTTAATGATTGTTGTTCATTTGTAGAGAGATAATGAGCTTGTGTAGACGATTTTAGCTCTGTAAAGGTAGCACCACCAAGTGAGAAATTATATTAATGAATATATCAGAATTAATTTAGTTGCTAAATCTGTGCTAAATTCAAAAATTTGCTAATATACCTACAAGTATAAGTGGTTTTAGAAGTGCTGTGCTAGTTTTGAAAGCAAGAAATTGTTTGAATTATATATAATTAAGGGCTACGCGATAATATAAATAAATCAAATATCAAATGAGTCATCAGTGTAAGAATTTCTAAAAATTAGAAAATTAAGGAATGGTAAGGTATATCAAATTTGCTCAAACACTACTCTATATCAAATCTATGTGAATTTATTAGCACCTAATTTTTAACTCTGGTACCTAATTAGCTTTTGAAGTTTGCGATATTTCTACATGCACAAATTTGTTAAACTCCTGAATCATAAACTTTAAATCCGCTGCTTGAGGCTGTTTATTTACATTATGGATTATCGCGAAGGTCCTAATTATATGACGCAACTTTTTTATGTTATATCATTCTTAAATGATGGTTTAGTTTCTTGTGAAGTTAGCATAGCACTTATGTTTACCACTTATCTTTGCAGGTTTATAAGGACCTAATATTCTAGTTTCTCCGGCGCCTAATTAGCACCCATATAGCCCTTAATTCTAACCTACTTTAAAATGAAATTGGTTATCTAATCGCTAGGAATTGCAATTTTCTACATTTCTACAGCTTTTGATTTAGTAGTGATTCTTAAACATTAGATATTGATAATTTTGGAAAAAATCAAATGCAGGTTCAGGGTCAACTCCAGTTAAGCCCTCATTATTTTTGCCAACTAGTTTTGGAATCAAGGGAATTGCACGAATTTCGTTTATTTTCTTCATTGTCTTTTGAACAATTATTCATCAAAGGATGCAAATAAAAAAAATTAGTTTGTGTAATAGATTCGAAGAACTATTTCAGATAGGGGAGTCATTTTATATAAAGTACATAGAACCCAAAAAAATACGAAAAACTTATTAGGAGACAAGAAGACTGGGAATAAATATCTTCCCTATCGACTCAATAGTGTTAAAGTATATCTGTGAAATTTATCCCTAAAATCTCCAAAATTGTCAAGAGACTAAGCCAAACACTTAACAGAAATGATTTCGAGATTCAGAAACTAACGCTTTCTACATTGAATTTGAAAATATGAAAAAGTGCGTGACAGGAAATGGTCCATATATCGCTGTTGTATTGCTTACATGTATGAGTCAGGATATGGAAATTGTCATCAATATTTTTGGTACCGAAACTGGCTACGGTCATAAAGAATATTTAAAGCTTTGCATAACTTTCAAAGATGCGAACGTATCAGAAATTTAAATTTAATTTGACATATCTCTAGAAAGTTTCAGTAGCCCCAGAAAAAAATTATAAGAACCGAATTTTGATAACGCAAATAAGAATAACACAAAAATACGTACAGATTCAGGTTCAACCATCAGCAAAAAAAAAACTTTCAGCCAGCCGTCTATTACTTTTCTGTCATCTTCCACCAAGATACTGAGGAACGATATTTATTCATTTGAGTTTAAAAAGCGGAAAAACACTTACTTATTCCATATTCCTTTATAATCAATTAATAATTAATCTGGATATATACTTTTATATGGAGTGAACTTCGCATATTATAAGAAAAGGACTTCTTATTTTTGATTTGTTGTAACCATAGTTGAACCTAATGCTTATTATTTTTTGTTATGCTCTTTATTTGATATATTGTAAAAGATTTGTGATTTATAAAAACATTACAGTACATTCACGAATTCTTCAGAATTTCTACTTATTAGAAACCAACTGATTATTTAACAAAATATAAGAAATAATACATCGGAATATCGGAACTAGTTAACGTAGGACTACAGTAAATTTCTCTTATGAGTTTCAAGTACAATTCATTATCAAAATTCTCAAAATATGACGAATTTTTCATAAGAAATAACTAATTAATCCTGCCATTCAACATGTAAGAGAGTGTTATTATCTTATTGAACTTTTGTTTCAATTCAGCATTTAAGACTGCTGAAATTACTCTACGAAACTAAAAAGAACATTTTACTGACGTTAATTTTTCAGATTACAAAGCACTGCTTATCGAAATTAGTTGAACATTAGTATTTTAATAATTAATCAAAGTCAGTCCAGGCTTGTCTAGATCTATCTTTCGTTAGATACAAAAAATGACAAGCAAAGAGCACTATTAAAAAATGCTTGAGTGACACATTTCCAATGCTTATGGGGTATTTCATAACATTATTTAACAGTAACAACGCTTTGTCCTTTGTTATTTCCCCAAAATATTCAACATTTCCCCACACATACCAATAAAGCTGTCAAATTTCATACAATTACGTCCTGTTTAACAATAAGCAACGTTATTTTCTGACAAATTCAATCTCTCTGCTTCATGTCGTTGTCGTCAAGTCAACACAGCGCTTACCCAATAAATGTTACCTTTCAAGCGCACATTAAAATTCTCTCAACGCCTGAAGTATTTTCGGCATTTTGTTCTGTCAAAATAGTAATCAGTGTCTTCCGTTATTCCTATAGTCCCTAGGTTCTTACATAATGTTAAGCTAGCTTTTTCTTAGTTGAATATTTAAATACTGCGCTTTGGATAAACTTACTGATGTATAGTATTTCACGCTGATGACTAAATTCACTAATATCATGAAGCATATGAATACCAGCTGCTATTTGGGTGTGACCCTTGAGCTCCAACACTAACAAGATAGGAATAATTAATAGTATATAAAGGTTTTCGTATACAGGGTGTATCATAAAGAATTATCATACTCTTAAAAGTATATTCTATGTTAAATTTTAAGTCGATTTGACAACATTGATCTATATACAAAAACGCGCCATTAAATTCAGAGTTGTATTACACCGATAATTTTTTTGGCTGTAAAATCCAAACAAGACAAAATAATAGCTTGAAATTTAGTTATCTACCTACCAATTGTTATTTTCAAAAATTTGCAAAGCCAGCAAAAAGTTTCTTAAGGAATTATTCTTTTAAAAATTTCTAAAAAAGTTCTCTAGATGTAAATGAGACTAAAAATATGGAGGTTGAAAAGGGATGCAATGCCAGTTTCACCCCCTTGCCGTCACTGGAACGTGTCCAACTCTATATGCAAACAATTTTTTAACCTAAGAAATGGTAGATACCAAAATTTTAAGCTATTATTTTGTTACTGTTTGGATATTATAGCCAAAAAACTTCAATTTCATGCAACTTTTAAGGTCTATAACTTTTTAAGGATGTGTCTTCGTATATAGATAAATGTAGTCAAATCGACATAAAATTGGCAATAGAATATGCCTTCAAGAGTATGACCATTCTTTATGATACACCTTGTATGTACTAGAGTGAAATAGTAAAAAGATTTAAAAATTAACAAAATGCCTTGATTCTAATAAACGAAAATAACTTTCACATTTAACTAGAGCACTGTATAGATGAGTATTATCGCCGCCCCCTGTCCTGACTGTCACGTCCACGTCAGTGTCAGTGTGGTAGAGCGCTTCTTGTTTACGTATCTTTAGGTGTATAACCTATACCACCGAGGTACTAACGTGGCAGTCAGGACCCACAATGGTGGGCGGCGATACCAGCACTATGCCAGCCGATGAACGCTCGTGTATTGAAAAACTTTCGATATCAATCAATGTATTTTTAATTGCATTTTCCAAAAATATAAATATTTAGAACTGCATATATCACCGTGTTTGAAATAATCGCGATCAAAGTTGTGAAAGTGTAGGTTGTGATATCTTTGAACCTGACCACTCTGGATGATTAAAAACTAAATTTAAAATTGCCTAATTTTACAAACTTAATTGCCAAACCTTTAAAATTTCCATATAATGGCTTAGAAATTAATAAACCATATTCATCTTATTCTTCAAATCATCTGCGCTAGTTTACGTCCCATGCTATGCTCTCAAAAGTTGACATTTGAGAGCATAGCGTAGGACGCAGATGTCGTAAAGAAAAAGATAAATTAATTTCTAAGTCATTAAATGGAAATTCTGAAGGTTTGGCAATTAAGTTCGTAAAATTTGGCAATTTTAAATTTAGTTTTTGATCATCCGAAGTGATAAGGTTCAAAGATACCATAAACTAAACTTTCACAACTTTGATCGAGATGATTACGAAAAACGGTGGTATATGCAGTTTTAAATACTTATTTATATTTTTGGAAAATGCAATTAAAAATACATCGATTGGTATCAAAAGCGGCGATAATACTCATATATACAGCGCTCTAGTAGAGGTAGAGCACTTGTTTACCTTACAAGTCGTTACGTATATAACCTATACCATTGACGTGACAGTCAGGACACACAATGGCAGGTGGCGATAATACTCATCTCTATAGCGCTCTGATTTAACTACATAATGTAAACTCATAATTTTTGACAATAAATAATGAACTGTAGCTACCTTGTTAATCGATGAGGGCTTCGAAATCGCCTATCTTAGTTTTTAAATATTACTTCTCCTCGCATGCATCACTAACAGATGATTTAACTTTTTGCCTGTATTCATCTGGAGTCGCTGAATAAACATTTCTCCCCTTTTGATAGACAAATTTTTCAACTGTAATATTACACTGTTCTCACCTATTCTGAATGAGTCAATCACAATTTATTTATTCTCAACTCGAAAAGAGATATGGAACTTGTTAATGACCCAGATAGCACATAATGTATATGGAAAATTGCACAAAACAAGAATCGCTGCTTGTATGGATAATAATCTGGAACAAATTTTGCAACTTCTGGAACATTTGTAATTTTATGGTAGCCGCTTGAAAATCAGCTATACCTATCCTATCCCTTGCTCCCGCATCCTTGCAACTTAATATCCCAAAAGAGTCCCGACGGCCGCTAAATTAGGGAAGAACTTTCGTTGCGCAACTTTGCCATGGGAAACTTTTAATAACATGGTGTTTTGCTGAATTCCTACATGGCCTCGAGCGAATTTGAACAAGTAGCAACGTGATACTTAACAATCACTGGCTGACCTTTAATTTAATATAGAGACTTTGTTCGAGGCCATAATTTGCAGTTCTTGGCAAAAAAGGCTCAACTTTCAACTTTAATGGGAATCATTAGGAGGGTCACAGATACAATGAAATATGCCAAGATTATTATTGTGATAATTTTCGTTGTGAAAGAAAAGAGCAACATTACGTGAATCACTGTACAATGCTAAAATAGATTATCTTCCCATTAAGACGTTATTTCAATGGCTGCGATATTCCAAAATTAAAATTTTGACATAACTCCACGTTTCAAGGACTCCTATTTGTTTTTACGTTCATATGTAAGGTACTGCGGTAAGATTTTTAGTGTCGATTATCTCGAGATCTGAAAATTGCTGCCGTTTAAACTTGAGAAATAAGCTGTGAGAGGTTAACGTACAGAATGTACAGAACCTCTAAACTTAAATAACTAACCATTAATTAGACATCTTTCAAAATATATGTTTGATTGATTCAAGTAAGTTTTGATTTGCTGAAGAATATAAGATATGTATTTTCTCAAATTCAATTTCATGCTTAGTTATCCTAGTACGGAGTTCTGATCGAAGCAATTTATTATATTCGTATAAGCTGTTTAAGGTTTTTGTTGATAAGAAGATGCGACTACGTATGCGCATACAACGTTTGTCGCTTCTGTAAGAAGCTAGGTTAATCAGAATCCTTGAAGTTTATTCCACGTAGTACGGAAACCTTAAAATATTAAATAGTCTCGTTTAATTTGAAATCTACAATGACGTTCATTCTTTTGGCTTCGGAGGTCGCACCATCCACATAGCTACTTAGTAAGCATGACAATCAGAGATCTATTTCGTAAAATAAAATATGTATATAAGAGGTAACTTTTTGTAACACTCTGATTTAAACAAATGGGAAAAGTTTCGGAACCATCTAAAACTTGTAATGTAAAAAGTATAATACTGAAAGTTTGTTTGTTCTTTTTGGCTTATATAACAGTGGTAAATTGTAGAAAAAGATGGAATAAAAAGACGTACGCTTGGAGTTATTTTGAGATTTGGTCCAATGCTGTGTAATTCGGGCAAACATTTTTTTTTTGTAACTATTTCCCAATGTATACCCCATTTGTTGAAGAAAGAGGGAGATAGAGTATTAATTATTATATATTATATTATTATTATTATTATTATTATTATTATTATTATTATTATTATTATTATTATATTATATTATATCTATACAATACAAATCCTTTCATTTTCATAGTTTATTTCTCTCTATCTTTTCCAAATAAAGTTCATATCTAACATTACAATCAAATTCGCTACTAAATTTCATCCTTTGAGCCTCAACGCCACCAAACCTCTAACATATGCTTCAAACTTCACACTTCTCGCAAACTCTAATCTCATCTTTGATGTGTCTCCATACTAAGAACTTCACTGAAATTCTGTGCTCCATAGTGAAGCAGCAGATGTCTCAAATTCGTTGGGTAGCTAGCTAATCTGTATTTTGCTCAGAATAACCAGAAACACAAATTTATTCCGAGGAAGCCGCTCCAACTAATTTTCCATTCACGAGAGGTGAGCTTAGGAGAAATGACTCACTAGGTCATATCTTGAAATAGGACATTTACTTATTATATTTTGATGGTGTGATAGATTTCTGAAAACGGAGGATTCTGGGTGTGTGAAAAATGGATGACTCCATTCCTTTAATAACGCCGTATCTAAATTGCAAAATGAAATTTCGTAAGGATTAATTCTATGATGTGACCAAATAGCGATTATTTAAAATACCGCATTATTTAGTCCCGTATGAATAATATCATTTCGAACGCAGCTATTCCTGGATGATCTTTTGAAGCAAATTTAAACAGTTACTCTTGAATATATTCCAATTCCAATGTACCTACCTATAATCTTTTTTTCATTGAAGTCTTCTATTTCTCTTTGATGTGTGGATTCGACCACTTTATATCGGAAACATGCGATACTTCAATCGAGAGCCTTGTCCATTTCCACAAATTCCACAGATAACAACGTTGATGGAATATTAATACTGACACGATATAGCAACTAGTTTGAAATCGAAAAGCTATATCACCACCTTCATTGCCATACCTTTCAACGTTAACCATGTTAATAATCCTTTTTGATATAATATGTTAATAGTATTATTTGAAGTACTCTTATAAAAGTGGACAAAGTAATTAAGTAGTCATCTATCATGTTCTTTTACAAGAATCAGTGCATAAAAACTCTGGTGAGCCCACTCACACGACTTTTCTACCGTTATCAGACGCATTCAACCGAATAAAAAAAACATTCGAAAATCTTGTGAAAATTCAATTTTTTCAGTGTACAGTGTAACAGGCGAGTGATCTCAGTACCATACAAAACAAACGAGATAATCTTGACACAGACAGATAGATAATACAGAGAGAACAATAGCTGATAGTATGTTCTTTCGAACATATAGGTTACCTATGTAACGTAAACATCTGTAGAAAATAGGACACCAAAAATTTTACCCGTTTAGGTACAATACCTACTTTCCTTACATAGCTACATGGGGAGGAAATTAAAAAATCTTGTCAGGTGCATTTGGAAGAACTTTTCCAAAATACTCATTCAAGAGTTTGTTACCAATGTTATTTAACACGGATCTGAATCAATTACATTGTCTTTGTTCTTGACCTAAACATTAACTAGATTTAGATATACCTATGTGAAATCATATAGTATAAGCGAATTTATGGACGGCGATGAAATTTTGAGGAATCGAAATCTGGGAATCATTGAACATGTCGTCAATATTATGAGAAACAAATGTTTCTTATGAGTCACTATAACTTAAACTTGAGCGAATAATAGAAAATGGAGTAGAAGAAGATTAAGAACTGTTTTTCAGTAGCATCAATCAAATTTCATCCATGTAAGATTTGAGGAATTCTTATTTTCACTGACATTTTCAACAAATATTCAAGCATTGTTCTTCAATCTTATTCACTATTCAGTTCGTCCTAGTCAGATGTTCAATTATTGGGCTACATTGTGTTTGTTTAACCCGCATTGAATTGCAATCAATTACATTGGAACCCTATCAGCTACTGGTAATCGAAGTAGAATACAGTTTTCAATTAAGTGTTTGATGTGAATATTCGTTGACTGATATCATTTGCTGGAGCTGGCATTAGGTATATTTATGCATACTTCTTGCTTTTCAAAATTATGTCTTGGATGACATTTATTTATGACTTAGGACATTCTGTTGAAATTTAATTATCCTGTTAGGACAAGCTATCCCGCTGAAATATAAGACCCTCTCTCTTAGGTAAATTATTTAAATTGACCGTTTTCGGAATTTTCTTGAATCTCATAAATCTTATGGGTCTCACGGCGTGATAACAAAATAAATCAATCTTACAATCTGTCACGAATGCATTGATAATTAGCAGTAGTATACTTCCAAATATCTAGTAAGTAAACCAAAATAACGATTTTAATGAAAAACTTGAAATAGCCTTCGGGTTGATCTTCTTAGTCTTTTCTTATGAGTCTGTAATAGCGCTGTAATCGAAAAGACCACCAACGAAATGTAAATTACCTTTTCCTTTTTATTTTGTTAACCTTTAATTATGCTGCTTTTAGAGAACACGCGTGAGATTGTCCCTCGCGGGAGTTTGTCATGCTTTCTTTTTTCCGTCAGAAATATTTCCATGATGATAGACTCTTATCAATCTTCAGCTTGCATGATTGATGTCATTAAATCGTTTAGAAGAAAAAAACTGTTCTTATTTTGCATGGGTTCCTTGGTTTTTTCTCTAATTCAATGGGGTTATGTATCAATATGGACTCTTAGAAAAGTAATTAATAAAACATCCGAATCTAAACTTTGTTCTATAATAAATTACGGCTCAGCTGAATCGTTACCTGGCTTCTGTTTTTTGAAATGGTATTGAATTTCTATTAACAAACACATTTAAAATTTAATTAAGTTAATAAACTGCAGGATTCTTTAAGGAATATAATTTACAATCTACCTGGTAGAAATAAATGCATTGCTTCATTTTTTTAGATTAATAATCTCTTAAAATTCTACCTTGTATTGATACCAAAGATGGCACAGACAACAGTGAGTAAGTAGTAGGAACATTACATAATAATTAACCTGCTAAAACATATCTGTAACTGATAGTTGCAGAAAACTATGAACTATATTTATATAATAGGAAAAAATACTAATCTACTTATCATGCAATAACTAAAAACCATATTTAAAATTTTACTACTTTTATTTTTCTCTTAACATTGATTGTCTAAACGCAGTTCTATCCTCAGTTACAACACGAAGTCTATCATACTATGGTTACGTAAAAGCTATACTATAATTAAATTAAAACCATGACCCTACGGACTCAAATTGCATGATTTTCATTCCGAATGGATTTATTTTTAAATATACTATCGTTATAAAAAAAAACATTCTTTTTGTACCTTGTTTTTTATTCATAGTGGAAATTGCTTTTCCATTAGATGATTCACTCTTCTAATTCATTCGAAGTACTAATTAACATGTATCTGTAGGTGAACGTGAAATCCGAAGACATGCACGCACATAAAGTAAACAAAAGAATTAATAGAACAACAAATTCATTTTATTAATTCTTAGGAAAAACGTTAACATCGAGACTTAAGTTAAAGTTTGAAATATTAAAAGAAACCTGTTTTTGAATGGGCAACATGCAAATTTTTACTTTTGCTTTCATTTTAAATAATTCCAAGTAGAATAGACTGCAAGCATATTAAAAAAAATTAATATTTAAACCTATTATAGAAAATCCGGTTTTAATCTGACTGTTTGGAATTCTGCGCAGAAACGGAGCTACAGTTCCGATGAGTTACTGATGTCTGTCGGTGTCACTCATATTTATGCCATTTTCTCCATCTAGTCCAGCAAAGTTTCCAAATGAATTGTTTTAACTAGACTCTCTGATCCAAAACTGAGAAAAAAGTGGTTTCAAGCTGCAAAAAGGGATGACAATTATTCTCTAAAGAATGTTATTCAATGCTGTGAAGACCACTTTGATGTATATCGGCAAATATATTTATTATGCTTGTACGCTTAGGTATCTGCTGAATGAAACATGCAATTTAACTTTGATTTGTACATACCGCAATAATTTTGTTCCTTTCATTACTACACTTGAAAATTCTGCAAAGAAACGTACAACCATGTCAACACTAACTTTTGGTAAATTCCAGGAGTCTGCTCTTTTGAACCCAGCTTCCATTTTATTATAAAATACAATTAATTTCGTAATGATATTATGTTTACCGTCTCACAAGTATAATCTCAAACAAGTTGTCGTCGTAAGTCATCGGAACTGTAGGATCGATTTCGCACGAGAATTAAAATACCTAGTTATTTGAAAAGTCCATTTTTGCAATTATTACTTTTATTTTTTAATTCGTTTGTGGTCTATTCTACAATGCAATTCTTCAACATGAAATCAAAAGACATCAAAAATAATTATATTGCATGTTGCCTGTTGTGCAAATTATGAACTCTCATTTAAGTTTTTATGAAGAGCCCATCATCTACAAAATTAAAGTATACAAAAATCTGAACAATTTATGTATCTGACATTTTCTTCTAGGGCCTAAGCCTATACCAAAGTATATCTAAGGAGACAGACTTTGCCTATATAGCCCGCCAGGAAAGGGTTAAAAAAATAATAAAAAGAAGGGTTATTTATACTAAACTATCAATCCCATCAAATTTTGGATGCTGCGATATGAAAACTGATGGAATATACTTATACCTACATAACTTTTTAAGAAAATGTACGTATCTTTGAGATGATTTTTCAGCTTAACTATTTGGAGAATTAAAAATGATGTTGAGTAGTTTCCAGTTATATAATATATCATTTTACATACCTATTGTTTTTTGTCCATGGAGCAGTTTTTCTTCAGGTAGGTACCTCTGAATCAACAAATTTTGCCATATTTTCTTAAAACATCAATATTGTCCAAAGGTCAATCTTCTTAAGAAAAAAAAGGAATTTTGATATGGGGCATTATCAAATAAATGGTGTCAATCTAAATAGTCTTTTCTATGAAAATTTCATTAATAAATGATTCAGGAGTATTCTATACTTTTGTGATCGTGCAAGCATTTTTTACTTAAGTTAGGACTTTTTGATGTATGCTGATATTGTCAAGTTCTTTACGAAGTTCCAAGATTTTTTTTTCTGATGCATTTTTTCCTTGGATAGTGCTCTAATTGGGACTATCTAATGGAACCAATGGGTATACCATTTTCGATGACCCTGTCAGATATATCATTCGAGTTTTGTTTCAACTGATCATTTATTTATAACACTTCTTGAGTATATATAGGTAGTATACTGACACTAACGCAGCATGATTAAAGAATATTATCAGATTATTTTAAAAATACTGTTGATGTTTTACCGCCACTACTAATTTACCCAATGCCATAAAAGAAAATTATTGCTTTTCATTTGACCGTAATACCCTGATGTTTACATAACAGTTCTGAAAATTGACTAGATAAATGTATAATGCCAATATATGCGGTAAAATGAGGATTTTCGCTAAGAAAGACCTAATCTATTGGTGCCTTTTCACAAGTGCTATGGAATCAGAATCGGCAAAGCTGATATTATTATATGCTCTGTCTGGCCTTTTTATGTAGTTTTTATTGTTTGTTTATAATTTTTATAACACGGCCATAGATTTATGTCTAAACACAACATCGATCTTACTCATACACATACTTAGATATATCCTCGGATATATCATAATATTAAGGAATCTAGCCTTTTTCATTCTATTGTGTATGCTAATGATTAAAGTCAAATGACGTCTCAAATCATAACATTTTTTACATATATATATATATATATATATATATATATATATATATATAATAAGATAAATACCTTCAAGACACGGAATAATTATATTATTTTGAGGTTGAAGGTATACTTACTGAACTAACCCCTGTTATTTATCGAACCTAATGCCTACTTAGTCGCTGCTATTATGATTTATACACAGGGAAATTAAAAAAAAATATCCTCACGTATGATTATGTCTATATAGATACGTGGAACCCTTCTTTGGAAATGATCCCTTTTGTTGAGGGTGACTAATGTTCTACCATTTCCAGATAGATTTATGCCTTCCTCTCCAAAAAACCAAAAGGATTAGACAATGTTATAAGACCATCCCGGCAGAAAGGTAGGTACATTATGAGTAAGAGAGTGATTCATGTCTTTGAGTTTGAAGTCGCGCCGCGCCGCTAACTTTTCTGTTGAAATTCCGAGCACGCATGGGGTAGAAAAGAACACTGCCATAATATTCCTCTACCTATGTCATATTATAATTCGTGTTCATTTTAATAATATGGCGTTCCTCTTCCGCTGGGTCACTCAGCGCATAGAATTTGAAATCATCCCTCCTACTCTAGTCCACAAGGGTTTTAGAGAGGAATGTTTTTGGTGGCGTCGTAATTTTTGAGCCTTTTTTATTTTTTGGGTTGCTAAAGATGAATCTAATATTTGTCATACGTTTTTTTAGAAACCTTTTTTTTAATTGTGTAGGTAAATTATTATTAACACTCATTTGTGTTTTTATGAAGACACCATCATCTACAAAATTAAAGTACACAAAATCCTGAACAATTTATGTATCTGGCATTTTCTTCTACGGCCTAGGCCTCTACAGCCCACCAGGAAATATTAAAAAAATCTCAATATTACAAAAAATGATTATTTATACAACTACCAATTTCATGCAATTTTGGAAGGTTCGATATGAAAACTTATGGAATTTGCTTATACCTAATACGTTTGATTTAGAGGTCGGATAATTGAAAATATTTCCAATTTTTAGATGAATAAAATAATTAGGTACCCATGTCTGATAAAGAGAATTTAAATATAAAATTTCGTGTGTACATATTTTTGATACGAATTTCATAAACACTTCGTTAATTAAAGATAAGACAAAATTACATAACTTAGATATGATTTCAATGCATTTGTATCGATGGCAACATTTTGGAAAAAAAATAACTTAACTAATCGATATCATAACATAACGTGCAGGTTTTTTGTCTTTTTGACCGACGAATCCCGAACGGAGGAGGTATACAATTCGAATGTCTGCTTTCCTTTTATTTTTATTAGGTGAATTTCTTATAGAAATGTACCTACTTTTGAATTTTCGAAAAAATTTCAACGGCATGTTGTCATATGTCTATCTATAAGTTAGTCCAAAAAACATTTGGTTCAAAAGTTTATATATATATATATATGGGATATTACGAAAGTTGTTAACACGATGGAGGTCGCAGTCTTGGAGGTATCAAGTTCAAATTTTCTACAAAAATCAATCTCTCAAATATTTCGGTCGAGTTCGTTATTGGGCAATATCGGGTAAGTAGTTTCGAAATGGCGACCGTTCAAATATTTAAAAAAATTATCAAAAAAGAGCCGTAGTGTAAATAACATCAAAAATAATTTTGAGTTATAGGTATAATCAGTACCTACAACTTTTGTTCGAAGCAATTTTCCATAAAATGCACAGAAAAAAAAATAATAAAGAAAAATAAGAAATATTGATAAAATTTGAACACTCAATATAAATTTGATGTAATTGTACATTTTCTGGAGATCTTAATATAGACCCTGATCAAAAAAATATATAGTATATTTATTGATAAAAAATAGGCGAAAAAAAAATCTGCCATGAAGTGGAACGCCAATCCTTTCCGCTGGCTACAGGCCATCGGGATTTTTTATTCCTTTGTTCACGAGTTTTATATAGTGAAAGTACTCCGATTTTGATGATTTCTGATTCATTTGAAAGAAATCTTGAAAAATGGTCCCATACTCGTAAAAACTCACATCCGAAATCTCCTTCCGTATGAAAACCGCCCCCGATCCAGGTGGAGGGGCAAATTTTCTTGAAAATCGAAAATTCTGGATGCCAGAATTAAAGGTAGGACAATATCCGAAAACGTTTAAATTCAATATTTTTCCAAAGAGTTACGGTTTTCCAGTTAAATTCATGTTAAAATTGAACATTTATGTGTTTTCGCTACGTGGAGGGGGCAATTTCTCTGAAACTGAAACTGAAAATCTCTGGATATGTACCACATGAAACACAATCATATTTGCAGCAACATTTATAATGAACATTTTTTCCTTGGACTTACGGTTACGGTTTTCGAATTATGCTGAGATAAAATGGTTAAATCTAAAATACTTATGCGTATTTCGGCAGCAATGTTCTGAGATCTCTACATAACAACAATTATAAGCAAAGAATATACGTGGGTAATAGGATAAGTACTATCTTCCTTGGTATTAGTGAACGTTCAACGATTTTCGTGATTAATGTTACACTCAAAATTGTGAAAAAAATTTGACCGACGTTACTGGTGCACTGAAAAAAAATCCCGATGGCCTGTAGTCAGCGGAAAGGTAAATTTTTCAAAATTCATTGAATTGAAATTTGAACAACCTTTACATTGGTATACCTACATGTTATTACATAAAATTGTCGTATGTGTCATAGCCTTGCGGTTAGATGTTTTTGTTTTGGCTGTTGAATATAAGGCAGACTGGGTTCGAGTTCCACTTCAAGGCAGATTTTTTTTTCGCCTATCTCTTTTCAATAAATATACTATATATTTTTTTAATCAGGGTCTATATTAAGATCTCCAGAAAATATAAAATTATATCAAATTCATATTGAGTGTTTTATCAATATTTGTTATTTTTCCTTATTCATTTTTATTTTTTTACCTGTGTATTTTATGAAAAATTGCTTTGAACGAAAGTTGTAGGTACTAATTATATCTATAACCTAAAATTATTTTTGATGATATTTACACTACGGCTCTTTTTTGATAATTTTTTTAAATGTTTGAATGGTCGCCATTTTAAAACTACTTACCCGATATTGCCCAATAACGAACTCGACCGAGATATTTGAGAGATTGATTTTTGTAGCAAATTTGAACTTGATACCTTCAAAACTGCGACCTCTATCGTGTTTATTTATTTTTATCCAAGATCGTTAGTATGGCTTTCGTGATTATAAATATAATAAATAGTCCTAAAGAAGTAATAATAAAACCGACATTTTTAGAGTCTGAGTTAGATTTTCAACATGTTGTTGGACACTGATACACAAAACAATTACAATTACCTAATTTCTGACGTGTTCGCAACAAAGTAGGGGAAAAGTTTATTATGTTTATCTAAGTGCTCGAGACAGCAATAAGCTCAAGAGTAGCCAAGTACCTAAGTAGTTTCCTCCCTTCGATGACGCTTCATGCTGTCAAATCCAACGTGTCGACTCCCATTAATGGAAAGTACGAAATAAGTTAAACTTTCATAGAAAATTCCCAAAATATGTTGTAAAATTAGTATTCGTTGGTAGTGAAAAGCATATGTCTATTTTCCATCGCCTTTTGTACATATAATTCATTACCAGCATTCATCTCGTATTTTAAGTATTCTTGTGAAATACCAGAATCAAATTAGGTCTTCTCTTTCGTTTTGTTAGAGAAATATTATATATATATATATATATATATATATATATATATATATATATATATATATATATATATATATATTGCTCAATCTACCCAGTCACTCAGAATTTACTAGATATATGCTTTCAGAACATAAACTCAGGCTATTGGTTGCATCATAATGATCATAAACCATCTTGCTATAATCTTAAATGGCCACTGAAATATCGAGCGCCTGCAATAAAATTCCCTAGCACCCAATATTTGCCGCCTTTCCCATTCTTCTTCTCGTCTTTGTCCATAATAGAAATAATCCGCCTCACGTTTCTCCAGAGAAGCCCATATCTATTGCTTTTCAGAGAGCAGAGAGGTTTTTATGCTATTTGGTCGACTTTAACTGCTCTTCGGTCTTTTTATGTGACTTTAATTGTGCATTCTCGCATTCGAGGAATTTCATTTGAATGGTAATAATAGCCTCTAAAATAAAAAAAGGGTATTATATCGGACCTTGTTTTCAAAATGCATTATAAACAATATTTGTGGTCTAAAGGAATAATATAATGGACTGTTAAACATTTTTTTTACTAACTGCGAAAAGATCTCAGATTATAATTTTATTTAACAGTTGTCAGCTTGTGAAAATTCTAGAATCTAAACCATTTGAAAAGTAGGCAATTGATAGTGATTTCGTTCCAACCAAAACTGCGAAACTGCAATTAAAAATCGTTCTCAACACGGATTTCTGTAAGATATATGATTTCTAGCCACTATAATATCACAATTGTTTTGTCAACAATACAGGAATCTTCAGGCGTAAGCCACCAACTAATAACTAGAATTTGAATTAAAATATATTTGATATATTTTTATATTTGATATTTTGTTAAGTTAAATATTTGTGAAAACAATGTTACGTACTCTGCATGTTAAACAATATGCGAGTTAATTGGAGTCGCTTTGAAATTAAGCAAATGTTAGGGTACTTAGGTAAGGTACGTCAGAGAAAAAAAGTCGTTTCAACAGTTCATTAATAAATAAATAGAACTATGCATTTATGCAAACTTCACGAAAATGAGAAAAAAGAATTTGATGAATCAATAGAATTTGTTCCTAATTCCGAGGTAGAATTATTTCATAGCGCGATTATACTATGTTAAATAATAAAATAACAAATACACAAAAATATGTTTATTTGATTCAAACGCCTTCTCTCAAACATCTGATAATAAGCACTGTTAGTCTTCTTCAATGACGTTTTATTAACCTCCTTCTTTTTTTGTTTCATCGAAAATTTGTGACCTGTTAAAAACTCTCAAAAAGGTCTGCGGATTTTCTTCTGACTATTTATTCTCCCTGTCTTTGATACATTTAATTACACACAAAGATGGATTTATATGAATCTATACCAACATTGTGTTTAAATATTTGTTTTTATTTGGTAATTTAAAAAGTATATAACAACTATTCCTATTACAAATATTTCCTATGAAAAATTGGACGTTATTAGTTTGTGAAAAATACAAAATAATATTAATTGTATACGTGCTGTTACTTTTAAAGTTGTGCAGTTGCAGTTATATTGATAACTTTTGGCACCAACTTAACAAGTACCAGCTCCAACAGAATTAATATTGTTTTTTATTTTTCAGTGCACCGGCTAATAACGCTGGTCGAATTTTTTTAAAATATTTATTTCACACTTTTGAGCGTAACATTAGTCACGAAAATCGTTGAATGTTCACTAATACCAATGAAGATAGTACTTATCCTATTATCAACGTATATTCTTTGGTTCTAGTTGTTATTATTCAGATCTCAAAACATCGCTGCGGAAATACGTATAAGTATTTTAGATGTTACCATTTTACCACCGCTGTAACTCGAAAACCGTAACTCTAAGGAAAAAATGTTCATTATAAATGATGCTACAAATAATTAGGTCTTTCATGTACCTAGTACCTACAGATTTTCAATTTTCGAAAGTCCTCTCCACTTGACAAAAATACACATATTCGAGAATTGAACTTGCGTCTAACTCGAAATCCCTAACTCTTTTGAAAAAATTTTCAATTTAAAAGTTTCCGGATATTTTCCTATCTTTAATTATACCAAGCCTCCTCTTTCTAATGAATCAAAAATCATCAAATTCAGAGTACTATTACTATATAAAAAGCGCGAACAAACCAAAAAAAATAGAGAAAAAAAAACAGAAAATTTGTTATTTTTTAATGAGTGAAAAACTCATTTGAAGTAAGGCATGTAAATATAGGAACATATCTTCTGGTTTTTTCATTTGAATTATCATAAATTGCTCAATTTTGAAACATTACTTACCCATCACTTTTTGAAGCAGAAATATTCTATTGATTAATATTGAAAGAAATACACAATAAACCTCAACTAGTGTAATGATCATAACAAATTTTTAATATGTCTATATTGTGCCTTTACAAATATTTTTGAACTTCATATCTTCAAATATTAAGAAATAACTCATTCTTAGTTTCAGTTCGTATGAATGATTTTGAAGCTTTTGTTTTAAAGCACCTAAAATGAGATAAATTGATACAGATATAAGCTAAACTTGCCTAAATATTCGGTAACTTTCGTGGATTTTAATTTAATTGGTGTGTTTGAATCTTTTTCACGCTATTGTCTAACAGTTTCAATTAAAGCAGGGATCTATTATTTAGCCTTTCAAATTTATGTTTAAAATATTTAGATAATCGCTATTAGAATGAATAGGTACATATGAATTGAATATAAATAGAGAACACCTACCTCATGTAAAACTAAACATCTTCCGACCATGCAGGGCAGTATGTAGCAATGACATGGACATGGCAGAAGAGTTATGAAATAATCGTACTTATTATCAATTTACATGTATTTATATAGTGCAGTAATTTTATTCTGTTTCGCTGACTTAACAGGTCATCCGAACAAACTCACTAGTTATAACAACTAATTATCATCTGAGTCTATTCTGAAGACATGCAGAATCACCTTTCTTATTTGGAATAGCCTACGTCGAGTGACTTTTTTTCGGATCGCTTGATATATATGAGGTAATCTCTGAAATCAATGATCGGATTCTGAAACTGATTTCATTGATAGATAGCTAACTCATTCTCGAGTGCTATATACTATCAGTTATATATCTATCGCCTGTTTTTGGCGAGTTATTACGGTTTTGGCAGAAAATAGATAAACATAAACAAGTTAGATTTGAATGGTCCTGGAGATCCATTTAATATTTTAATATGAACGGGTATTAACGTTTGGTTTCGTTGGTTTACAACATTTGCGAAGCCGGTAGGCACCCCTAGTATTGTATAATAATAATTCGCGGTCGCGGTATGATATACATTTTGGTCGAAGTTTTAACATTGAACTCTCCATTTCATTCTGATTTATCAATAGTTGAGTAAGAATACCTATATAATATATAATTATGTTTCTTGTTCTTTTTCTTATAGTTGTGAATTTGCTTGTATGCTTAGGTATTATCAACCAAAAAAACATGCTAATCGACTATTTTTCACATTATGTACATAATATCTGCTTAATTTCAATTTTACCTTTAGCTTTACAGAGCTTTGTCTTCACAGGGTTTTTGAGGTTATCTTGAAATTTAAATTCTGAATTATCACTTGTTCCGACCACAGTCAAGATTCGTGATATATACATCTGATAGACATGCGCATTGAGTGTGATTTGCAAACTGTTGGATATTGGCTCCGTATTTACAGTTTGAATGAATTTATAGAATGTAGATACTCGATATCTGTCAATAAATTGTTTTGTTACGTCTGGTCTAATCGAGTGGACACTTATATTGGAAGGGTAAACACTATAGAAATTGACTTTTCCAAGTTTTTCTCATTTCTTCGCCCTTGAATAGCATAGGCAGAGGTTGCATGTGCTTTCTTCCTTCCGTTACAAAACTAATCAGATTTTTACTGCTCGCTCGGCACGTGTGTAGTAAGTAAACGGTCAAAGCTGAACCTTCCTTATATTGCTGCTGCCATAAATAAAGATCAAAACAACAAAGCCGTAGCCGGTCATTTGCCGTACAAGGACCGAAAGTTGTTATGTGTACAGGGTGTTGATTTACTGTAGATGGTAACCTAGAAGTTTAAGGAAAACGTTGTTATCCAAAAATATTAACAACTTTGATTTTTAATGTTTTCAAAACATTCAGCTTCTGAATTTATTGTTTAAAAACATTTCATTTTATAACAATAATTTTGTCCTTAAATAAGTTCACAGTAGATTATAATTAATAACTTTATAGCTGAAGTAATGTAACTGATCTAGTTTTCAAACAATAGCTCCTATCATTAGCTTACTTTGGGTTTTCTGATACCAGGAAGATGAAATTTTGGTAACAGCTTTCAAAACACCTGCTTATTAGTTTGTTTGCAAAGATTTGTATTAAAACATAGAGAATCTTGATTTTACCGTTACATAGGTACAATAAGATCGTGTGTTATCAACTTTTCTGTGAGACAGTTGACTGTTGTTCCTATACGTACCTAAACTGTAACGTTTTGAAACTACAACAACTTTCTGTTAAAACAGATTAACAATGACATTTTTTGTGGTAGGTATCTGTGGAGTAGATTTTTAATCGATCGCTAGACAGTTATTGCTTTAACAAAACTAACTTTTCTGGTATCTTAGAGAGCTGTTCCAGACTTATTACCTCAGTACCCGCAAAAAATCAAAAATATGATTGTGGATGATTTTCTCTTTTTCACGCTGCGTCCAAGGTTACTGATCCTTTGAACTCACGCCTCGGCCTCAAGACATGTGTCCGGAGCTACCTACTTAACATTAAAACTAGAAAATACAATATATTTAAATTCAGTTTTTATATTAATGTTTGATTTTAAATTAATTGGTCATGTAACTGAGATAATTAAATTATCCTCCTGTGATAATCTATAAAATTACTTTAGGATCCAACAAACTTAGGGATATCATACCATCTATTGGCTCTAGATCATGGTATGTTTTACTAACCTTTATGATCCTCCTCAGACAAAAAAATGTCTTCAATCAGTAGACCATCCTATCATTCTTGATACTTGATAAACTACAGTTGAGAGTTAATTTTATTATGAGCTTTTCCGTATTACAAATCAAATTGACGTTGAAAAAGTATTAATCTACAGGGTGTTCTATTTGATGAAACGTTTTTTTTGCTATTTTTGTATGTAATGGAAATTCAATAATTCTGAAAGGACCTGCATATCCTCGAGTAAATAGCATATCACCCCTTCTCTGCCTCAACTATTAAACAAGGCTTCTCAAAGCTATAATTAAGAAAAGCTGAAATCGCGGAGTTATTGATTGGAGCTATGTTTTAAATGAAAAATATAGAAAGTAATTAATTTGTCTAAAACCGTTAGGGATAGCTATTATGCATAAGCAACTAGTGGTGGTACTCTTTAGGCGTCATAAATAGGTGTAGTACAATTTTTAAGGTTGCTCTACCATCGGCTCTCGATAATCTCTACGTTTGTCTTACACTATATTCTCTATTAAGGTATTCGAGATAGCCGAATCACTGATAATAGAGACGGAGATATATCATCTCTCTTTTCAAACAGCGTTATAACAATTTGTTACACTCGACATCATACGAAAAACTAGTGAGTCTTGAGAAGACTTGAGAACATAATAAATAATGTCTTATTTAGAAAATCGAACTTGTCAATATTTCTAGATATGCCTGTGCATGTACATCTTTCATGGTTCAATCGAAGTGAATCATCCTGTATGTTAAATACTTTGCTCAAAGACAGGCGACCTCCTCCAGAGAATGGCCAAGATATAATATTGTGCCGTTTACGTTTTTACCGAAGCATGAATGGATATGGGACGACGACAGATGTTGCAGGTTTAAGAGAGCAGCTTTTTACTGAAAAGCTTTGAAGCCAGTCTTGCGATGATGGTGTTTACGAGATTTCGTTATATTAATGGTATCACAGTGGGATATCACGATTCTTTCGCGTTAGTGTGCTAGTATCTTAAAGCGCACGTTATAGTAAATATAATTAATGGTGCACAGCAGGAATGGAAGTAGTGTCAGGAAAATTGAGATTAAAAAACTTGCTTTTCCAAGATTCTTTGATATCTCAATAGAATTTTGAACTTCTCTGGAAACATGATACTAGTAGATATAATATTATCTTATTTAGCTGCTGCTTGGCTAAAAGCACCACGTCTGGCTGATTATCTATCAGTATCTTTTCCGCGCATATTTTTAATCTGAATCTACTCATAGGAATTTAAAATCTGATACTTGTTTAACATTAGGTTGGGATATGTTACCTGTGTGGGCTGCGCAAACAAATTTTGGATTTGAAGTTACTTTTGGCGCAAATTATGAACCAAACTGTAATAACAACTTATAAACTAGAACATAAATTATTAGACGATGCACAGAAAAGAATAAAATAACTGCTCATTTTGTAAGAATCATAAAGATTTTGAAGTTTTGCAAGAGATGGTGTATGTTCTCCATATCATCAAATGAAGTCGATCCTATCTTTTTAAAGTTGTTTAGTTCAAAATTTTATGTGATCGTGAGTCTAATAAAGTAGTTTCATGTTTATGGTACTAAATAACTTACTTACTTCCTAACTAACTAAATATTTTTTACAAAAAATTGGACCGACGTTATTAGTTGATCCACTGAAAAGTAGAAAAATAATATTAATTCTATTGGTGCTGGTAATTTTGAAGTTGTGCAATCGCTGTTAGATTGAAAGCTTTTGGCACTTCACAAGAACCAATAAAATTAATATTATTTGTACATGTTTGCGTTTTTATGAATACGGGACCATTTCTCATGTCTCCTCTTTCAAATGAATCAAAAATCATCGAAATCGGTGCACAAACCAAAAAAAAGCAGACAGTCGAATTATATACCTCATCCGTTCGGGGTTCGTGGGTCAAAAAAATAAGAGCGACTTAATTTTATCATGAAAAAGGAGGAATAAAATAACAATTCTATGTAAGAATCCTAAAAAAATGAATTGGTACCATTTTTTAAATTCTTATATTATGTGTTGTTATTTGATTCCCTTTAGTGTATCATCTAATGAAGACGGGTCTACTTTTTTTAGTTCATTATTGCACTATTGTGAGTGATCATGTTAAATAACTCATCCGGCTCTTGCAGGTGCTGTGCAGAAGCGACTTCCGCTAGACAATAATTTTATGACACAAGAAAACGAAAATTAATAATAAGCCAAAATTATTATATATACAATGTCGTGAGTATGTATGTTCTTCATCATCTTTCATCATCAATAATCTCAATAATTCAAATAACAAATTATTATTTATTCAATAATTACGTAAACATCCATGTGTATACAAATCGTAAACTTCAGGCGTAATTCACAGACAACGGACGTCGGGTGGAGAGGTGGCACGGACGTGGCGCTGACTTGGCGGAGACGTGACATATGCAATACACACAGAAGGGCCGAAAAACTTGTCAGTCCACATTTAGTTCCCAACTATATAAATATCAACTTTGGTGAAGTTTAGAAAATTCTGAAGGCAAATGTTATAAAATAGTTGATATATTAGTAAATGTGATACAACTTACATTGGGTACTGAATTTTTCCGCAGTTTTTGCCAGGCCTAGTCCTGGGCATTTCTATTGTAATAATCAGTACGACTATATATCGTACAAACATGCATATTTATCAACCTCCTTATAAAATTGAATACTAACTTTTGATTTAGTTACAACAGAAGTGAACTGGACGTATCCGTTCTTCTACAGAGCATGAGAGACTCCAAAGAAATGTGGTACTGGCGAGAGATCGCGCGTCCCGGCACTTTCGCTTCTATGTACCTACATTGGAGCATTTTTTCCCTTAGGAGAGACGCGAAAGGAACATAAGTTCGTGCCACGTCTTCGACTGACGTGTGTTCTGTGTGAATTGTGCCTAATGCTCTACACCAAAATGCCTATAGAGTTTATAGAATGAGTTCTTGACTTGTAATGTAAAGAAATATATCATGAGTCATTTTATAAAAGTGCCCTTACCTCAGAAATGCAAATGTCAATACGAAGGTAATTACTTCAGATTTTTAGTTTTATTATAAATATATTTTGAATTATAAGCAGTTATTTCTGAAATTAGTGAAAAACTTTTTCAATCTTCCAGAAGTTTTCAAGTACAGATGCTTTGATAAATTCTACAAGGTTTACCAAATAAATTTAAAATTTTTGAGAAATATTTTTTATTAACAAACGAAAGGCTTTTTATTATGGGACCATCGCTCAATTTTCCTCTTTCAATTGAAAATTGAATCATCATAATCATTGCACCTTTACTATGCAAACGGAGGTCACATAAATATATATAGAACTAACATGTCTTACCTTCTTAAACGAGAAAATAATCGTCAAAATAAGTGTTTGTTTACAGTGCCAAATGTAATTACTTACTTAGAAAAAGTCAAAGATACAGTCAAACTGCTTGCCTCTATCTTTGAAGAAGTCGTCAAAAAGTATAGAATGACTAACTATAAGATCTCGCTTATAGTAAAAAAAACCTTAACAATGTGCTTAAAATGGCACCTATTTCATTTCAAATATCCAATATCTTTTTCTACCTAACAATTGACAAACCTAATATTCAGTTGAATCACCTTCTGTTTGCATTCATAATGGATTAGTATGACAGTCTAATCGAATGTTATGATGGAAGCCATCCTCAATGACCTTCGTTGGTTGAATAATTTCAATTAAAATGTATAATGTATCCAAATTGCCTCTAATTAATGTAGCAACAACCATGCATCATCACTACAAATGATGTAACTAGAGAGCTTTCATGATGAAAACGAGAACAAGTTGACATAGCCGCAGCGTTAAAATGTAAATAAAATTTTATGGCTTCAGGAAGCTTATGTGTATACAAGAAAGTAATTTATGTATTTTTTTATCCTATTTTGATGGAACGATTCCCTTGTTTTGGTGGAATAGGAACGATAGTTGAATGTATCTCTATTTTTCAAACAATTGTAGGGTTTTCAAATTTGTGTACTTGAAAAATTTGAGGCTGTTGCCGCTATATGTTGAAATAAAACAAAATCAATTCAAAAGCTACTGGATATGATCCCTAGGTCAATCCTTAGTCAAATTTTCCATTTGGGAAGAATTATTTCTCCACCCCATTTGAAAACTATTTATCTAGGACAGAATAATTTACCTAGGACCATGTTTCAAGTACAATGAAAATCTTTAAAATATGGACCTTTTTAACAGGTAAAATGAGGTTGCATCTTAAAAAAGAATACAATCAAATCTTTTTTATGTAGTCGGTCAAAACCAAAAGAAATGGTCTAGAACGGGTTGCGCTCGCGTGGGGATGGTTCCGTATTTATGATTTTGGCATGTTTCCTAGTAAATATTTTATAACCTCTAATCTGCATTTTTTCATAAATTTACTTTCAGTAACTTCGGAGGTAAGGGGGAAACGGCCATTTTCGTATATTTTCCTTGATATCTTCTAAGCCGATCATTTGTCAGGACAATGAAAAAAAAACTACATTGTTCATTATTAATTGATAGGGCAATCTTTTAGATCAGAGAAAATATATAAACATAGTTTGTACTTTGTTGTACGTTTGTACTTGGAATGAGTGATCGAGAAGAGTAAACGTTCAGCTATTTTGATGATCAAAAACAACCAAAACTATGAAATAACTATTTACAAAATATACTTCCGAGTATACTTCATTCGATGATGCACTGAGAAATACAAATATCTTTACAATTTAGTAAATTTAAATGCACACTACTTATATACTAACAAGTGCAATTTTTAGGAAAACAATAAAAAATATTTTCATATATCAGGTATTGAAGCGATTAAAAAAAAGCTACCAAAGAGTACAACTGCTTTGGTAAAAGTCTAGTTTAACGGTTTTCGCTATAAAAGCCCTAAAATATCAAATGTTTGCAAAAGTAGATGTGTGTTAGCATAACTTTTATTAAAATTGAGGCAGATGACGTCATCTTTTATGATTTATAAATAAAATAAATATAAAAAAAATGCAGTTGCAGTTAGATTGATAACTTTTATCACCAACTTCACAAGTACCAGCACCAATAGAATTAATATTATTTTATATTTTTCAGTGCACCAACTAATAACGTCGGTCCAATTTTTTGTAAAAAATATTTATTTTACACTTTTGAGTGTAACATTAGTCACGAAAATCGTTGAAAGTTCACTAATATCCATGAAGATAGTACTTATCCTATTACCCACGTATAACTTTGCTTGTAGTTGCTTGAGATATCAAAACATCGTTGCCGAAATACGCTCAAGTATTTTATATGTTACCATTTTAACACCGATTTAACACGAAAACCGTAACGATATTTTGAATATGGGACCACTTCTCAAGCCTCCTCTTTCAAATGAATCAAAAATCATCAAAATCGGAGCTCGTTTACTCTATAAAACGCGCACACGAACCAAAAAAAAAGCAGACAGTCGAATTGTATACCTCCTTCGTTCCGGGGTGGTCGGTCAAAATTGCTCTAAGGCAAATATTTGTAAAAAATATTTTTTTAGTAAATTTTAAACATGAAACTATACCTTTAGACACTTAAAATATCACCATATGGTTCATGCTTTCGTTACGGAATATTAAAAAAAATCAATATCGCAAACGTTATAGTGGTAGCTTTAGCAAGATTGGAATTGACAGTTTTGAAACGTCAAACACACTGCACAAGTTGATCATCAATTCGTTTAACCTTCGTTTTCGCGAACTTATATTTACTATTTTTACGCATATTTTTGCTAATTTTGTAGGGTGTTAGTGTTCAATAGAATGCAAGGATGATTGTATATTATTTGGAATTGAAAAGATAGGTACTTCCAAATCTAAAATTCCAGCTAAAAGACGTAAGTCCTTAGAACACCATTTTTTCCAATTTTATTAAAGTTATGCTAACATACATCTATTTTTTTAAACATTTGATTTTCAGGACTCTTATAGCAAAAGCCGCTAAACTAGACTATTATCACTGCTTTTTACTACTTCACCTAATTTAAACCAAACCACACTTATCTTCAAGACGTTAGACATTAGACAGAGAGCCACATATATAAGCGCGCAAAGAATATTACTGACGTTTGACATGTTAACTGACATAACAAATCAACCGATATGCCTTTATTCTTTATGTTTAGATTACAGCCATTGACTTTGAAATAAGTGCCGTGCATTCCCTATCTGGCTAATAAGTGGAAAATGAACAAACGAGTGTGAGAGCGACAGAATAATTGTAAGGTCACTGATTAGTTGTGACTGTTATTTACATAAATGTACAGATATGAGTCTCTATGACAATAATCATTTCATATGGATAATATAAACTAATCTTTATTGGATCAGTATTAATCTTGATAGGTAGCGAGATTTCTCCGATCTAGGTATGGATACTTGACCGAAAAGGAATAAAATCTGTTTAAGAAATCATTTAAATTATAATAATTTAGATGGTGTTGGTAAAAATGATCAAAGCTTTATAATTTTTACGATATAATAATTCACATTTTGTTCGATTTATGTAATATTCCCAAGTTTTTAATTGTATTGTTGAATAAATATTTTACAGTGTATTTCTATTTTATCTCAAAATGTATTTCTATTCAAATACTGTCGTTGTCTTATCCAGCTATAGCTATTATATACATTTTCTGGCTTTAACAGATGCAGCAATAACGTGTACACCAACTGAAGAATAAATAAACGATGTAATAAAACCAGAAGGGTGTGCCTTCCAACGCCAACATTACTTATTCTGTACCTAGGAACAATTTGTATGTCTTCGCAGCTCGTGAAAAACAAATAAATTGAAACAGAATAGCAATTAGAAGACATCAAAATTTCATTATTTTTTGTTGGCGATTTGATAGAGAAACGTTAAAACTATTTATCTGTAATTTACTTTCGAAAATAAGATTTCGATCAGTTTCTAGTAGAGGGATTTGGATCTAAAGATATTCCTTCTATTTTAATGTAACAATATTGATAGTTTTTACAATATTTACCAATACTAATCATTCTATTTTCTGTTTTAGGTAAGAAAATGTAACATCCTGGATCAATAGGTATACTTGGTAAGATCCTTGACATTCATATTTTCCTTTTAATTCACAACTAGTAAAACACTCAATAATTAGATAAGGTGTTCGTCTAAACCCCTATTAGTATTAACTTAATGAAACCTTACAGAGCGAAGTGTTTTTCTGTTCCATTTGATGTACAGAAGGGGTATATTTTTCATAACCAACGCAGGTCAAATAATAAATTCCACAAAGATTTGTTTGTAACAAAAGTAAGTACGCTGCTAACGTTAGTATATAGACAGTATTACATAACATCATAACGCGTCAAAATCAATCAGGATATCAAACAATTAATTTTAAACTCTTCGATATATTTGGTGGTCATGGTATTTATTCGTGATCAGAATAATTTATATGCATAATTAGGAAGAACTAAAATTCCATGAGCTGTGTGGATTTCTATATTATTGAAGTACGAAATTGCCAGTGGTCGAAATTCGACCGTACTTCATTAAATTTAAGTTTGAACAATAATATGAGGTTATTTATCAAAAAATGCGGTGACCATAAATCGAACCCAGGTCATCTCTATGAAAGGCAAGAGTATTTATTTTCATGATTCTGTCCATCGATATACAGCCATATTGGTGAACTCCTTCGCTCTTTAAGCTTTTACCATGCCAAAGCTCATATTTCTCTGTGACCGCATTATTCTTCAAAACGTGGTCTAACGAATTATCTTTACGTATCAATATATAGATAATGATAATACCGAACCGTTTCAATTTGTATGTAACATAAGGGCTTTTAGGTAAATTTCTTATAGAAATATACCTATTGCGATCGTTCACACTTTTGAATTTCGAAAAAAATTCAACGGCATGTTGTTATATGTCTATAAGTTAGTCCAAAAAAACATTTGGTTCAAAAGTTTATATATATATAGATATATATATATATATATTGTTTATTTGATTGATTGTTGATATATATATATATATATATATATATATATATATATATATATTGTTTGATTCTGAATTCTTGACTGGTTTATTATTTAATAAAATAGATTTTTGTTGGGGATGCAGTCATTTAATAAATAAAATTCTTTGGATTATGCCAAGCTTTCGAGAATGTTTATTCTCTTCGTCGGGGCAAACTAAAAATCGTTACAAATTTTTTTTAACTACATAATAGATTATTCATAGTATTATTATGTTTTTTTTAAAAAAAAAAAAAAAAACATAATAATACTATGAATAAACGTTCAGATATTAATAGACTTAGTTCTATTTATTCTTATATATTAAATCTCTATAATAATAAATTTAATAATTTTTCTCAAAATATTTCTCAAAATTGAAATATATGTGTGAATATAATATGTACCTAGCTCTATATGTAGGTATAGGCTAATTATATTCTCATATCATTTAGTTATATTTGTTAATTTTTTTTCTGTTTTAGTATATTATAATAGATGGGTATATATGCGTATACAGATTATACTGAAGAAGGATAAAAGTTTATAACAACAAATATTAAGAGTTTCGAGATCTCTAGATCAACTGATTGGTGAGAGAAATTTAGTTGATTCAAAAGGATTTTCATTTCATGTTTAACCTATAGTGAGATATAATACGATGATTTTTTCCTTCCTTGTGTTTCGCCATTTGCTTTTTTGATAACACTATTTAAAATGTATTAAATAACATGGAAAATGTTTAAAATATTCTTAAATGTTGATTTGTGAGAGAAATCAGCTTATCATTATTATTAGCTTCATTGAATGAATGGATGCTTTTTCATTTTAAAGTTATGTATGTCGTATTGTGAGAGAATATGATTATATATAATTAACAAATAATCTGAATGCCTAACAAAATAGTAAATAATATTATTGACATAATAAACTTGAATTTATACTGCAATACCTACGAATTCAGATAGTCTAGTCTGTGTACGAGTATATATTTATTTATATTATGTGTTTCTAAGTCTGTTATGAATATATTTTTTTTATATATAATTGAATAATAACTTTTTCTTTTTACTGAACTTATATCTGCCTCAATATTTTTAAATTTAATGTGTGACTTGTTAAAAAAGAGCTACAAACACAAAGATAACTCCTATTTGGATTTTTTCTAAGAAAACTTGAATCTAGACACTTTCAACTCTAGATATGCTGTTACCATGACATTTATAAATAACTAATGACATTTCTGATTGCTGACTATGAAATCTTTCCTGTTTGTGGTTAATTTTATATAAATTCACGAATGTAAGTACTTTAATTAATAATCTATTATGTAGTTAAAAAAAAATTGTAACGATTTTTAGTTTGCCCCGACGAAGAGAATAAACATTCTCGAAAGCTTGGCATAATCCAAAGAATTTTATTTATTAAATGACTGCATCCCCAACAAAAATCTATTTTATTATTATTATTTATATATGGGATATTACGAAATTTGTTAACACGGTAGAAGTCGCATTTTTGAAGGTATCAAGTTCAAATTTGATACAAAAATCAATCTCTCAAATATCTCGGTCGAGTACGTTATTGGGCAATATCGGGTAAGTAGTTTCAAAATGGCGACCATTCAAACATTTAAAAAAATTATCAAAAAAGAGCAGTAGTGTAAATATTATTAAAAATAATTTTAGGCTATAGATATAATCAGTACCTACAACTTTTGTTCAAAGCAATTTTTCATAAAATACACAGGTAAAAAAATAAAAATTAATAAAGAAAAATAACAAATATTGATAAAACATGAACACTCAATATAAATTTGATGTAATTGTACATTTTCTGGAGATCTTCATATAGACCCTGATTAAAAAAAAATATAGTATATTTATTGAAAAGAAATGGACGAAAAAAAAATCTGCCTCGAAGTGGACTCGAACCCTGTCTGCTTTATATTCAACAGCCAAAACAAAAACCTCTAATCGCAAGGCTATGACAATTTTATTTAATAACATGTAGGTATACCAATGAAAAGGTTGTTAAAATTTCAATTCAATGAATTTTGAAAAATTTACCTTTCCGCTGACTACAGGCCATCGGGATTTTTTTAAATTATGGTCTGAATTTTATAATCATTTTGTTAGTGTATTTGAGTGCATTGTAGTAGTTCATTCTTGCGATAACATGCTAGCTATTCAGCTCACAAGTTCTCAGTTCTTTATTCTACCGCAGTGGACTGAGAGATGTAAACAGATTATGGATTCACTAGCAGACCAAGCACATTTCGCTGTGGTATTCCTGAAGTAAAGGGGTGAATTGATGAGTACTCAATTACATTAGTAATAGGAAAGATAGGTACGGTTTAAGGAGCAAATGATATAGACTTGGTTAAGGTCGATATAAGACGTAAAACCATAGTCCAAGTGGAATAAAACTATATATAAGGAGTATGTTGACGCAAAAGAGCTGTTAGTTTTTCTTCCAGATGGTATCATAGTGTTAGGCTTTATTGTATTTTTCTAAATGCAATACCAGCAATGTAGTCGGATTATTCACCGCGTATCTAGTGACTTGTCCAAGCTTCTATGGGCATAATCCAGAGTAGAAAAAGTTCTCAGAAAAACCAACATATCCACAGATATAATATAGGATACCTATGCTTTGTTATTCTAGCAAAAATTTTGTTTCGTAAATAAACTTGAGATATCAAAAATCTCCTTTTATTAGTGCTTATACTCCACAAAACAGCGTATTTGGCGAGCTGCTAAAGCTATAGCCGATAGCTAAGAGAATTACCAGAAAAGATCACAGACCTTGGAGAACTATAGATCCACCGATCTAAGCGGTTCTGGATAAGGTATTAAAAGATCAATTCAAATGATAGCCACGAAATTCAGGTTGTTTAGAGGACATCGTAAACCGAAACAACTCATTCATTCTGTAGAATTCAAAGCAATGATAGATATATATCTTCATCATTTATCGATATATGAACGATCTATCTGTGCACAAGGTCATGTTCAATGGCGTATAATAATAATTCATACTCGGTATATAACTCCTGTATAATACGCTTGACTGACTGCTGAGCGTGGCTTTGGGAAAATGTTTATTAATTCCTTCCGATCTGCGCAAAACGGGTCGAGAGTAATGATTTAGGTACCTACTACTCTTCTTTGGTGTGACAATAGTGCTCCGCCTGCCAGTCGCGGTCCAAAAGCACGATTATTATTTATTTATTAATGCTTCTCCGTGGAGAACCTAATGTGAAGTTAATAATCACATGGATTTGGTGTTATGGGTTTAATGGTGGGGCAATATCGCACCGGAAACGTAACATGAATACAAAGTTATATACGCACAGAATGGTTCCTGTGATTTCAGATAGATCATTAAGGCTGATGTAAGCGTTATCGTCATCATCGCTTCCATTTTAAATGTTGTCCAACATATTCTGTGCATTCAATTATTCATTTTGGTGGTATAAAAATTAACCATGTGCGTGTTGGTACATGTATTAGCAATGGTTCACTTGTGCATGTACATATACCTAATAAGAGATAGTAGCTAGGTACTCTTTTTAGAAAGAAGCTTCCTGGTGTGATACCTTTAAGGGGGATATAAATTTAAAGAGCCTATGCAAAGATTAGGTATGGAATTCTAAGATAGGACAATCAGTATAACCTAATATTACTCCAGGGGTTCTTCTACTATCGACTCTCGCTAATTCATATAGTTGGTTCTTATCGTTACCAAATATATCAAACAGGGTTACTTTTGTTTCTGATCCAATAAATCAAAAATGAGCACACCCCGAATGATTTTCTTGGATTCCTCAAATATAATTTGTTCAATAATGTTTTTATTATTGTCATATATTTCATTATATGCTTACAATTATTTTTTCCAACAGTCAAAACCAGATTCCAATTTATAACTTTAGTTTTCAGTTAGGTCTGCAGATTCTTTAAAATTCTTCTTCCAATGTCACAGCACATTACCATTACATTATAATTTATGACATTTACATATCATTCTAGAGGGGATAGTCCGACTTTATCAGTTGTTGCACTGAAAAATACAAAATAATATTAATTCTATTGGTGCTGGTTCTTTTGGAGTTGGTGCCTACAACAACAAACTACAACGGCACAACTTCAAAATTACCAGCACCAATAGAATTAATATTATTTTGTATTTTTCAGTGCAACAACTGATAAAGTCGGTCCGATTTTTTGTAAAAATTACTTATTTCACATTTTTGAGTGTAACATTAGTCATGGAAATTGTTGAACGTTCAGTAATACCCAAAAAGATATAGGTATGTTTAGCTTGTACATAGCGGAAATGCACATATCACATATTTCAGACTTTTCCATTGCGAAACTCGGAAACCGTGACTCTTTTGAAAAAATGTTCAATTTAAACGTTTCCAGATATGGTTCCCTTTCTAATTTTCAAATCTCGAATTTTCGATTTTCGGAAAAATTTGCCTCTTCCACATAGCTGAAACACATATTTCAGACTGTAGCGCGGAAACGTATGATTATTTTTTTAAATGTCCAATTTAAACATTTCCTGATATGGAATTTTCATTGATTCTGTCGTCTCGGATTTTCAATTTTCGAGAAAAATTGCCCCCTCCACCCCCTTTGGGGGTGGTTTTAGGATGGTAGGACATTTTGGATTTGATTTTCCGTCTAAATCGGAGTACGTTTACTATGCTAAACGCGCGAACAGCCATAAAAAAAGCAATCTTACAACCGAATTGTATACCTTCTCCTTTTTTTGAAGTCGGTCAAAAAAATCAATTTCAACATTTTTCTTTCTTCAAAAATCCTCTCCAAAGGAGGGACATTTTCTCGAGAATCGAAAATTTCAAACGATAGAATTAAAGAAAATATAATTTTCAATAAAATTTAAATGAAACATTTTTTAAAAGTTTAGGTTTCAAAGTTAGACAGTGGTAAATTATCAAAATAATAGTAAATCATTAAGTATACCTATATAGTTACTGAAAGTCTTATACTTAATTCATTTTCTGTTGCTACATGTGAAATAAATAATATTTTACAAAAACTAGGAACGCTTTAATTAGGTGGTACACTGAAATAATATTAATTATATTGTTGGTGTTGGTACTTTTGAAGTTGTTGCCAAAAGTCTTCTATCTACCTAAAACTGCACCACTTCAAAAGCACCAGCACCTATAGAATTAATATTCCGTATTTTTAGTGCACCAACTAATAATGTTGGTGCTAGTTTTGGTAAAAAGGTATTTACTGAAACACGCTAACATATAAGTCGAAACGTATCCATAATCACCATTTGTTATTAACTCGTATACCTAATAAAGTGAGAGTATTTTCTCGTGAATTAGTTAATAAGCTAATCATTTTATAATCTTTGTTATGGGGTTGAACAACTGAAAGGTTTGTGAATTAACAACTGTTTGACCCATATATTTCATAACACTAGGGGAACTGACTCTGAACTGAATACAAAAACAAAACTGCTGAAATACGAGCGAATTGTTAATTTCCAAAACTCCAACGACTAGTTATATAACGAGTTTGTGTTGGTTGAGTATAAGAACTCAATTAAACATAATTTAAAAATATCCATACATTATAAAATTTTATTTACGTTAATTAGATTTTGCTTTTGTTCATGTAAACGGGGCGGGTGTTGCTTTTATGTATAAAGCTTTTCATTGCACGTCATTTAGAGATTAAGGATTAACGAACAACACATGGAATAACACTGCACTTTTCAAAGTATATGTATCAAGCGCAGACAAATTCTGATGTAACGTTATGCAAAGACAATACGAAAAAAACATACATAAATACACAATATATATCCACATGCACTATACAGGGTGTTACAGAATGTTGTGAGGAAAACTTAAGGACGGATTCTACTTTGAAAAAAAATGAAAAAAAAAACATGTACCTAGACATGGTTTCGGAAATGCTTCGTTTTCATTATACTGGGTGCTTAAACTTTTCCGTTTTCAATACTTTATTTAACATTTATCGAAAACGCGGTGAAATAATAAGATGAGATTTGTTACACGCAAATATATCATTAAAGGTCACATTTACAAATATAAAATTATTTTCTAAAGCCCTTGCATCAGTGGAGTTCGTGTCAGCTAGTCATTATGTTTAGTCAAAAAACTGCACGCCACTGGTTTTTGCAAAAATGAGTGCCATGTTCTTAGAGCCAGATAAGTTTTGCTTAAAATGTGCCTCTTGGATTTATTATTATTATTATTATTTATTTTATTACTGAGTACAATAAGCTGATTTCGGAATCCTATTTAGAAAATAGTAATCTAGTTGGGTTTCTTTTATGTCATGAATTATAAGGAATGACATAAAAAGTCCAGCGCTTTAAATTTGTGGTGTTTGAGTTAATTGTTAATAAGTTCTCTATAAAATCATTACCTACTTACTATGGTGTATTACCTACTAACAACCAGCTTCACCCTACCTTGTATAAAGTTATTTTGAAGTTTATATTTTGAATAAATCTATTATTTTAGTTAGAATCAAGAATATTTTGTGAGGAATAGGTATTTGCTGCAATATATCTCGTCAAGTTTTGAAAACGAATAAATTCATCATTTAAATTATTGTGCATATTTATAAAAAATCCTCGTACATGCCAACTTTGGTCATGAAATGACATTTTACAACAAAGAAATGTTATCCCTACATTAAACCACCTCTGTGTAATATTTATTTAAATGGCAAATAGAGGCTCTCAACATATAATTTGAAAGGTATTTATGTTCTCTATGCAAACATGTTATTGTTTCTAATTTATCGCAAAAGTCGAAAAAACTACATCATTTTTGACCGACGAACCCCAAACGGAGGAGGTATACAATTCGACTGTGTGCTTTCTTTTTTTGGTTTGTGCGCGCCTTTCATATAGTAATCTTTGTCCGATTTCGATGATTTTTGATTCATTGAGGAGGAGGAGCCTTGAGAAATGGTCCCATATTCATAAAAACGGGAATCCGACATCTCCTTCCTTCCGAAAACCGCTCCCGAAGGGGGTGGAGAGGGCAAAATTTTCTCGAAAATTGAAAATCCGCGTTGGTATAATTACAGATAGGACCATACCCGGAAACGTTTAAATTGAACATTTTTTCAAAAGAGTAACGGTTTTCGACATAGAGACATTTTAAATTCTCAAATATACCTATTTTCGCTATGTGGAGAGGGCGATTTCTGTCGAAAATTGAAAATCTGTTTGCTGTACATGAAAGACATAATTATTTGTAGCAACATTTATAATGTTAAAATGGTAACAACTAAAATATTCAAGCGTATTTCCGCAGCGATGTTCTGAGATCTCAATAATAACAACTACAAGCAAGGAATATACGTGGGTAATAGGATAATTACTATCTTGATTGGTATTAGTGAACGTTCAACGATTTTCGTGACTAATGTTACACTCAAAAGTGTGAAATAAATATTTTTTACAAAAAATTGGAGCGACGTTATTAGTTGGTGCACTGAAAAGTATAAAATAATATTAATTCTATTGGTGCTGGGACTTGTGAAGTTGGTGCCAAAAGTTATCAATTTACCTGCAAATGCACAACTTCAAAAGTAACAGCACCAATAGAATTAATATTATTTTATTCTTTTCAGTGCACCAACTAATAACGTCGGTCCATTTTTTTGTAAAAAATATTTATTGTAACTAAATTTGCTATAGCACACTAAAAATTCGATAACCAAAACGGTTTGCATCTTGGAATGTAAAGAATAAGGAACATTAATTTAATGCAGGAAATGACAAAAATGCGAATGTCTCAGCAACATCTTGATCTTGCTAAAAAAAATATCGTAGAAACATATAATATTACTCAGTATTTGGGAAGTGACCGATTTAGTCGCAAGCGTAATGCTTCTTTAGTAAGCTAAACCTAGTGTCGTTTAGATTTTATACCATACCTTTCACATGTCCTCATAAGTCCCAATAACTAATAGCATAAGATCTGGTGATCGAGTTGACCATTCTATCGATCATCACTTCCCTATCCACTGATTCAGAAATATTTACTGGAACCTACCAAATACAATAGAATCATTATTATTTTATTGACCATGTAAAGTTTTTAGTGAATTTCGATATAACCATAACATTTTCCAATTTGAAATATTGGTGGTTTTCACATTCACTCGAAGTAGGTTGAATGGAGGAATGTTTTTTTTTGTAGCAAGATGTCATATCATTGTCTAAAGTTGAGATGCTCAGCAATTTTTGACCGTTTTCTCAAACGGAGTAGATATAAAATTCGAATGTTTGATTTTTCATTATTCCAACTTATTAGTTAGAGTCGGTCCTGATTTTTGTTAAAAATATTTATTATAAATACCTATGCACAATAAACAACTTCCAACCATTTGGCTTTTTCACATCCGTACACTTCAGAAATGTTTGTTGTACATTATGAAACATCTACAAATTCAGACAGTATGAGGTGAACCAACAGCACCGAGTCACATTCATATTCCAACTTGACTTACTAATATTAGCGTAGCATGTTGCACACACCATGCCTTTGCTTACTCTCATGCTAGTTCAGCGTTTCATCTTCTGTTATCGTATATTACCTTTGCACACATCTACTGTATGTAGATACTAGTTGAAATATAAAAGTACATAAACTAGACATCCCATTTAGTCATATTGGAAGTATTTCGTTTGATAAAATATTATATTCAACTGCCATATTCAAATCTCCAGCCCAGCTTTCCAGCTCAACAAAATGTAAATATTGCTCTACATAAGAGTTGGAAGGGATAATTCCCTTTCTGCTTTATCGAAATACTCCATATTAAGGGATTTATGGACTTTTATTTTTAAAACAAAGTAGTTACAATGCCACCAACCAGTTATTAATTTTGTATTAATTTTTAGTTTCATTATGTACAACGTACCAAGAGTTTCATTTGTTGCTTTGTGACCGACATCAAGAAACGGTGGAGGTATACAACTCAATTGTATGTTTGCTTATTTGCGCGCCTTTTGCATAGTAAACGTGCATCCATTTTGATTATTCTTTCACTATAAAAAACACTCTCCTTCCCCCTGAGAACACTCGAAAATGTGAAATAAATATTTTTTACAAAAGTTGGTACAATGGACAATTCAAGATAAGGATAATTCTATTGGTGCTGGAACTACTTTTAAATTTGTTGCTATAAGTTTTCTATATAGGTACACACAACCTCCCCACTTCAAAATTACCAGCACCTGAGAAAATAATATTTATGTCTCCGTTCTAATCATGTTTCTCTTTGTTTGAAAGTGTAAATAATGACATCTTATCATAACTTATTATAAAAAAATGTCGAATGCAAGTCGTGCTCGACTAAGAAGGTTTTCGTACTTAGAGTTTTCGTATCGGTTTTCCTTTTAAATTTCTCCGTTTGGTAGATTCATTGAAAATAGACTGTGGCAGAAACCAAAGTGATCTGATGCTCTATCTTTCCATTCGATGTACCCTAAAAAGGAACCATTCTTGTATATGTTAGGTTCATAGAACTTGAGAAAAGTCATTAATAACATATATCTTCTTTTCTTAATCGTGACATATAGGTACGTATAATAAATCTGTTTTTTTTCGATACTCGGGTACTACGTGAAAAATATTTCATGGATTAGGGTAAGTTTTACCCTTGAGAAGAGCATTCTTTCTACAGTAGGACTCAAAAATCAACTACTCGAATTAGATAATAAAAAAACTCTACCTGTTGCGACATCTATTATTGCTTAATAGTTAATCCACAGCTCACAAAACAATATGGCGCAGCTAAGTTTATGGGCTCACATCAATTACTGACACTCATATGAATTGAGGCAATGAAATTGACAGAATAAATTTACACACGAGCGATAATCGTTATAAACAGGTATCTTCCAGTTTGATGACAAATGAAATGACACTGATTGATTGCTGTCATCACTTTAAAAAACTTAGTTTTTAACATTTAAGATTGTCTGAAAAATGAAACTCGGCGCGATCGATATTGTAAATTTATATGAACACAAAAATCATGTCAAAAATTACTTCAATCTCTCAACCTCCGAAATAATAATGTTACTTATTTATCTTTGTCTTCACTCTCAAATCAAAGCGAAGTAAACTAATGTACGACTTACCATTCATTTAGTAAATACATAACATGAATGATACATTATATCAGTGAATAGGTATTCGATAAGGATCAGACCTTCTGACCCTATATATAGACAGATTTTAAGCTCCTTATATAGTTTGTAAACTATATATGTCTAGCTGTCTAGCCCTCAATCACCTATCGTGCCTTTAAATATTGATGGTTTTCTTTCAAATCATTTATCAAACATGTCAAACTAATGTGTTCAAACTATTATTATTACGATCCGTCGTTGAATAAACATAATGGTTAATCAAGTTTTCGGAAGATTATCAACAAGATGCCCTTATTGAATTAGTTGTCTGAGAAATTATTTAACGCTTTTACGTACAGGCGGCTTATCATCAGAAGGCTAAATGCTATAAAGCTTAGATGTCTACCTATTCCGCCATATTAGGAAACGCTTTTAGAACTTGTAACTTAATATTTTTGTTGCCTTCATGTTTTATTTGCAATAATTAAGCCTCTGCTTTCCATTTTGTTAAATAACTCAATATAAACTAGATCCACAATTACACTCTGTGTATGTCTCACATAAACACAGAAAAAATAAAGATATCGACGTCCAACTGGTTTTATATTAATTATCTGATTAAAGTCTAGTGATTTTGTTATTGAAGTCGGTCAAGTAGTTTTTATCAGAAAATAATGGTAATCTGTACTTTTTACTAATGAAGACTCTACATATTATAGAAAGAGTACTTGTGGTAAATGAAGGTCTAGCATATACCAGGATTGGATGTATGTCGAATGTTTTATTGATTTATAGCATTCGTAGGTATATAAAGGAGTATGGGAGCCCTTAAAAGGTCACTCTTGTGTATGTCTGACTTTCTGTCTGTTTACCACAGCCTATTTGTGTCCGGAGCTACTAGAAAAATAATAATATTGGCGAATCCAATTACCACACAACGTGGGAGGGCGCCACTGTAGATAGGTAATGTTTGTTGAAAAGAACTGCTGATTCTATGTAATCTTTATGAGGTTACGTGAGTGTTTTGATCTGTGTTTGGTGGCAAATAACTTTAGAGCCATAATACACAGTAGATATTGAATATTAAAGCTATACTTTGAGAACATAATATAAATGAGTTGATTACATTATTAAAACTGTTTCCAAAGCTAACCTTCAATCCTCATTCTCGAACACTCTAAAATTGTTCATAGTATAGACAAATCCTGATCCTTTATTGGGAAACGATGAAAATGGATTGTCTTTTACTTATTTTTCTGCTGTGACAATTATATTACACCCCAATTTGTGTTAAAAACAGTTTTCTTCGGCATGATGAGTGAACTTCACGTGTTAACAGATACGAATGTAAACAAACGATCCTATCTGTTCTCAGTTGGCACTTTTCCCATTAGGGAGCGAGTGCTTGGCTGGATTCGCCTATTGTAAGTGAGAATAGAACTCATACCTCGATTAATGACATTTATTTGCACTGGTCAGCAAGCTGCTATATAGTACAGAACTAGCTTATTGTAAATACAAGGTGCCCAATTCATAAGCAATTCGAGTTCGTTCAAGTTCGTTACTATTTGAGTTTGTTAGTTACTATACTGTAATATCGTAAAAGTTTTATTATCAAATCAAGCTAGTATCGAACTAGCTTTGTTTATGATGATGATTGACATCGTTCGAAAAATAATGATGTAAAAACATTTAGTGTGTGTGTTATAAATGGTGCACTGAAAAACACAATATAATAAAAATACGGTACTGTACATTTTGAAGTTGTGCAGTTGTAGTTAGATAGAAGCAGAAGAAACAACTAGTCATCAGAATCGTTCAACATTTACCAAGGAAAATAATACTTTGCTTATAGGTATCTAGTTATTCAGATATTTGAAAACATAGTTGAAATACATATTTCAACACTGCTGTAACACGAGAATTGTTTTTTTTTAATATCCGGTTTAAATGTTTCTTTATATAATATGTTCTTTAATTGGACCGTCTCATACTTCTAAATCTCGATAAAAATGCCCTCTCCACATAATGCTGTAACTCGAAAACCTATGATTTTTCGGAAAAAGTTAATTTATTTTTTAATACTCTTCTTTCAAATTTAAAAAGAATCATAAAAATCGGAGCACCTTTACTATTTAAAAGGTGCGAACAGACATAAAAAAACATGCAAACAGTCAAATTGTATACCTACCTTCTCCGATTGAGAACTGAACAAATAAATAAATAAAATTCCGTCATATTATTATATCATTGTAAATAAATAATGATAAATAAAAAGCTATAGTAAATTAAAAAAAAACATTTTACTTCAATGTTCTAAAAAGAAGAGAATAAACTTTAAATTAAATGTATCCTATCAATTTATTACTTTATACAATTTATATGATATAAAATCTTGTCGCGAGATTAGTAGTGTAAATTTATTTTATTAAATGTGTACATAATGTTTTTCATAGAATTACTTGTGTCAATACCAAGTTACCCATTGTATTCTGGTTTATGTACAAAAGTAAATCTCGCGACAAGCTTTTATATCATATAAATTGTATAATGTAATGAAATGATAAGATTTATTACATTTAACGTTTATTTTCTTCTTTCTAGAGCATTTAATGAAAAACTTGTTTTAAATAATGTTTTTTACAATAAATTTATGTTTTATTATTTATTCTTCTCAGCAAACCCTTTGCCTACATAGAAAATAATTGGTCCGCCATCTTTTGGAGTGCGCCATATTGGATTTAGAATGACATTACTTAGCTTTCCACAATTTATTGTCCGCACTAAACGTGTATGCAGCTGGTAACTGCTTTAAAATTCATTTGTAAGATTGACCGGAATAAATATATATTGCAAATTAAATAGAAGCTTAAATAATATTCTTTTTGTTGGTTCTGGTACTTTTGAAGTTGTGCAGTTGCAGTTATATTGAAAACTTTCGGCACCAACTTCACAATACCAGCACCAATAGAATTAATATTATTTTGTACATTTCAGTGCACTAACTGATAACGTCGGTCCAATTTTTTGTAAGAAATATTTATTTATTAAACGTTCAACATTATCCATGTATGCTTGTATTTGTTATTATTCAGAAATCCAAAAACATCGTCGCGGAAATACGCATATTTTAAACTGTTCCACTGCTGTAACTCGAATACCGTAGCTCTAGAAAAAAAGTTCTAAGTATATGAATCTTGCTACAAATAATCTGGTCTTTAATTTTTCATTCTCAGATTTACAATTTTCGAAAAAAATTGCCTCTTCTACATAGCGAAAATACACATATTTCATCACTGAAACACGAAAACCGCAGCTCTTTTGAAAAAAAAAACTCAAATTTAAACGTTTTCGGATATTTTTCTATCTTTAATTCTGCAATCTCGGATGTTCGAGAAAATTTTCCCCCACCACCCCCTTCGAGGGCGGTTTTCAGAGGCTAGCGGATTTCGGATTTGAGTTTTATGAATATGGCACCATGTCTCAAGTCTCCCCTTTCAAATAAATCAAAAATCATCATAATCCGAGTAAGTTTACAATAAGTATACAGCGCGCCCTCAAACCAAAATAAAAGGCAGACAGTCGATTTTTATACCTCCTCCCTCAGGGTTCGTCGGTCAAAAAAACATACAAATGAATAGTATACCTACTCGCTTTTTTCAGTCGATCAAAAAAGACATTGTGCGGTCCTTGAACTTATAAGCCTATGACTTATAAGAAAACAACTTTACTCTCAAACTAATTTGCCTGCCCTCGGAGGAAACATCGAAATGCTGTATAATTCTGTTCTATTTGTGCTAACGTTTTTTGTCAAGATAGATTTTCAGAATTTAAATTCTTCTCAACTACATTTATTAGAGAACTAATGATAAGTTCGTTCCATCCAGGAGTTTTATGATCGTCACGAAACTATTCTTTATGGATCACACGTACCGAAATAACGAACGATAACAAAATTGGTTTGAATCTTCCGCTAGGTGTGGAACAAACTTTTTATTTTTCCTCGAAGAGCATTAATAAATTAATTCTGATACTGAGGGTAGATGTTGTGAGGCAAATAAGAAACAAGTCACTTCATGTGACATGTCTCTGTGACTTGTATGCTTATAAGAGGGTACGGGGTGGGTCCCTGTTGTTATTTCGTTAAATACATAAGCTAGTTCAGAGTTAATTTTGTATGAGAAGTGATTTTTCAGTATATATCAATTCGATTTATTTAATATCTTATTATCTTTCCACTGATATTCAAATAGATGACTCCTTTTTTGTCAATAGCATTTGTGCCTAACTGCAAAATATATTAGTCTTTGATCTCAACACAGTACCTACCGACGAGTAGAACTGAAAATGTTCTTTTCAACAGCTGCTGCAGACTCGTTTTGAAATATTATTCTGGGTGCAAATTAAGAGCCAACTTTATCACTGTATGTAAGACTTAAAGGAAGAACTTTAGGTTTGGTCATTGAAATTCAGTGTGCGCTCGTTTCCTATACAACACCCAGGCGCACAAAAAGTCCTTACTGGTTTAGTAGCAGTAGTAGTTAATGGTTAATTCTATGAAGTTGTTTGTATACAGTTGCTTGAAGTAGTGAGAACGTGTACGTACCTACCGACTACTAACATTGTAGGTGATCGTCATTGATAAAGTCCATTATCGAGAAATTATTGAAATGGTTTAGCAGAGAAATGGGTGTCTTTTTTCAACAGTCGCGATTCATTTGCCAGTAGGAATCCCCTATCTTGGACGGATATCACGGCTTATTTAATTTACCTACTAGTTTTTGGTTAAACAGTTCTAGTTTGCGCATAGGTTCTATAAATACTGAATACTAAAAGAGAACAATTTTTGCTGCACATGAAGGCACACTAACAAGAAATACTCCTATTTTGTATAATATGCTTTTGTAGCTTACATTCGAATAGGCATGAAATCCCATTATATGACGTCATTACAATGTCAAAAGAGAAGAGAGTGCTGCCGCGAGCTTATACGAAAATACGAGTACCACTCGAACATTGATCATTTTTTTCAGCTAGAGACCCATTCCCGAATCTGGATTCGACTCTCTATTCAACCTAGAACATAAACCACCAAAATCTGTAATCGAAAACAAAATCGAGACGCGTTCTGAGAAATTGTCTTTGTTTTTGATTTCTCGATCCTACCTAGTTAGTTTCAATTCAATCGACCGTAGTGTCGACTGTGATTGTTTCTCGATTATAATTCTAGTGATTTAAAACTCTTGATGATAATTTACCCTTCAAACTTAGTCTCCACATCAGTAAGTATTAAGTATTCATACATTTACGTTATATCATTCATTCGTCATTGGTTCACTTAACTGTAAAAGTAGATACCTACTTTTTTCGTTCGGTAGATTCGGAAAAATGTCAGTTTTAGTGAAACTGCTAGCTCTATATTTTTGTGAAATCATGAAAAGCTATCGGAAATGATATACCAAGTAAAAATGAGATAAAAAAACTTATTTATTGTTTTTACAAAAACTAGAACCGACTTTATAGGTTGGTGGACTGAAAAATTCAAAATAATATTAGTTCAACTCTTGCTGGTAATTTTGTAGTAGTGCAGTCATAATACTGACAACTTCAAAACTATCAGTACAAGTAGAATTAATACTATTTTGTATTTTTCTGTGCATTAACCAATAAAATCGCTCCTAGATTTTGACCGACTTCCTAACGGAGGAGGTATACATTTCAACTGTGTTTTTTTATTGTTCGTACGCGCGCTTCGTTTATTCAACGTACTCCGATTTTGATATTTTTTTCTATTTAAAAGACGGGAGTTGAGTAATGGTCTCATGTTAAATGAATTTAAAATCCAGCATATCCTTACCCAAAAAAAACCCACGAAAGGGGCAGCGAGGACAACTTTTTTCGAAATTCGAAGACTGCAAAATTAAAGAAGAGACCATATTCAGCAACATTTAAATTGGACAATTTTCGAAAAAGATTACAGCAGTGGTAAAGTCTGGCATATATGTGTTTTCGCTATGTGGAGGGGGCAGAGCATATCCAACTAAATTTAAATTGGATTATTTTTTTAAATGTACGGTTTCCGAGTTACAGCTGTGGTAACGTCTGAAATATGCTCGGAAATATGTTTTGAGATCTCTGAATTAGTACATATAAGCAAATACTAATAAAATCGGTCCTAGTTTTTTTTAATTTTATTGTATAAAATTTTTATTTCAAATTTAGTCTTCATAGAAGTTGAATGTTCAATTATTTTGAGACATTTGAAATCTTGCTGGATATAATCTCTTCTTTAATTTTGCAATATATTTTTTTTAATAGAGAATAAAATCCCCCTCAATATTTTAGAAAGTATGTTTTTGGAGGAAAGATAGTTGGATTTTTTTTTTGATTTAGTACCATTTCACATCACTCTTTCAAATGAAAAGAAATCATCAAAATCGCAGCACATTTACTATTCGAAAGGCGCGAACGAAAGGAGACAGACGAATTGTATACTTCCTTCATTTTGGAAGTCGGTCAAATACAAATCTCCTCAATTTAAACTGCAATGCGTTTGCCTATATCTATTATTTCATCCCGGGAGCCTAATGGGGCTCACATGCATTTTAACGTGTTCATGAACCAGGCCTTCAAACACAGTTGATCAATACATCAAAAAACGATTTAATAGAGAATTTTTTGATCAACGCGGTTTCGTTGTCTCATATCTAACCGAAGTCATACGTTCGCACAGGCTCGGAACTCGTGATGAAGGTCATCCTTAATTTGTGTGTGGGCCCCATAATGAAAAAAAGGCCTACAATAAATCTATTTTGAAGATCGTCCGAAATTTTCATCTTCTTCATGTAAAATTGTACCATTTTTTACCGAGAAACTTTGCCGTAAACATAAAAAAATTACATATACATTGTTCCAATCATCAGTTATGGTCTTGAGTTCAAACAAAACAAGAAGTTTCAATTATTGACCAACGGCTTAAACGACTGTGTGCTTTTTTATGTTAGTACGCGCACGGCGTATAGTAAACGTTCTCCGAAGAAGAGAGTTGAGAAATGGTCCCATGTTAAATAAATTTAAAATCTAGCTAAATCTCTCTTCTCATATAAAATTGGAGACGGCAAAATTAGATCATATCCAACAACATTTAGGTTGGACATTTTTAAAAAACTCTACGGCATCCAAGTTACAGCAGTGGTAAAGTTTGAAATATTGTTTTTCCTACGCCATGTTTTGAGATCTTTGAAGTATTAACAGAATGGTTAATAGGATAAATACTATTTTCTTTGGTATCAGTGAAAGTTCATCTTCATGACACTAAAAATTATGAAATAAAACTTTTTTACGAAAACTAGGACCGACTTTATTAGTCGGTGTAATAATAATTACATTGGTGCTGATACTTTTAAAGTTGGTGCCAAAAGTATTCTATCTACCTATAACTGCTCAACTTTAAAAGTATTAGCACCAGAGTAATTAATATTATTTTGTATTGTTCAGAGCACCAATTAATAAAGTCGGGCCTAGTTTTTCTAAAAATGTTTTATTCTCAGAATGTTTGAATTTCCCAGTCAATTTTTCCAATTTCGATTTTCCTCAAATCTTTTCGGGCTATTAAGAACAATAAAAAAAGAATAGCTCAAGTGACGCGCTTACCAATGAACTGCATTTAATTTTATTTTATTTCAGTAGATTAGTACATTCTTGAAAGTCTTTGATCTATACACTTTCTACACTACAACAATAAAAACACAAGTAGGTAATTACTAATAACAACCGATATTACGGTACATTATGATCTTTGAACAATATAGATTTAAATTGTCGTACAGAAAATTCAACATCGTCTTTGGCACATCAAAACATCTAAATTGCTTCAATGAGATTCAATATCTTAATGATGGAACATCGTGGGAATGCCCAAACAACGGCAACATCATTCCGAAAACAATTTCAGTAATGATCAAGATTACATGCACTTAATTTATAACTTCCTAGCCTTGTTTGGAATTATGGAACATACCTATAAAAAATCACCATCAGCGAGGTGGTAGTCATCTGGGTAAAGGGGTAAATCGAGGCTAAATGAAATTTTAAATTCCACAAAACTTTTACAAATCATTTTGTACAAAGTTATAAATATAAAAAAACTATCTGGTGTGTCCACTCACACGAATTTAATACTGTATTCAAGCAAATTCTAATCTAATTAATAACTCTTATTTTGTTAACTCCAACAGAAAGTTATTTAATTTTTGAGACACGTAATTCATTAGTTTGCAAGCAATGTACTTGTAAAAAACACGTTTGAGCACACTGAATTTGAAAGACGTACGATTAACTCGCACGGCTCAGCGTCAGCGTCCCTCGACAATTGTCAATTTTGGCTTTGTCAGTACATTTAGCCAAAATATGAATAAAGTGGAGGAAAATAAATTTGCATAGATTTGACCTTAAGGATCAAATTATGAAATATACTGTTTTAATTTGATTTGTATTTTACTTTTGATGATAGGTACCCTTGAGAAATCCTGCTTTCTACGCTTATGATAATTAGGCTATTACACAGATACTGCATCAACTTAAAGCGATGTTACAAGTAGGTAGTCTGCATAATTCTCTAAGAGTCTACGCTATAATAAGTGATGATCTTTTATTATTACTGAATTTAATTTTGCAATAAAGACAATAAGCTATAAGCAGGATATGAACTCTTAACTTATCAAACTAATTTAGGTACTTGCTAACTGTGCAATTTTATAAGCTATTATGCTACCTACTTTTTTATATAGGAAATCTCAAGATGGTGATAAGATGCACAACTCAAAGTGAGAGGTCCCAGATTGATTCAGAATGAATCTTTGGCATTATCACCAGAAAACATTTTTAATGCGAAATTGTTCATTCTTCAACATTGAATTGTATATTTCAGTCAGTATATTCGTTTGTTGTCATTATTTAGTACTCTCTCTCTTTCTGAAATGAAGTATAGGTCATGACCGTAGGTGAATGTTCTCCCGTTCATTTTAAGGAGATCTAGGTCAAATATCGCAAGACAAGAAACCGCCATTAAAAAAACTTAAATGTTATGTAATTAGGTATAAATTATATAAGGGAATTTAGAATATTTCGGATTAGACGATTTCTTATGGTAAGACATGTCATTATTGATAGTGAATGGTTTTGAGTAAAACACGCAAGTAATCTTCCTAAAAATGTAAAAATATTTGTCACCTCTGAAAAAAAAAATCAGACGATTCGAAGCAAATGGATAGGTAAATTTCAAAGTTTTCAATTTTTATTATTTCTTATACCTACCTACCTATATATAACTTCTATGTACCTAGGTATGGAAAATTGTTTCGAACAAAAGTTTTAGGTACGGATCATAGGTATTCATATTTCAAAAATATTTTTGATGACAATTTATTCAATGGCTACTTTTGAGATTCTTTTTTAAGGTTTGGTCAATATAATTCAAAGGTTTGAACGATCGCAATAGGACAAAATATACCTTGTACGTTAGTGCAGGAGATTTACCTAGGTATATGGCATGTACTGGGAGTCAATTTCTATCATGATAGGTATAAAAACAAGTATAGTTCCAACTATATCCATTTTGAATACCAAGTAGCAAGTAGGTATATATAGTAAGCAGATTTTGTGAGACTATGTACTTACTTTTTCAGTCTGGATCATTACTTTGACAAAATAAAACAAAATTTGTTTGATTGTGTTGAAATAGTAGGTAGGTAAATGAACAAACGATATAACTATTACATTCCAATCAATAGTAAATATTTAATCAGTAATTCCTCAAAGGTATGTACAGGATTCAACTTATTCTAGATGAACAAAATCTCACTCATTGTGTCCACGGTTCTCCATATTTTACATAAATGTCAAATAGAAACAGATTACCTATAAGAGTATCCCATAATGTACCAACCTATAGATATATATTGTAAAAATATAAATAATAAATATATTATATATCATTTCTTTGAAACTTAAGCTTGAATCAAAGCAAAACGGTTCTGCCTCCGTTTGTGAGTAATAACATCGTAGCAGAACGTAATTCAACGTACGCGAGATATAAGAAACAAGCGCGCATATGGAATCAACGTCTCCGATAGCCGTGATCGTCTAGTGGTTAGGACCCCACGTTGTGGCCGTGGTAACCCAGGTTCGAATCCTGGTCACGGCAATGTGTCAAACATTGTCACGGAGGAGATTTTTTTAAATTTACATGAATTACATTCTTTCATTTTTGGTTGGTTGTTTCAGACCTATTATATTCATACCGTAGAAAATATAATGAAGATCCAAAAATATTATCCAATATTTTCATCAGTGTTTAATTGAATTAAATATTGACAGTAACAAAAACATCAAAACCGGGTGATTCAGTTTGATGTTCGTATTTTTTATTTCAACAAAAAAGTGTAAGTTAAAACATTATCGTTTATTTTAATTGCTCGCCAAATTCTATTAAATATCAAATGGAAGATGCTTAGAAAAATCCAAAGATATATGTCGCATGACATTTAAGAAAAAACTTGACTTTGTAGACTATTAAATTAATTTAAAAAAATCTATATGGTTTACTCCCCTTAAATGTTGAAGTAAAACAAATTCATGGGGGCGAATATCAAACTGAATCCCTGATTTATAGATTATTTGAATTTAAAACATCAAAAGAAGTTCTGCCTGTCATTACTGCGCAAGTCGCTAGATTATAACTAATTCCCTTTACAAATGATAGTCAACTATATAACACACACATAGGTACTGACTATTTGCAACTAATAATGCTTATTAAAATTCAATAGTGTTTAGAAAATTACTTTTGCAGCACAAGCAGCACAACGTTTATTGAATAGTAATAAAATGGGATTATGGAGGAACGCCAACCAATTAATTTCTGGTATTTAATTATGTTAATGTTGGAAAATAGTTTTCATGCTCCATTTTCTCGCTTAATGATAAGCGTGACGAAAAGGGGGTGTGAATATTCAGATTATGAATCTTAGATTTTTCATATAAAGCACATAATGATATGTATTAGTACCTATAACCTACACACTGATTAATATAAAAAATTGATACTTATAGTCCAGTATTATAGGAAGGTACTTAGGTACATTTCGCAGAAATTCCCGAAAAGCTGACTCACGATATCAAGGTTTTTTTTACTGTAAGAAAAAAAAAATTTCTAAACACTTTTGTTAGCGTGCCTTCTTTACTGTAACTAATGCTTTTGAAGAAATATTTTCAACAAACAAAATAGTCTGAAATTTAAAAATTGCGTATTTTTTTTTTCAAAAATTACTTCTTGATTGAATTTTGGTAGATACTGATTATTCTTGAGTGGGGGCCAAGGTTTCTTATCTACTATCAATGATACTTCAACCCGCTGCACAACTTCAAAATTACCACTACCGATAGAATAAATATTATTTTGTGATTTAAGTATTATTAATCTTTTTTAAAATTATGGTTAAAGATATATTTACAGAAATTTGTTGATTGTAACATTTTGATCACGTGTTGGTTGGATAACGAGAATAAGGAAGTAACTGTAGTTGTAAAATTTAAATCTGTCTAAACCTATTTTTCACTTTGTTGTTGATGTCATCGTAGTTATTGAAATAAAAATGGTAATTATAAATAATTCATAATAAACTACAGCAGTTTTCAAGATTTTCAAGTTTTATTTTATTCAGAACGTTATAACTTCAAAATTTTATTGTTTTGTTTATTCATAGTACAAAATCTAAGTAGCTTGTATAATATTAAGAATGGAATGGAATATATTTCTTTATGGTTCCCACATAAAATGACATCTGAAAACTATCAAAGTCTAGACATATAAATCCCTTGAATTTGAGATTGCACACGTCTTCAAAAAACGGTTCTCAAAACAAAATATTATCTTGTAATTTGATAAATTGATTGTATTTAAATGAGCTATTACCTTTAAAACCCCCATCCGGTTTTCTTAGATAATTTATTCAAGCTACTAGGTAGATATATTTTGAAAAATATTGGTATACATAGGTACATAATATACATGCTTACATTTATTTATCCAAATAACAACTTTCCACCTACACTACAAATTTACTCCACGCTTTTTAATCATTTAATCATTCTTGGAGGACTTTTAGGCTAGCATGTTTTCATTAAAATATCTAATTTTCGTCATTTTCATAACGACGAACCAAACGGAAGAAGTATTCAATTCGACTGTTTGTCTGAATGTTTTTTTTATATGTTCGCGCCTTATAAATAGTAAATGTGCTCCGATTCTCATGATTCTTTTTTCATTTGATAAAGGATTATTGATAATTTGTATCATTAAAAAAATGACATTCAACATGTTCTTCCCCTTCAAAAACTTCTCCCAAGGGGTGGTGGGGGTAATTTTGTTCTAAAATCGAAAATTGGAGTCGAAAAAAATTAAAGAAATGACCATATCCGAAAACATTTAAATTGAAAATTTTTCAAAAAAATCCTAGGTTTCCGAGTTACGGCAGTGATTAAGTCTGAAATATGTGTGTCTCCGCTATGTGGTAGGTATATATGCCATTATAGGTATATATACCAGCCTGCAAGATCTCCAAAAATGACCAAAGTTTATGTATCTAATTATCTGGTGAAACACGTCTCTTGTTGACAATATGTTAATAAAAAATTTCAACCAGTGTATTTTATTCATAACTTGCTTATGGATTTTCATTACGGAAAAGTCGAAACCATCCAATTTTACATAATTAGTTTAATTTTTGCTTCGAGAATTCGAATTTGAACATAAATGATGAAGATCAAATATTGATTTTCCTTATTTATTCTCATGCATAACACGTAACCAACCTCTCTTTTGGATAAATGAATAGCTTTAAGGTTAAATAATGTCGTTTTCATTGTAATTTACACTATAAATTAATGTTTTGAATAATTAAATAAGTAATTAACGGTCTTCAGGTTGTTTCAAAATGGCATCTCTTTAAATACATCAGGAATCCTAAAGAACTATTCGATACCTATTAAAAATTGTCAATGAGCAACTGCAACAATATATCTAACGTGATATGAGTTGGAAGATTTTATCAAATCTTTCTCGTTTTGTTACAACTCTGCACAACATGGACGAGATATAATGTGCGAATATCTAGAATGCTGCAGTCCTGTGATGTTAACAACCACATTTGCGAAAATTAAATATTTCATCGGAGTTCCTGGTAGATATTAGATAGTTCTAGAGTACTTTCCATGAAATTTAAATAGTTCTATCGAATTACGTGAAAAAAAAGAAAAATAACAAAATGGTGGTAGCAACCACTTTTGTAAAAATTTAATATTTTATCGGAGTTCCTGGTAGGTATGGAATAGTTCTAGAGTACCTTGCTAAAAAAAATAATACTTTTAACAAACTTCGTGAAAAAAATTGAAAATACTAAAATGAGGATAACAACCAATTTTACGGAAAACATTGGAAAAATAAAACATCTGACAACAGTTCTGTTCGGAGTTCTATTTAGTATTCCAAGAGTTCTATCGAAATGCTCGATAACATTTATCTGTAAATTTAATAATTCTAGAGATATTCGAGAAAAATAAATTATTGAAAAACTAAAAAAAGTCGCAATAGTTCTGTTTGCAGTTCTCGCTAGAACTCTCTTAAAAATCCTTATACCATTTTTGTCTAAAATTAGTCATTCATAAGATATTGACATAAAACGAAAATATTCAATTATTTTTTGCATTATTCAAGGAAATGAGGAAAACCAAGAAAATTAAAACAGTTCTGTTTGAATTACTCGTTAGAACTCTAAGAGTTCTATAGAAATGTTCAGTAACATTTTTCTGTAAATTTAATAATTTATAAGATATTCGAAAATTATCTTTGAAAAACCAAAAAATCACAATAGCTCTGTTTGCAGATCTTGCTAGAACTCTAAGAGTTCTATCGAAAATCCTTATACCATTTTTGTGTAGAATTAGTAATTCATAAGATATTTACAAAAAAGAAAATATTCAATGTTTTTTGAGCAAAACCAAGAAAATTAAAACATTTCTGTTTGAAGTACTCGCTAGAACTCTAGAGTTCTATCGAAATGTTGAATAACATTTTTTGTAAATTTAATTAATAATTTATAAGATATTCAAAAAAAATTATTTGGTTGTAAAACCAATAGCGGCGTAAAATCTGTGATCAGAGCATTGCCTTGTTGCCACCTGCTAGTCCTAAATTTTAGTAGTATGAAAACGTCTATATTATTGAAATTTGTTATAGATCAACAACACTGGTACATTGTGGTTTCCAGTGCCAGCCTTAGTCGTAAAATAAGAAGCAACTGTGCCGGCGATACAAGCGCATTACTTTAGATATTTAGGAACTGGTAATCATTGAAGACAATCAGCTATTCCTTCTGAATAGCCTGAAGTAACTCTATGTTGAGAAAACTTCGGGAGCATATCAGGATGAAATTTCATTTATAGGACATTGTGCATATATTTACACATAAATAATATTTATTAATTTATGAGGTAGGGATGTCATAATATTTTAATTCTGTTCATAATTGATTACATCTAGCTCTAAATAAAACAAAACCAAGTCACTATTCGCGTATCTTTGTGAGCTTAGTTCTTTGAAACTATAAAACGCGTTTTGATATGATTTTATTCCAGAGAAAATATCCAGTTGGGTATATTAGACATTTGCCTCCATACACCTTGTGAATTGATTTTTTGATCAACATTGTAGATATTTTTTTGTATCTTATGAATTAGTGAGGAAATGTTATTAGGATATTCCACATAACTCTTATAGTTCTTTGGAGAACTTTAAACAGAACTATTGTGGGATATTTATTGTTTTTATTTTTTTTTAAATATCTTATGAATTACTAATTCTACACAAAAATTGTATAAGGATTTTCGATAGAACTCTTAGAGTTCTAGCAAGAACTGCAAATAGAACTATTGTAATTTTTTTGGTTTTTCCATAATTTATTTTTTCGAATATCTTATAAATTAATAAATTTACAGAAAAAATGTATCGAACATTTCGAGTATTTCAAACAGAACTGTTTTAATTTTCTTGGTTTTCCTTATTTAATTGAATAATGGAAAGAATAATTGAATATTTTTGTTTTCTGAGAATATTTTATGAATTACTAATTTTAGACAAAAATGGTATGACGATTTTCGATAGAACTCTTAGAGTTCTAGTAAAAACTGCAAACAGAACTATTGTGATTTTTTTTGTTTTCTCAATAATTTATTTTTTTCGACTATCTTATAAATTAATAAATTTATAGAAAAATGTTATTGAACATTTCGATAGAACTCTTAGAGTTCTAGCGAGTATTTCAAACAGAACTGTTTTAATTTTCTTGGTTCTCCTTATTTCCTTGAGTAATGGAAACAATAATTGAATATTTTCGTTTTCTGTGAATATTTTATGAATTATTAATTTTAGACAAAAATGGTATGAGGATTTTCGATAGAACACTTAGAGTTCTAGCAAGTACTTCAAACAGAACTATTCTTGGTTTTCCTCATTTCCTTGAATAATGGAATATTTTCGTTTTTTGTGAATATCTTATGAATTACTAATTCTAGACAAAAATGGTATGGATAAAGATTTTCGATAGAACTCTTAGAGTTCTAACGAGAACTGTAAACAGTACTATTGCTATTTTTTTTGTTTTTCAATAATTTATTTTGCTTGAATATCTCATGAATTATTACATTTACAGAAAAAATTTATTGAGCATTTCGATAGAACTCTTGGAATACCAATGTTTTTCGTAAAATTAGTTGTTATCCTCATTTTTGTATTTTCAATCTTTTTCACGAAATTCGATAAAAGTATTAAATTTTTTTGCAATGTACTCTAGAACTATTCCATACCTAACAGGAACTCCGATAAAATATTAAATTTCTACAAAAGTGGTTGCTACCCCCATTTTGGTATTTTTAATTTTTTTCACGTAATTCGATGGAACTATTTAAATTTCATGGAAAGTACTCTAGAACTATCTAATATCTACCAGGAACTCCGATAAAATATGTAATTTTCGCAAATGTGGTTGCTAACGTTACAGGACTAAATGCTGTAACCAAGACTTATTTTTAATTCATGAAGTAACTAATAATCTAGATTATCCAAAGATGTAACACCCTACTCTCCAACATACTAAGATCAACAAGGTTATGATTTTCATGATATCATCTATTCATTCATGGTTCATCAGCTGACAACAAATTTCGAAAATTGCTAAATATCCAGTAATAAAAATATCGAAGTACCTATACATATTATAACGTTCTTTGATAAGATTGTCAAGTCAGCTAAGGAAAGAAATGGCAGTATGCTTTCGATCTATGTTGAAAACTGGAAACACCAACATGCATTGTGAACTCACCCACACTGCAATTTGGAGTCGTTGTGTTTTATGTTAGGTAATAAAAAGGAAGGGACTACGAACAAAAAGGTAAAACAGATGCCACCATCTATGAAGGCATAAAAATACGCCAGGGGTGTTGTTTAATAACTTCGTTTGCTGATGAATGTATGTTGATTACTTTGTGTATTTCCGTTTTTCTTCGTTGTGAGGGGAGTGAATCAGCACCACACCTTGTTGAATGCATTATGTCATTTTGTTCGAGTAATACTCTATTGATGAAATAATCAATGAAAGTCGTTTGGATTACTTTTGGTTTTGTTTTCTGAGTAAATCTTAAATGGTGAGCGACCCTTTTCGTCCACTTTAATATAAGGAGGATATCTTGAGTTCATTCTTGAACATTCTCAAGTCTTGAAGTTGATTGAATGAAATAATCAGTGATACGAGTTGGCTTGTGATAAGTGGCGTAGCAATGAGGATATTTCAAAATAATTTTAACTTCAAGCAAAAAATCAGTGGCGTATCACTTTTGTCTGTAAAATGACTCAGTGTTAATCCCGCTCGAACGTCACTGTTAGTAATAACAAAATATGTTTTACAGCAGAAAATGCGTTCTACGTTCTACAAAAATAACAGGCTCACAATAGAAATATAATGGAAAAAAACTTTAAAGCTTACTTTAACTGTCTCGTATGCTAATATCGTTACCTTAGTATTTACTAGTTTAGTTAGATTGACTAATAATCGAACTAAGATTTATTTGTGAATACGGCTGTCGGTATTTTTTGGCCGATTTCCTGGAAGAACTATTATTAAACATTATTTCTTCACCTAATAATTAATTTAAATAATACAATTTTTATCCAAATTCTCCTATAATTATTACATTATATACATACAAAGTTATTCAATTTATTTAGCTTTTGGTTCATTATAGATACTCTCATTATTATATCTAATTTATCTAAATCAAGTATACACAAAAGAAGCCTCAAGAGAACCTAAAGCTAGTTGTTCTTAAACAAGATCAAATATATTTTATACATTTGTTGCTATTTATTAGCAGCATAAAATGTGACGGTTGCTATCAATCTAAAAACAATTAACGATAGCCAGCACAAGCGACATGACACACTAATGAAGAAGAATCATACTATCGCCTGAGAACTGCTCTCTCTACGAGCAGTTCATGTAATAACAAATATCATATTTGTTTAACCATGCGGGTTAAATGTGAAGATAGCCAAGTGCAAAAAATATTGATGGATGTTTTGTTAAATATGTTATCAGGTTTGACTCAATTAGTGTTATCTTAATTTTGATTTATCGTTGCGAATATAGGATAATCTGATCATTAATTAACATAATTTATAGTTGACATTGAGTTGGTGATGGGTCAGATACATTTGTCAAACAAATTTTAATGATATTGCATACATTTTTGATTGAAATATATTTTCTTTGTACTTTGTATACGTATCTTATAAATATGTTAATAATATATTCGATAAAATAATATTATTGGGCCAAGTCATGAATTTTGATGAAACTTATTTTGAATTCATCTATTTAAAAATCACTATCTAAATATATACTTATATACAGTGAATTAGAAAAGTAGAGTATAAATTATGTAGGTAAATTGAAAATTAGAATGGGAGTATAAATAAAAGACCCTTGACTCCTTCGAATTTGATGCATATTTTACAGTGTTTGGGAGACCGAAAGATACAATGTGTTACGAAAAAGATTATCGTCTTTGTCTGAATACCAATTCATTCCCATTATTTTATTGCAAAATTAGAAATGGTACTTTTTGCGTAGGACAAGCCAGTTTTCTAGATATAAAATTTCTCAATTTTTCCTTTTGGGTATACTTAATACGTGGCCGGATCAACAAATTTAGAAGAATTAAAATCACAAATATACAAAGAAATTAGAAACTTCGACGCAGAGGTTATCCATAGCGCTTGTCAGCTTGTTAACGGATAGTAATTCAAACATTTAATATGTATAAAATTTTGACGAATTATAATTTCGCTTAAACATTTTCTTAAAGATCATTGCTATTCATATTTACAAAATATGTACAATTTCTAATTGTCAGGCAAAAATGGACGTTGTCATTCAAAAGAACCTCCAAATTATGTAAGGTGGACGGATTGAAACGTTTTTTCTTTTCATTCTCATTCAAGGTTATATTTATTTAATCTATCTACTACTGTCTACTTTAGAACTCACGGTATATGCAATAATTATTCAAGTGCATAAATATTATTTTCAATACACCTAACATAATTGAACAACTGCTATGAGGATGAATCATCCCATAGAGTTTCTAGTTAGAGTTACTTACGATATTATATCCAGGGTGTTATGTGTGAATATGAATTGATAGGAAAAACTGTTTGTAAGCATCAAAGGGCGTTGTACCTAAATTTTTATTTCCCCTCATGCTTTTTTATATACTTGTGATATTATGAGTTTCATTAGTGAGAAAGCCAGGTAAATATTGATGCATAGACGGAAGATTGATGATAGTTTTTTTGTTTACCTATATGCGATAAAGATGGAAGTACCTACCTATCAATAAAGTCTGGAAAAGTCTTTTGAAAGATGATATACCTGCTGTTCTTAAAGTTAATACTTTTGCTATACAATTTAAGTTTGTTATTATTTATAAGCATTTGAGCCAAATAGAGGGTTTGTCAAGGACGTTCAATTTTAAAATTAGATTGTTGGTAAAAATGCCGCCATGGCTGTGTTTGGTGATATTGAAGTTGAATAAAATAGCTAATATGTAATAAGGTTGAATCGTAAAAAAAACAATAAAACTATTCATATATTATCCAATTTTACAAACTATGTATGATTTAATCGCTTTATCATCTTCCCACAATAAGCAAAAAGTCTATCACATTGTTTAATGTCTGTATTTAATGGCAATTTCAAATACCTTGTATATTTCATTGGGTAACAGTAGATAATAAACGAGTGATGAAATTGAAATGCTTGAACTTGAACTTCAACATAAACCCAGCATTATTAATAATTGTGGAGAACGTTTACGAAAACTTTGTTTACTGTTCTATGCAGCTGGTTACAGCCAGTTGTTGAGTAACGAAAATCTGTTATTCATGATAGACTATTATCGTTATTGCAGATAGCCTATTATCAGTTCCGCAGATTTGAGTTGAATAAGCATCAAAAACTTCCGGAATATTGAATATTATATCATCAACAGTAGTATTTTTCCAGATCTGGATTTCTTATCTGGAAATAAAGAACGAAATAAAATAAGCCAAATGTAATTAAGCCATTAGAGTAGACGATTAAGTATTCGTAAATACATAGCAAAATCAAAATTATTGTATAATTTAACTAATAATTTTCCTTTCAACACGTGTATTGACAAGAATGTTTGTTAAGCATCTTTGGCGAGATTTTTAAACGGTAGCTACCGTTGGTAGCTTATACCGATTAGGTACTTATTATTTACAAAGCAATAATGTCAATGAAAATTATTTCCATTACTTAGATAGCAATCGTTATTACGACATAGGTAATGTCATAATCTTGTGTCTCATTTTACCTCAACGTTAATAATAACACTCCACGAATTGCAGAATGATTGAATTATGAAACATAAAGAGATGTTATATATCGATACTTATATGTAGGTATATTGGACATTGATGGAATAATAATGAATTTACACAAGATGTATTATGTCCTCAATACGATAAATTTAACCGACAGAAGTGACATTACTTTCATTTCTAATCCCCCATTTACTCGTTAAAAAAGTAACCAGTACCTACTCATTAACAAAACGAGTATTGGGCGTTAAATATTTTAGAATAAATGATTCAACATAGAATCTGTCATCATTGTTTTCATGAAAAAATTATGATAGTAATCAAATTTCATTTTTATTACCACATTTTTCTCCAATTATGCATTATGTATTCGTATAAGAATTTTATAAATTCGGAAAGCAATTAACACTATAAATGTGAAATGTGTGAAATATGATGAAATGGGCGATGAAACGCTATCTAGAAAGAAATGCAGATACGTGAATTGTCTGTCATACTCGTAATAATAAGTAGCCATGGAGATGATCACTGTCAGCGCACGTGACGTAAGAGAATGGGACAACGACTCTCCATGAAAATTCTCTATCTCTAACATATTTTGGCGCATGGGCTTGGCATGGCAGTTTAATAATTCAGTTGTTATAACTAGGATTCCAGATAACATTTATGTGCATAAATGATCATGATCTTAATACATAGGCTGTATTTAAACATTCTGGTATTCAGTACCATTGCAAATTTAATTGGTTGATTTCAAATATAAGACCAAGAAAGAAATGCTGAATCCAATACCAGAATGTTGAAATGTTCCGAAACGCAGGTCAGAAGCAAGTATGCTTTTTTTATATTTTTTATGGCTGTTCGTTTGCATAGTAAATGTACTTCGATTTAGACGACTTTTGTTTCATTTGAATGAGGAGAGTTGAGAAATGGTCGCATATTGAGAAAATTCAAATCCAAAATTTCTCCTTCATCGGAAAATGATAATCCGAGACGGTAGAATTAATGATAATTCCATATCCAGAAATGTTTAAATTTGACATTTTTAAAAAATAATCATAGGTTTCCGGATCCGTCAAGCCACTCCCCCAATAAAATGAATATAATTTTCTTATTTCAAAATTATGTGCAAATTTTGTTCAAATTACGGCAACAAAAAAATATTTTGTGCACAATTCTTTGATCATTTTTTCGAAATTTGAAAAAAGGGGGTGCTGTTTGGCGTCAAGCTGCACGGCCGCACCGATTTCTGTTGCCGAAATTTGAAAATCGACTATACCATAATTATGTGCAAATTATGTGCTTTCCAATGACCTACAGAACAACTATGCTACTCTAAGCATACACCTTCTTTTTTTATTTATTAAAGGGGGTGTGGCTTGACGTCAAGCTACACTCCCGCACCAATTCCTGTTGCCAAAATTTAAAAATCGATCACACCATAATTATGAGCAAATTATATGCTCTCCAATGACTTCAGAACAACTATGCTACTTAAGCATAGACCTTCTTTTTTTATATATTAAGGGGGTGTGGCATGACGTCAAGCTACACTCCTGCATCAATTCCTGTTGCCACAATTTAAAAAAAAATTATTGAAAAATTATTTGCAAATTATGTACAAATTACGACCACATATTTTGTGCACAATTCGTTGACCATTGAAAAAAGGGGTTCAGCTTGACGTCAACAATCTCCCTGAATATCTGTTTAAAAATTTCATCAAATTACCGAATAAATTGGAAATATCTCATTATTTTTTTCTATTTTGCAAATCATTACACAAAGTATCATTTTCCATACTGTTATCGCTTTCAAATTTATATAAAATTGAAAAATTTTGGGACTTATATGAACTATAAGTAAGACTAAATCAGTAAAAACGAACTATAATTCAAGAATGTAAGTAAACATCAAAAAAGTTTTATTCAAATATTGCAGAAATAAGTAGAAGAAAAAATTTCAATACCGTGCATAAAACATTATTTGCAAATCATAAAGTAATCGATTTTCTGCGGCTGCAAATAGGAATCGATGCAAATGTTCAGCTTGACTTCGAACTACACTCCTTTTTCGAATTACGAAAAAATGGTCAAGGAATTGTGCACATTTCTTTTGTAGCCGTAATTTGTACATAATTTCGCAATATTTTTTTTATTCGTTTTACACACCACTTTGTAACTCGAAAAAAAGTTAAGGGATGGAGTACAAAATTTTCTTTTTGTGGCCGTAATTTGCACATAATGAAAGTGTGATCGATTTTTAAATTTCGGCAACAGAAATCGGTGCGGGGGTGCGTCAAGCTGCACCCCCTTTTTCAAATTACGGAAAAATGGTCAAGGAATTGTGCACAAAAAATTTTTTTAATGGCCGTAATTTGCTCATAATTTGCACATAATTTTGCAATAAATAATTTTTAAATTCGTTTTACACACCTCTTTGTAATGCGAAAAAAAGTTAAGGGATGGAGTACAAAATTTCCTTTTTGTAGCCGTAATTTGCACAGAATTATAGTGTGATCGATTTTTAAATTTTGGCAACAGGAACTGGTGCAGGGGTCTAGCTTGACGTCAAGCCACATCCCCTTTTATAAATAAAAAAAAGAAGGCGTATGCTTATAGTAACATAGTTGTTCTGTATGTCATTGGAGAGCACATAATTTGCTCATAATTATGGTGAAATCAATTTTCAGATTTCGGCAATAGAAATTGGTGTTACGTCAAGCGGCACCCGCCTTTTTCAAATTACGAAAAAATCGACAAGGAATTGCGCACAAAATTATTTTTGTGGCAGTAATTTGCACATAATTTTGAAATAAAAAAAATTATATTCGTTTTACCGGGGGTGTGGCTTGACGGACCCTAGGTTTCCGCATTGCAGTCTGAAATATGAGTTTCAGCTATATGGAAGGGGCAAATTTTTCCGAAAATCGAAAATACGAGATTTGAAAATAAGAAAGGGGACCATATACGGAAACGTTTAAATTGATCATTTTTTCGAGAGAGTTACGGTATCCGAGTTTTCGCAATGGTAAAGTCTGAAATTTCTGCTATGTGGAAGAGCAAGTTTTTTTCGAAAATTGAAAATATGTGACGGCCAAATTAAAGAAAAGATTATATGTTGGAATATTTAAATTGAGTTACGGTTTTCGAGTTACAGCAGTAAAGTCTGAAATATGTATATTTGTGCCGCGATGTTTTGAGAGAATACCTAATAAATAACAAGTACAAGCTAAGCCTATATCTTTTTGGGTATTTGTGAACGTTCAACAATTTTCATGACTAATGTTACACTAAAAAATTGGACCGACTTAATTAGTTGTTGCACTGAAAAATACAGAATAATATTATTTTGTATTTTTCAGTGCAACAGCTAATAAAGGCGGTCCAATTTTTTTTCCGCAAAGTAAGAAATATAATTCATAAAAAATAAAGTATCAATTTTTAATGAAGAAAATTCAAACATATTTGTTTCTTGATTGTGTATGTATTGACTTGAACAAATATTATTCAGGGTCACAAAGTGACCTATATATGTTTACAATTTTAGATTTTACTTATAAATCTAAACGTATCTTGTATAACGCACATTTACTATTTAAGAACATATCTAAAATAATTCCTTGTATCACCCATCTTGTCAATGTAGATTACTCGATCAACCCGAGAATATCGTGAAACATTTCATAAATTATTGTGTCTACCTTACAGTCGTATCCAGATATATTTTGCTCTCTTCCTCAATTGCTAAATCAGCACCATCTCAATGCAATTCCAATTTCAATTATATAACCCTATATCACATTCAATGTACCTACTACTACTGTCTGAATTGTATTCCCCTGTGAGAATCAGTTTACATATTAAATCACCAATGTGATACAGTGTCACTCCCATGACAATATATTCGGGATCGAAATGGGAAGCCAGGCACAAGTGTGAGTTGCTATCATTTTCCAAATATCTTTAGACGAAGAGCCAGCAACATAATTTATGATGTCTCACAGTTTGCTTGTCTTTGTTAAGATTATCCCATGAACGGATAGACCGATTTTCTTGCTTTGATGGATACCTTACTCGCAATAGCTCTGTTAAGTTAACAGTGACAAGTTAGCCGAAACAATCGAAACCGGCATGGGAATTTGTTGCTAATTAGTTGCTGAAATCATGATTTTGTTGCTGGAAACAGTTTTAAAAATATCGAGTTACCGCTATCTTAACGTGTAAGATAGCAGTGAAACCAATGAATATTAACAGCAGCTGAATTTGTTGCTAATTTGTTGCTCGAAGATAGTACAAACAAAATAAAAAAAATATAAAAAATAAAATCTGCTACAACTAAATCTGTCTATCCGTCCGTCCGTTCGTCTGTGAGTGGGCTATATCTCATGAACCGTAATAGGTAGAGAGTTGAAATTTTAAGAGAAATTGTATTTCTATTAACGCTATAAGGCCTCCTCTACCAAAGCATTACCTACTAACTTACTTAGGTACACATTTATCATCTATTTGATATTAATTATCTAACTCATCGAATCATTTTACCGGTCTCCGTATAATCTAGTTACACACAGTTATCAGATTTTTAGATCTACATTTTCAAGACTTCTGTACATGAGAGCTCTGAATATATTGCTGGCCGCTTGGTCTATTCTCTATAGTTCATGCCATGACATTGTGATGATCTGACCGACTGTGGTGTTAACGACCATCCATTTGTCAATTCTCTTTTAACGCGCTTTGTTCTGTCATAGGGTGACAATGTTGATTACGTAATATAGATAGAGTCAGCCATATAAAAAAAAAGAAAATTGATACCACTTATTATCCGTGCCCTGTATCACATCATATACGGTGTGTCCAAGATAACGATGGAATACCATATTAGCAAAGATTGGTGTTTCTAATTTTTTATATTAGAGTCTCGATAACGGTAATAGATACGCAGTGGGTTTAATGAGGTGAAAGGTGAAAAGGCCATTATATATTAGGTTCCTAAACTTTTAATAACTCTTTTGGTTTGTGGAAATCTTAAATATAACTGATTTCTGCAATATTTATGTTTCTTCGAAATTTTCTGAAAACAAAAAAAGTGTAGGTACCCTATATTTGATAGCCAAATCGGCAGAAAGTGCTTATTTTAGGTCTGTTTTTTTTAATCCAAACGCTTGTATTGCTTTTATACTACTCGTCAAAAACAATAGAATATTTCAACATTTACTCCATCTAACCGACTTATCGACGTATCTATTACCGTTTTCGTGATCTGGACGGTATCCCAACCTTATCCTGAACACCCTGTATAGCTAGGTATGAGGGATGGAGATATTGTGACGGGCTGAAAGATTTCGATTACATATTGTTTGAATATCGGTGTCAAGGATCAGTGGTGGTTGAGATTTGTTTCTATTGTAAGTTATTCTTCGAGTGTGTGAACTGGTGTGAACGTATCGATTTTTTGAGGACGTATGCAGAGGTTCATATAGGTATAGGTACATTGTAACAATACTTGCTGAAGAGATCAGAACTCTACTTTCACGATATACAAGTTTGTTGAGAATTTTCTGTCACTTGCAATTCATTTATCACGAGGGGATTACTTGGCAGATTTGAATGAAACTTGACACAGTAGCAGCTCATATCCTGAGACATCATGTAGGATAATACAATATCGAATGCTGTTTAAGAAATACTCAATATTTCTCCATGAAATATAGATGGATTTGGTATTGGGCTCGCAGTGTTTTTCGCAGACTTAATAAATGGCAAAAACTTGAACTATATTAAATTATAAAGAATATCATTAGAAAGCAAATACTCGATATTTCTTGTTGATTTTATCGGTTTTTCAAAACGAAAATTTAAGATTTCAATTTGTTTTCGCGACAATAGGTACTAGTATTTTTTTTCAAACAATAAGAAGTTTATATACATACTTTTCAAGAGTGTCTGATAAGTCTTTTTTTGTATGATCATTCTATTTTACATTGATTAACATCTATATCTATGACATTAAGATGAGTTTACTCGTTGCTAGGCGAAGCTCATCGTCATACATTTTGAAGCGAATAAACAATTTCAATTTAATAGTTTTCAGATTTTTAAATGTCTCTCTTTTAGATTTTCGGCTTTTTGAAGATAGTATTAGAAAAACAGAGTAGAAACATATTCCCAAAAGAAGATTGGTGCGCTCTCTTGAACTAACGAAGTTATGAGAATTATCATCGATACACGTAAGGATATTTATTCAACATACATCAAGCATGTTCAGGGCTAGGAAAACCATAAAGAAAACAAACCAGAAATCTCCTTTAGCAACCCTAAGACGGTGTATGTGGCCCCTCGTTATTTTAGGAGAGCACATTAATTTTCTGTTTGGTATGTGTTTCTGCAATGCTTCTCTGCTATTATATCCAAAAAATCGTCAAAATAGACCTCTTACCTACTCAGTACCCCTGTTCCATAACTTTGTTAGTTTAAGGGAACGCACCAATTTTTAGTTTTGTGTTTCTAAAATGCTTTTTTCTGCTACATTCTAAAAATTAGTTGAATGTCGATAAGAGGTACAACTAAACAATGAATAATATATTATTCAAGAAGATTTATTTATACCAATTCTCTAATACATCTTATATCGGTCGTGCAAAAAATAGTATATCGCAAACGGTAAGGTTTACTATTTTAGAAAATATGGATTGTATTCAACCAGAAATCCATTCTTACCATTCTTAACACTTAATATACTCGTACTATTGTAGTCTCCAGTTCGCTACTTAATAATGAAATAATTTTTGTTGCTGCCAAATTTTACCCGTTTTGATCCCCCTTATATCTCCATTTTACTGGATATCACACACCAGTGCAATATAGAGACGTCAAAATTAATTGATTGCAATACTACTTCATATCGTGGCACATTGGTACACCCGTCGAAATCCTCGCAACATTCATGAATATTACAATGACCATTTGGGCGTATATGAGAACAGTGATATATTGATATCTTCTCATGTTAAATGAATAAAACTACTCCTCGAATGTGGTTGTATAGTGTATATGTATAATCCTCTTGTATATCCCTTAAAATGTGTCCGACTCAACACTTGTCTTGTTCATTACAATGTGAAATATTGCAGAAGAGGTATTGTTGCAAATTGGATCAATTTATCCTTGTCACATTTAAACACACACACACACACACAGAGAGAAAAGTCCCCAATACACAATCGGGATTTATTTGTGGTTTGGGCCATAAAAGGATTATGGTCCTGTCTCGTTATACTCGCCATGTTTAGAGTGGGTGGGTCTTTATACGCGAATAAATAATAATGTCTTCAGTAGATAGATCTTTTTTTACAATAAATCTACACATTTTATAAAATCGTTGTAAGTTCAATTGTGTTATGAAATTTCAAACAAATATGTATTTTTGGAATCGAAATGATAATTTCCACTAAATATTTGTTGTCAGTTTCCGGCGGGCATAGGTACCTACATTGCGTTCAATGATGATTTTTCATGAATTCATGTTCATTTGAAGAATGTTGATTAATCTTTCCAAATCGATGGATTTATATGTAATCTGACATACTTTCTTGAAATTAATATTGTTAAATTTATGGTTCGTTCTAATCTTGGTCCATGATTCCAACTAGAAATTTTGATAATTTATAACCGTCAGCGTCACCGATCTGTAGGTACTTGCAACATACCTTCATTATTTTATAAGTGATTTTGATTTCTATGAACGCAAGTATACCGATTTTATCTCGTTGATACAAATCACTCCATTGTGGAACCTAGAGGGAATCTAAGTAACTTATGTTTTCCATCATGGCAGCACATAATATGTGTAGAAGATATGAGCGCTGCTTCAAGGCAGAAATAGGAGGAATTCGTTTTTCGCGTGAGTTGCTATCAACTATTTTGCATACTACTTCCGTTCATGTTGATTCTACAGCATGGCGATTGTGGGGAAATTTTAGGAATTTAACTGCAATTTTTCGTCTACGACAAATATGTGCATAAATTAATTATCTGAATCGTTATATTGATAAGATTTAATGAAACAATAAACACTAATGTTTATGCATTGCTTTCCTCCTTTCTTCCTACCGATATCGGCAAAACATAGGAAACATGTTACATTAAAAATAATTTTGATAGTCTTGCTTTCTAATTTTCTGAAAAAAACATATTTATTCTTCATAGGAGAAAAAATATAATAGAATAAGAAATTGATCTCTTAGAGCATATTTTATTATTTGGATTATTTCAATTATTATTATAATGTATTTCAGAGGCTTTGTAGACATCATCCCTCAAAAGCATTTTTAGGTTACTTATTTTGCTAAAATAAAAGACTAGGGAGCTTGTTAAGAACTTAATAATTATCGTTTGACAATTTTGATGACATGTAATGGGTTTGTTGTGGAGCCAAAGTCCTACTCCTTTCCCTTTGAACTGCTTTTCACTGAAGGTTCGAGGCTCTTACGAACTTCACACAAAAGCTTTTGAGAATCTCATTATAATATGAAATAAATAAAGATATAAATAGAGCTACAAAGCAAATGAAAGTAATAAAATAACCATATATAATTAATGTATATCAAATAATTTATATATTATTTTATTTTTTTCAGTTCTAGTTTTTTTTCTAAGTAATTTTTTCACAATTTTGAGAGATCATGTTAAATAACTCATACGCCTTTTAGATGGTGTAGAAACGACTTCTACTAGGCAATTATTTTATCATACAAAAGATTATTTTTGTTGGGAATATAATTACTTTAGATTTATAGAATTTTTATTGAAAAAATAATAAAAATATTTTGAATAATTAGCGGTTCCTGAAATGGGTGAGAAAAACATTTTTGACAATCTCAGAAGAAACTGGAATGAGAGTTTAATTTTTTTGAATAATCATTAGTCAGTAGCTTTGACTAGACGTCTGCTTCCCTGGTTGTCCGTCACCAAATAAGAGAATTCTTTGACGTTAAGATACTTATTTCAAACTGGCTCAACACAAAACATTGGCAGACTTAGCGCGAGTCATGTAGCCAGACACAGCTCCACAACGTCTCTGATGATCATATTACAACTAAATGCTGATCTTTCATTTGTTAAACTATAAAAGCCATGTAATACTTGTTCTCAGATTAGATATAATCTTGTCTTGTAATTGTATACTTGAATGTGAAATAAATCTTTTTAAAAAGGTATTTCTCGGTCATTGAAACTTAACTGGCGCTGCGAACAGGATATCGTCGGTAAATCAATAAAGTTATCCCTTCAGTGCGATAATAGTTTTACTGTTTTCTATCAAGAAATTCGGACGATATCACGAACAAAAATTAAAAAAGACATTAGTGACCAAGTGCAATTACGAGGTGCATCAAAGGTTATATCTCCGGCCTACATCAGAACCCTTCAGAGGAATCCAGGTCGAAAAGACAGGCTCCAGTTCCTCCAGTGAACCAAGAGACAAGGAATAAGCTGGCAAATGATCCTTCTGTGCATCATCCTGTGAGTCATTTTTCCTTTAATTTAATTTATTGGCTAATTCTCATCTGTAGAATCTAGTACAAAAATAGAGTTCCTTCAGAGAACATATTTTTATAAGATAAGATTAATTTTATTCATTTTCGAATAATTTTTTTTTACAAAACATTCACTGCAAGATTTGCTTGATTTTTAAAATCATTTATATATAGACAAAAATAGTGAAGTAATTAATTTCTCTCGATTTTTTTTTTTTTTTTTTCAATCAATTTATTTATGAGCAAAAATCGTAGTCGATCTAGATCACCTATACAGACGGACAGTTTATTAGAACAACTCAAACAATTGAATATTTCTTCCACCAATCAAACATCAAACATGTCTAATCCAATCACTCAACTTGAAATTAGCATGGCCAACAACCTTCTGCCGAAATATTCGGGAGGTTCGAAAGACCTTGCATATTTTATTAGACAATCCGAAAAATACATTGTACTTTTGGAAACGAAAGATAATGCATTGTTCAACACCCTGGTTCTAGAACAAATTAAAGCTAAACTTTCCGGTCCAGCTAGGGATGTCATAATCAATCAATCTTTTGAAAATTGGATAAGCCTAAAGAAAGCCCTTACTGAACGTTTCGGCGATCCTAGATCTGAAGAGCTACTTGCTCATGACTTAAATATTTCGATTCAAATATATCCTCAAACCTTTTCCGAATTTTACGAAGAAGTGATCTCCAAATTACAAATTCTTAAAGAACATTTAGCGATCAATACTAATGATGCAAGTGTTCGTAAATCAAAAGAAGAAATGTATACTGAACAAGCCCTTGCAATATTCAAAGCAGGTCTTTTAGAACCCTATCGAGATCATCTCCTTCATATCTCTGTTCCTAGCCTCGAACATGCTCTGTTCGAATGCAAGAAACTTGATAATGAAAGATCCCAAATAGAGTTCGCAAATTTCCTAAGAGCTCAAAAAACTTCTAAATCACGTCCACTCCCGAAATCTCAATTTCCAAACTATCAATCTAAACAACTATCCCAATCTCATCATTTTAAGCCCCAAAATTCATCTTTCCAATATCAACAATTCAGGCCTCATATGTTGAATCAACCTCAACAGTTTCAGCCACAAATGCAAATTCAACCTTTACAATATCAACAAGTTCAACATCAAATTCCAAATCAATTCCTGCAAAACCAGCAATTCAGACCCCAATTTCCTCAGAGATTTCCAACGGAAAATAAGCCCACCCCACCCAAACAATTCCCTTCTAACTCTCAAGTTTTTAAAAGACAACAGAAACCACATGATAACTACAAACCCACACCAATGAGCATATCAACCGCTCATACATTCAGACCCCAAAATAGACCCCAGAATCACTTTAAGCAAACTGGCCCTCCCAGAGTAATGGTGGAAGAGCTATTTAATGTTGAACAAGACCACAACGCTGATGAAAACCAATATTACGATAATTATGAAGATGACTATACACATGACGAACAAACATACTTAGATTATACAGATGATCAATTTCAAAATTTAAATATAGAAGAAAACGATGATACCGAAAATTTTTAATTAATAGCCTCGGAATAGATATTAATAATATAAACTCATCGCCAAAACTACCTTTTATCTATCTTGCCGGATTGGACCTTAAGATTTTGATCGATCCAGGAGCCACTAATTCAATAATTAATCCGAAACCAGCTTTTAAATTATTTTCAAATTACATTTACGAATCAAAATTTTCTGTTAAATCTATTCAAACTACATATAATGGTTCCCTAAGTTGTCAATATCCCCTACTCAATGAGTTTGGAATTGAACACATCTTCGATATGTTTATAGTACCGTGGCATGAAAGATTCGACGCTCTTATTGGTAGCCAAGACTTTGATATTCTTAAGGCTCTAATCGATTATAGTAACCATATTTTAAAAATAGGAAATATTAGAATACCATTTTATTTTGAACTAAATCCTAGTTTATTTAAACCATATGAACAAAAGCTTAATAAACCCATTCTTAAAATTCCTGTTACTATAGAAAACGGACCAGTAATTTTTCCGGAAATATCCTTGAATAACATTTTTATCCCTGAATGTATAACTTCAGCTTTAGATGGATACGTTCATATTCCAATTGAACAAGATCTACCATTATCTCATATCGCTATAAACTATCACGAACCAATTCTAGTACAACCCCTCTCAAAATTCCAACAATCTAATCCAAACTGTGAAACCAATAACATCGATATAAGTAAACTTATCCGTACCGAACATCTCAATCCCGAAGAAAAAAGCCAGATAATATCACTTTGTAAATCATTTAAGAACGTCTTTTATAATGAGAACTCCGACTTATCATTTACTCACATGGTAAAACACAACATAAGAACTATTGATGAAGAACCTATTTATCAAAAATCATATAGGTATCCGTACCACCTTAAGGAAGAAATCCAGAATCAGATTCAGAAACTTCTAGACAATAAGATTATAAAATCCAGTATACAAAATGATGATGATGAGAAAATAAGCAACAATGATTCAGGTGAAACCAGACATACAGCACAAGAAAATCCAGTTTTTAATTTTCCAATATCTGAGAAATCTTTAAATTCTACCCATTATCAGATTCTACTGAAATATGGTGAAAAGAATGATATTGAATTCACAAAACCTTTTGGTAAAAATAGATATACTTTGACATTTAGAAAAGGACTTGACGAAACTGTACTAGGCAATATGTTTCATGAAATAATAGACCCTACGAAAACATACTACATCTACTGCCCAGATGATAACCTTATTCAATCAGCGTACAGAAAATGTTCAGAAATATTTGAGCCCAACGTTAAAATCATTAAAGTCAATACGTTTTTAGAGGACATACTTAACAAAGAAGAACAGATACAGATAATCTCAGATTATCACTCACATACCCACAATGGAATAATTGAAACAATAAAACATCTTCAGTCCCAATACTATTTCCCAAAAATTCAGGATCTTGTTACAAATCATATTAATAAATGCGATTTATGCCTTACTTCGAAATACGATCGAAATCCTCGAAAATTTCCATTTTCCGGTCCACTTATAGCCAAAAGACCTTTCGAAATAATTCACATAGATACATTTTTTGTTGAAAATAAGCGATTCTTAACAATAATCGATTTATTTACCAGATATCTTCAAGCATATGAACTTCCTGACACAAATTCTATAACTATTCTTAGCAAATTAAGACATTACTTTTCTCATCACAATTATCCATCACAAATAACATGTGACAATGCTAAAGAATTTTCTAGTGAAACTTTTAAGGAATTCATGTCCATGTTCCAAATTCGAGTTCACTACACCACACCTCAAGCTCATACGGGGAATTCCCCAATAGAAAGAGCACATTCTACTTTAATAGAAAAATTGCGTATCCTTAGGCAAAAATCAAAAGAAAGTACAACGGATATACTTACCACCGCGATCCTAATATACAATCAATCTGTTCATTCAGTAACGAATTTCACACCATTTTCATTACTTTATGGCCCATATGAAAACCTCAATCTACATGAGATCAACCTAGATAAGCAAATATTTCAGGACTACAATGAACACAGAAAACAAGAGATCATCCCTTTCTATAACGATCTATATCAAAAACAACTCAAGAAACGAACAAATCACTTAGAAAAAGTAAATACAGAACGTACCGGAAAAATTCCTAAGACCGATATTGTATATCTGAATACAGAACCTAGAAATAAGATTAAACCTAAATACAAGAAAGTGCTTCTAGACCCAAACAAATCAAATGAACAAACTCTTATCTCACAAAAAGGAAAGAAAATTAGTAAGCACATGATCAAAAACACCAAATGTTTTCAGATTGACAATGACACTGACAACCACCAACCAGGCACTTCAGCTGACACCAATTGACCCCCCTGGATACATTTTAGACGACTTAGGCTTAGCTAAATATAAAGTTAATTACCACAAAGTTTATTTTACAATAAGTATAGAAAGTATTGAAACAACTTATGCTAAATTATCTTTAAATCAAATACCTATAATGAATCAAGTTAAAAATGACAAACCTAATTTACTAACTACTTACAAAAGAGACATTGACCTTCTATCCGAAGATATCAACAAATTAAGAATATACTCCCGCCCTGACAAAAATCAGAAAAGAAGTCTGTTCGATGGCTTAGGTTCAGCTATTAGATATATTTCAGGTAATCTAGACCAAAATGATTTAATTGATATAAAAAATAATTTTATGAGAATAAATTCCAACGAAGAGAAGTTAATGACTGAAATCTCCAAACTACATACACTAGCAGGTCAAATAACTGAAAGATGGCAAAAAGATCTACTCAAAATTCAAGCACATGCAGAAAATGTTTATAAAGATCTATCTGATATAGAGGATAGACTGAATAGTGAAATAATTATTCATATAGAACTAGAACAGATTCGAAACTTAAGAAATTACATCCAGAGACTCTTGAGAACTATATCATTTAGTAATCAAGGTATACTTAATGTTGAATTGATTAACCAACGGGAACTACAAGAAATTTTCAATTATCTTAAATCGATTCACTCCCACACTGAAGTTGCTCCCGACATACCAACTTTATTAGAGATCACCAAAATTAATCTTATGTTTACTACAAAAACACTAATTTGTACTTTGAAAATACCTATATTGGCCAATGAATTATACCATCTGTCCAAAATAATTCCTATTCCTAGTACCCATAACAATATCCTAATACCACCCCATACATTTGCACTCAACTCAAAAGGATCAACTAAATGGACCAACGAAGACTGCATTAAAACGTTCTCTCTCTGGTACTGCCAAAAAGTGCCACATGAAGACCTCTGCAGCCTAGACGATTTATCACAATGCAATTTTGCCACTGTTGATAATAATTTTACTTTATTTACTCAACTATCGAATGGAAACACAATCATATGTACAAAACAACCAGAAGACATCAATGAAGATTGCTCAAAATCCTTTAAGTCTGTTAAAATTTCAAAATGTAATGCTATTCTAGGGAACACAGACTGCACGTATTCGTTTCAAAAGTATACATGGATAGGTTCAAATAAAACATTTTCACAAGAATGGCCTAGTCACCAAGAACCATCAAAAATTAAACATAGGTTAAATGTCAAACCACTCCACCTAGACGATCCAACTAAAATGATACCCCTATATGAAGAGCCCAAATTACTTCCAATCGAGTTCCACCAAGGACATTTTGGAATCACTCTTGCCTGCATCGTACTTATCATCATTTTACCATCATTTACCTGATAAGTAGAAAAATAAATATTCTACCATCAAGGAGACCAAGTCCATCTGCTATCATCGAAATTCCATTAGAAGAAAGAAAATTACCTAGATCAATCCTTAAGTCGAACCACGAGGACGTGCTTCAAACCTAGAGGGGAGGAGTCATGTAGCCAGACACAGCTCCACAACGTCTCTGATGATCATATTACAACTAAATGCTGATCTTTCATTTGTTAAACTATAAAAGCCATGTAATACTTGTTCTCAGATTAGATATAATCTTGTCTTGTAATTGTATACTTGAATGTGAAATAAATCTTTTTAAAAAGGTATTTCTCGGTCATTGAAACTTAACTCGCGGAACAACAATTCTATAGAGACAGTGCATTAGTTGTTCTAAATCTCAATCGAGAGGAGGATAATTTTGCATTGAAAATAGTTATGATATGAACGACAAAGTGCATTTCCACTTCCATGGATACGTAAATAAGCAAAATTATCGATTTAGTTGCAGTTGAAATCTACAATTAATATCTACTAATATAGTAGTTCTTTTTGGATCGGCTTCTGTGCTGTGAAGTTACCGGCATGTACCTGTTATCTCGAAGTCGTACTGTTTCTGTGACTTCTTGTTAGATAAAATTGAAGTATAGGGTTTGAGTAATATGTATTCTCTGCAAGATGGTGCAACCGTTCGCGGGACTGGGAAATCTATGAATAAAACGTTTTAGGTCTTCTTATTCTCTTGTTTAGCGATATGCACTGGCTTACGAGATCTTTCGATTTGTCAACTCTAAATTTCCTATTTTGGTTGATAATTCAAGAAGCAACCCACAGATCTTGATCGCTCTAAAAGAGAGTATTTTCCAAAAATTGAGGAATTTATCTTTAGTACCTAGGTAGTTTTGTAAAGTAAAAATATTTTTTAGGAAAAATTGGACTGAATTTATTAGTTGTTGCACTGAAAAATACAAAGTAATATCAATTCTATTGGTGCCTACAACAACAATTTACAACGGCACAACTTCAAAATTACCAGCACCATTAGAATTAATATTATTTTATGTTTTTCAGTGCAACAAATAATAAAGTCGCTCCAATTTTTTGTAAAGAAATATTTACTTTACATTTTTGTGGGCGCGCTTCTTGACACATCTGCTGTCGGTTTTTCGACGAATATTTTCAGTGTTCGCCGTTCAGATTTGGACGGGGGTTTGGCGCATTCGTTGTTTTTGGTGCGCGCGTGGCTATTGTGTTTGCTTCTTGGTCAACTATAATAATTCATCTAGTTAAATGATCGTGTTGATCACTATTAAATCGTAAAACTAAATTTTGATGTTTCAAATTATTTAAGACAAGATGAATGAATATACAAATTTTGATTTTATATAATGAACAAATATCAAATAAGCTCATCGGTTTAAATAAATTAACTATGGGTTCTCTGTAATTCAGTTTGAATAATATGCACTTTATAACTTTATTCGGAAGTTGGTTTCATTAAAGATTTTGTTGCTGAGCCCCAAACTGAAATTAAATTTTGAATAAGCTAAAGAAAAGTATATTAATTTCAGGTATTTTAAAGGTAAATCATTTCTTATTTTAAACAGAATTCCAACTATTGGAGCTATCTGTTTCTTCAATTTTTCAATGTGTTTGCACCATGATAGATTTTCATCTATGAAATAGGGAGTCCGAGAAATTCTAAAATAATTAATTTAATTTGATTTCTTAAATCAGTAGATATGATGACTTTTTATTATTTAGTTTTAGCTTATGACATTTTAGCAAATTGTAGATTTTGCTGATTTCATGCATCATAGTAATTTTAACTTCTTGGAGAGGTCAGAAAAGATTATGTTGAAATTAATTAATCATTGCTTATGAACAAATAGCTATTCTATAGAATCCACTTCACAAAGATCATTTTTCAAAAACCTACAAAAGCAGAGGCTTCGTGGGTAATAGAGGGTAAAATGAAAATTAATGGACACTATTTTTTTAATTTGCTTAGCTTTAATTGGTCTCAGAAGAAGGCTCATGTATATTGAACAGAATTTACAGGTATTCCTCACCTAAATAATGAATCAGTTATTTGGGATTTTAGAATCTGATGATGAAAACGCATAACAGTAAATCATTAGTTGATAAATAAATACCTACTTATCCCTAGGATAACAGAAATAATAACATAGGTGCTAGGTAAGTCATATATAATAATTTGTCATTTGTCTCCTATGGATCACTTGAGGTTCGCCGAAATTACGATTTCAACAAACCTGTTGAACGTTCACTAATAGCCAAAAAATATAGGCTTAGCTTTTACTTGTTATTTATTATTCGGAGATCTCAAAACATCACGGCGCAAATATACATATATCAGACTTAATTTACTACTGTAACTCGAAAACCGTAACTCAATTTAAATGTTGCTACATATAATATTTTATTTAATTACATATTACATAGCAGAAATACGCATATCACATATTTCAGACTCTACCATTGCAAAACTCGGAAACCGAAACTCTTTAAAAAATATTCAATTTAAACTTTTGTAACTTTCAGACTGTAACACCGTAACCAATGATTATTTTTTAAAATGTCCAATTTAAACGTTTCCGGATATGGAATTTTCTTTGAGTCTGCCGTCTCGGATTTTCAATTTTCGAGAAAAATTGTTCCCTCCACCCCCTTTGGTGGCGGTTTTTGGAGGAAAGGAGATTTCTCAACTCCCCTCTTTCAAATGAAACAAAAATCATCTAAATCGGAGTACGTTCACTATGCAAAACGCGCGAACAGCCATAAAAAAGCAAACATACAACCGAATAGTATACCTTCTCCTTTTTTTAAAGTCGTTCAATAAAAAACGCGCCCAAATATGCGCTAACTCTGATGGCGTTATGATGATGTATTTGGGATTATATTCAAATGTTATGTTCTACGTAATCAATAAACATATTAAAGATAATTAAGATCTAGAGATTCCTTTCTAAATGACCGAATCTAATAAATAAAAAGAAAAATGAAATAAGAGAACCATCAAAAGTTATGAAAATTCACAATCAAAAACTTCAGATTTCGATAACATTGAAAAATTCAGAAATAATCATAACTCAAGTTGAGTTTTTTGAAATTGGTAGATTTATTCTAAAATGTGAAATTAATTTTGTTTCTTTGCGTTTTTGATGTAAAATTGTAAAAACCTCATCATCAAATAGCGAACATAATTATTAAATCACTACCATTGATTTTGTCGGCTGACGACTAGTACAAAGATCTACCTAACATAGATTCAAAATATACCTCATTTGCCTTTTAATTTGCTATATTATAAATCCTTCAAATAAATTGTTCATAATCTGTGTCATGTGTGTGTGTGTATCATAATTTTTTACATCAAGCTCTCTCTTCTCTGATCTGTCACTCACATCACGCATTTGGCATAATTTTTCCACATATTCATTCGACTTTCACAATATGCACATATTTTCGCGGCTATGTATATATAGGCACCATTATGGTGGTATAAATAATAATAAACAATGTACGTTTCACCATCATACTGCTCCATGCTTTACGATATATTTATGTAGTAGGTACTATGTACACGCCTGATACGTGGACTGTTTAATGCCTCAATTTTAAGTCTCGACAATAGTACCGCAATAATGGCTTCTGTTTACATTTGAATGCAGTGCTGAGGTTGAATGATCTCGATAAAGAAATGATTGTGATTCGAAAATTTCCTGACTGAAAATGATTTGAGAAGAAACTGGACTTGGACATAAAAATTGTTTCTGATTTAAGGTTGATCTTCACCTTCGTTAACGACTATGAATTCGTTTCTAAATCTTTGAATAAATAGTCTAGAAAAGGGTATCAGTCTTTCTTGAATATCATCTCCGTCTCGAGGAATCAAACAAGCATAACATGAATATTTTTTGCAAAAACTAGGATCTATTTTTATTACTTGGTGCACTGAAACAGATAAAATAATATTAATTCTATCGGTACTGGTAACTTTGTAAGTTTTGCCGTTATAGGTAGGTAGAAGACTTTTGGTCCAACAATAATTGATGATTAAGTTGGCCGTCTCAGATTTTCAAATTTCGAAAGAAATTGCCCTCTCCCCATAACGGATATACACATATTTCAGATTTGAATTTTGCTCTAATTCCAAAACCGTAGGTAACTCTTTGGAAAAAAAAAATCAATTTAAACGTTTCCGGATATTGTCTTATCTTCAATTCTGCCGTCTCAGATTCTCGATGTTTGACAGAAAATCATCAAAAAATTTCATACAAATTTAGCACCCTGTAGCTCAAAAGTGAAGAACTCTAAGGCATGTTTTTTTCTTAAAATGTATCGAAAAATAATCTCATTAAATATTAGCATATTATTAAGATATACCCAGTATAATAGTGGAAGCATAGTTGGAATATCTTACATATAGTTGTTCATTCCTTATCTCACCCTTTTCGGAAATGAACGGACCAAATATGCCTACCTGGCTCAAGTAAAGAGATGAGCTCAAATTTCACATCTTGCTCACGAGGTTTTTTCTTTTTATTCAGTCGATATTATGTTATCTGTAAGTCTGTGACACTGAGATACAAATGTACATTTTTGAGCGTTCTTTGCATCGTGAATCTATAGGCTTCATTACATTATCTCGTGCAGAGATGGAGAGAAGAAAACGTTTTTATGAATGAAGCTTCAATTAAATTTTAGAAGTAATTGGAAATATAAATATGGTTTATAATGCCATTATTATAATTTTCTTACTTCTTCCTGCTGTTATGATACATTAGTTGCTAGGGAATATATATTGTGACGCCTTATAAGATAGAAAATATACTTACTGAGCAGAAAAGCATTGAACATTATCATATTATATTCGATGAAGTTAAAATTTGACAAGTTTGAAATAATAAGTAACAATAATTAAAACTTTCTTCTCTCTTTTGAAATCGTAGATATATTAATAAAAATATCTATTTTATATATCTATATTCATTCAAAGAGCATGTTGAGATTAGAACTATTTGAATATTTTGATGATCCAGTTTTCATTTTTATAATTGACCTTTAAAATAAAAATGTTGACGGTTGCAAATGTGCAATCAGAATTGCGGTTTGTATTATAGCAGACTGACCGAATTCCTATTAGCGAATAAATCCAATTTCGGCCATACTCAATCTGTGAGGTTACAATTACCAGCTAAAATCGCAATTAGCACAATTTCACGATTAGTGTTTGTGTATCTAAACGACCAGCTAGAGACTAAAGCAGATCGATTATTATATTCAAAATGTAACAAACATCCAAACAGTACCCCAATGAGTGATGAAGGTCTCGATATTCGTATATGCTCTCTCTACGTTCCATATAATCCGATTTGGCATCAATCCAATATGCCACAATATACTATCTAGTAGCCTTGTGTGTTTGTTTGTCCTGGAGGATAGAACAGGAACACGATAGCAGCAGGCGTATGTGTTGCACAAAGTGCCCTTCCCTTTTCTTCCCTATGTCAAGGTCATTTGGAACCCACCCGAATCCGGCTCGGTATTAGTTGGGTTAATGGCTACAGTGGAATAGGCATGTTCAATGCGTATAACTAACTAACTGTTGCCTTCTGATCATGTTGTAGGTACCTTTATAGGAGCTGTCATTGAAGGAATTTGTTTTAATATTATTTCCAAAAACTGATTCTCGGATATTGAGGAAAAATCATTACCTACTTGTAGTCTTGCTTACTGAATAGTTAAATAGGTTAGTTCTCGACTTGTATAAAGCATCTATATATTTATTTAAACGTGATTGTAGACAATTTTTAAGGCATACACGGAGGAGTGTGAGAATTGGTATAGTGAAAGTTTATATGGTGAAGTAGTGCACCCAGTTAAAATTTTGATGTGTTATGCATTAATATTTTAAAGTAAATTGAATGTAGTCAGCGGAAAGGTAAATTTTTCAAAATTCATTGAATTCAAATTTTAATAACTTTTTCATTGGTATACCTATATGTTATTACAAAAAATTGTCGTTTGTGTCATAGCCTTGCTGTTGAATATAAAGCAGACAGGGTTCGAGTTCCACTTCAAGACAGATTTTTTTTCTCGCCTATTTCTTTTCAATACATATACTATATATTTTTTAATCCGGGTCTATATTGAGATCTCCAGAAAATGTACAATTACATCAAATTTATATTGAGTGTTCAAGTTTTATCAATATTTGTTATTTTTCTTTATTAATTTTTATTTTTTTACCTGTGTATTTTATGAAAAATTGCTCTGAACAAAAGTTGTAGGTACTGATTACATCTATAACCTAAAATTAATTTTGATGATATTTACACTACGGTTCTTTTTTGATAATTTTTTAAAATGTTTTAATGGTCGCCATTTCGAAACTACTTACCCGATATTGCCCAATAACCAACTCGACCGAGATATTTAAGATTGATTTTTGTAGCAAATTTGAACTTGATACCTTCACTGCGACCTCTATCGTGTTAACAAATTTCGTAATATCCCATATATATATATATATATATATATATATATATATATATATATATATATATATATATATATATGAAAAGATGTAAAGATTTCGCTACTGAAAGATATGTACTAAATGACTTCGGTCTTTGCAGTAGATAGATGGCTATAATCACACATAGCCATAAACTACCAACGATGAAAACAACTACTCGGTGGACAAAAGCCCCATCCCGCATTGAATTATATCATCGCTGGCAGGTGCAAAGGATCGAGATCTATCCCGATACCAATTGCGGTAACTTCTAACACCTTTTTGTTTCATTATCTATGGAACACATCACTTTTGAACCAAGAACAGGATCACTGTGATTTCGACCTTATTAGGATCTCAGCAGCTGAACATATGGTTCGAGATGTGTCCAAAGAGTCAGAAAACTGCTGGTTCTACATCGACAAGCGATGACAACAACCAAACAGCGTGCCGCTTCCATCGCCACCTAGGAGTTAGAAGTTAAAGTTGAACGCAACCCACGTATCAATGTGAAAAGATGTAAAGATTTCGCTACTGAAAGATATGTACTAAATGACTTCGGTCTTTACAGTAGATAGATGGCTATAATCGTTGGTAGTTTATGTGTGATTATTTTGAGGGATATATTAATTAATTTAATTTCAAGAACTTTTAATACTTTTGCTAGTGGATTAAGATCAGGTTTTGGAGTGCAAAACATTTCAAATCTGAATCTGAAAGTAATTTTACCGCCCTTAAGTCGAAATATTACATTGCGTTGTATTATCAAATAAATAGCTACCTGTCATTGTGTTTTTTGAACTGTTACTAACATTAATTTTTAAGTTTCATATGTATACCCATTGTGAAGAATTAGGCAAACAACACATGCTAATGTCGTTTTGTACAAGCTTGCAACTGAAGTTATAGAACAAAATTGCCCAAAAAAAAAATGCTATTATTATATCTTTTTTAAAAGAAATCTCAATAACGTTTGAATTTAAAAAATAATAAATTATGGTTGAGATTTGATAACAGAGCGACTTCTAATTCTAATAAAGACGAAAATGTTCCTATTTCAAGCGATCAAAGCATTCTCGGTAAAATAATATTTATGTAAAGTAGAAGAAAAACCCGATAAACTTCACTTTCCCATCAGGATCATCGGAGACTAGAGTCTCAAAAGAACGTCCAATGATTAACTTTATGCTCACTGTTGTTTGATTCATTACAAAAATAGTTCATGGAAAAACTCGCGAATATACGAAGAAAGCAAACATCCAATCGAATTATGTGCCTCCTCCTATTCTAGTATTAATAATTAGGTTTGAATGCAAATATTACATAATCTCTCCCATGACAATTTTATGGAAGGATTTTTGAGCAAATGCTGGATATCACTGTAAATATTGTTCGTAAGGGTGCTGGCCCAGGATATAAGGAACTTATAGGTATATCTCCTATAGATATAGATTGTTTTATTCATTGCTAATAAAACTTTCTTCACCTCATCTTAATGTTTTATACAAATGCATACAATTTCTCCTCTTCTAATCTGTGATCAAGTTCTATTTCACTATCTAAGTACATACATCTCATACACATACATTTAACTGTCCATTCCTCCATTCCAATTCACGCCTGCATACAAATGCCAGCCTCATTTTAGTTGCGAGAAAGAAATACCCTACTAATTAGGTGTTAATTATGCATCCATTAATAATCCAGCAACATGAACTTAATCTGTTCGTTATATTACGTTGCATTTTGCAGCTGAACATGAGAGCCGTCTCTACTAACTTCACCTATTTGTAATTATATACATGGAATTGCAAAAGATAAGATGCTGATAAGTAAGTAGAGAGAGCTGCAGTGAAAAAACTGTTCACTCTCTGTAAGTCTGTCTGTGCTTGTTTCTATCGTGACGCTTATCTGACAAGACAGCACCGGGGCGGCGACTAGACTAGTGCCGGTCATTCCAGTGTTGTCGCACTATTTATGTAAACGCTAATATAAGCTAATGTACCAATAAAATGGTGCAGTATATTTTCAATGAACTCACACATGCAGAGATTAAATAGTTCAATGAATTAGTTCCAGTGTGCGCTTTTCTAATGGCTAATGGCCGATTTTGCGAGCTTTATTTATAATAATGAGCCATGAGATGGCAGTTCCTATAATTAGATAGTGCTATTTCTTTTGTTGGCATTTTATAGTTGCATTAGATATAAGGTTAATCTGTATGATTTTTTGTTAGTCAATTGATCCACATAAATATGACAAGAAAAATTATACATAAGTTACAACTGACAATCAACATATTGACTTGAACTATGAAGAATAATCTCTCTACTTTCAACAGCCTCTGTACTTTTGATAAAAAAAATGGAGAATTGTCATTAAAATAGATGAAGTAAGATTGTCAAAAATTCCAAACAATTGATAAATAACAAATCATTTTTATGAAATACAGTACCAGGTAAGAACGTTTGTTTTCAAACTATGAGGATGAGCCAGTGCAGCGAATAAACAAGAAAAATGAGATACAGGCAGTATTACGGTCACTGCCGATGTGATTGACTAAATTAGCAACATACATCAAAATGTTAAGAGCTTCCTCCAATTAGCGATACAAGAAACAGTCCAATCTCCTTCTGAGTGTCTGGACCCTTGGGCGCAATAAGTTCGCATGAGGAAAAAAATAGGAAGATTACAGAACTTCTAACGGCGCACTGCATTCCCCTTTGAGTTCTTCGGTCTCACAGAAAATTTGTAGTATGGAATAAAATAAAGTTCTATTCTAATGATAAACTTAGATAAAACATTATATTTGAAATTGTCAGCATCCCAAGATAGAAGGAGAACCGAAATGCTGATCTATCAGCAGAAGATTGAGACAAATCTGGAAAATGTGATAAACAACGAAGGAAAAACATGTTCAGCTATAAAAGAAAAATTACACAGCGAGCTTATTTCGCTAACCAGACGAATCGAAGATAAGAATATTAGGGCCTCTAATCATCAGGAAAATTATTATAAACAACCTTATTTTCAAAGCATGAAATATTGTGAAAATTCTAAAATTACAAAAAAAATGTTCAGTCATGTCTTAAGAATAGAGGAAAAAGGATGCCAATGAAAAAGCTAAACATTTACGATAACAGAATCAGCAGTAGGAAAGATCAGTTTCTATCCAAATCCACTCCATGTAAACCGGCACGGTTTTGGATTCAAATCGAATCTAGCTCCAAACTCGATCCAGCTTTTTCTTGGATCGAATCGGATTGAACTTGCATGTAAACGGTTATGCGGACTGGGGTCGGATTGAGACATGCGCAGTGCACCGACAGCAGAGGCAGAGAGCCTTTGTCTATGTTGTTCCTCGTTAAAGAAAGTACATAGTACAGATTGAAAATAAACCGAAACTGACAATATCGCAACGGATTACCATGCATTGCTTGCTCGTTTTCACGTTTATTTGACAGATCACGATAAACAAACATGATTCTGATAACTGTCACATCTCATCTGTGGTGCCATTACGCATGTCGAATCGAAGGTGGTGTGAGATCGCAACATGTAAACAGTATGTTTATTTGGGTTGGATTGAAACCGAATCGGATTCAAAATCCCGCATTTAAACGTTGTAAGTATAAGTGATAAGATGGCAAACGATGTTGGAAAATCGCTATTCTTGGAGCAACACTTACGTAGCCTAAACATAAGAATCTGCTTGACAAAATATGTAGTTGGCTATAAAATTCAAGTGTTGATGTTGTTTTTGACCAACGAACACAAACAGAGGAGGGACACAATTCGACAGTCTGTTTTTTTTTGGGTGTGCGTCCTGTATGTAGTAAGTAATCGTATTCGGATTTTGATGATTTTTGATTTATTTGAAAGAGGAGATATGAGAAATGGTCACATATCTCCTTCCCTCCTCCGAAAAAGGCCGCCGAAAGGGTTTGCCAAATTTTTTCGAAAATCTAAAATCAAAAATCGCCGAATTAAAGATAAGAAAATATCCGGACATACCAAATAATATTAAATCTATTAGTGCCTGTACTTGTGAACTTGGTGCCAAAAGTCTTCAATTTAACTGCAACTACACAACTTCAAAAGTATGAGCATCAATAGAATTAATATTATTTTGTATTTTTCAGAGAACCAGATAATAACTTCGGTCCAATTCTTTGTATGAAATATTTATTATTTAGCTGTCTACCAATGAAATAATTTTCAGAATTGGTTAATGGCTCTGGAGTATACCCCCTATATACATACTAACAAATTTTACCTTTCTATACTATTAATATAGATTGTGATTTTCAATAATATAAACCTTTAATATAATAGTTGAAGTAAGTAAGAGTACATATTATTATATGTATTTTATCGCAGATTCAAAATGGATCTACGCAGTGCTATGAACGAATATTATTGCCATTCTCCTCTCATATAATAAAATTATAGCACAAGGTGAACCTAAGAATCATAACGGCCTTCTCCACTTGAATATCATCCCTTATTCTACAGTTATCCTTCTATAGAATGGAAGCTAATTTCCCAAGTGTGTCTTGTATATTTTATGCATAAAGTCATCTAGTCCCGACTACTACCATAATACATAATACCTACGGTATGTGTTTAGAACAATAGAAAATAGAGAATTCTATATTGTAGTACTAATATAAGTTCGGTATTTTTATATTTTATTATACGTGAGTTCTACCCTCATTGAAAAGAATCAAAAAATATCTAAATTTAGGAAGAACTATGTCTTTGCGATGGACTTGATAAAGACGCTGTTACTCATAACAAATTTGTCTGCTTGGTCCTGTTACAAAAAAAATAGTTATCAAATTGGGAACTTACTGAAGAAAAATGTTTAAAATTAGCTTGAATTCACGAAATGCAAGAATTTCATAGTTCCTAAATATTGATTACCGCTCTATGAAATTTACTTCAAAAATCTCGTATCAAGAAAAATTTCCTGCACACTTTCAACCGTTGATTTTTCGCATTTTTCATCTCATCCGAGTATATAATTAAAAAGTTTCCTACTCATAACAAAGAAGGAAAGCAGCAGAGGCGTTAAATCAAATTTGAAGGCAGATGAGATTTTGATGCTTCAGCTAATCACAACTCGACTCTCAAGATGGAATGAAAATTGCATGTACCTAATCCCGTAAATTGAGTTTTAGTCAGCATCTTCACTGTAGAATAAATTAGTTTTTGGTATAATGTAATTTTATAGTGCGAAGATACTTGTAGTTTATAATTTATATAATGGTGCCAGTGTGAGATAATTTAAGTCCAATTCAGTTATAGCTAGGTTTATAAGTGTTTGAAATTGTTTCTTCTATTTTCCCAGTTAATTTGAAATCCGGACAAGCAGGGTAGCAATTCATTGATGAAACTCTACCTATTACAAATAAAAACCTTTGTTTGTCACCCTGCGAAACAAGTAGGTAGGTACACACTGCCAGTACTTTGAATGATCATTGTTTATGTATAGATAATCTTTCATTTAATTGAACATATGTATAATTGATTCTCATATGTATCTTGTATTATTAGTCATTGTTTATAAAAGAGTTCAAACCTCAAACTAATATTTCGTATTTCTACTCAAAAGATTTTTGAAAAGTTCTTAGATTGACAAGAATATAAACATAAATAAACTGGTAATAAGTTTCTCCACCAACTAAATTTACTTACTCTATTACCGGCTGATTGCGATCTATTCTATGAACTAGGTATACAATATAAGTAACTAAGAGATAATTCCGAAACCATAGAATAGGAGCATCATAGGAGCTTCATTGTTGAAGATCCAAAGTATTAACTCAATTATAAACTTCACCACTCTCCTCCATGGATTCCCTCAACTATAACACCTTTATTGAATTTAAAATGTGTATTTGAAATTTCCTAAGTATATTTGTTTCCATCTTCTAAAAATTTCTTACGTTAGGAAGCTGTTTTTTAGGTATAAGTATCCCTCTCGATCCGACATTTTGGAATATCCTTCTAATTAAAGGCAAGGTCAAGCCCTTAAATCTAGCTTTACACATTCGCTATTTTTTATTTTAGTACCGAATCCGATCCAAAAAAACAACTCCTTTGAAGTGTCTCTTCGCATGTCTTTGCTTGATTCATCCGAAATTGGAAAATATTGAAATACTACCTAATCACTTGTCTCTTTTTGCAGCAGAAAGATGTTATTGATTAACATCGAAACAAATACCTGAACTAATCTAATAATCATAGAAAATATATCCATCCAAATATTTCTCATCGTCACTTTGCATGCATCAATAATATTTCGAAATGATTCAAGTAAACTGATAACTGTTCATCGATTCTCAGTTTCAGTTCGTTTGAATGATTTGGTAACACTTATTTTAAAATCACCTGAAAAGAGATCAATTGCTGTAGATGTAATAATTAATATTCGGTAACTTAAGTGAATTTTAATTGAATGGGTGTATGTGAATCCTTTTTAGTGAAAAGACTAATAGTTTCAATTTAATTATTTGGCCTCTCAGACGAATGTTCTAAGAATTAATAGATTCAGCTTGGAATGGAATCTAAAAAATCTTCCGACATTCCAACTACTGAAGAGCAATTACTCACACAATAAACAGTAATAACAGAATAGATCTTGAAAAGATTATGATGAAAATCACAATTATTATCAATATACACATTTATATAACGCAGTTATCTATTCTATATGTTGACTTCATATGAAATTAAACAATTTCTCAACATAAGAGACATAGTGATTAATTAATTATCTATTATTGCTGCCATGGATCGTTGGCTCAAGACTGTAATTCCTCAACAGTCCAAAAGATTATTTCTTCTTGAAGTCCATGACCCATACTTTGAGAAAAGTTGGAAAAATCTTTACGCAAATGATATTCTACCTACTTAATCATATTCTGGCTAAACGGTTCAACATAAGACAAAATTTAATATGATCTGAACGCTGAAAAATTATGGCAGTACTAGTCAGACGATTTTTATGTTCTCGAAACACAATATCATCACTTGATGAAATATGCATGAAAGAAGTAGGTTTTATTTTTCATGAAATTGGATTTGGGGTGCAAGGCATACCTCTACATACATTTTGTTACACATATGACGGACTGTTTTCCGCTTAATTGTTTTTGAATAAATTAAGGGAATTATTTCTTAAACATTCGTTTCTTGTTGCATTTGTACATGGTGAGCTGGAAAAAAAGTTTTGAATAAACATCAAGTTCCACAAGTACCTATTTGAATTGGAAGAAGCGAAAATTTATAATAACTATCGGGGACTATTCTGAAGAAGTTAACATTCAAGAGGACGAATAAATAAAATATCATTCCATGAAACGTTAACATATAACAGGTCTGTCAGGAACTAATTTTGAAATGCATCTGACAGTTTGGGATCACTTCGTTTTTAAAAAAATGTAATTGGCTTTCCTATATCTCTTCACTCTTATTCCGGTTCGTGTCAGAAATGACATCAATTATTCAAACCACACAGCATTATTTTCAGAAACGTCTCAAATTTGTTTTTGTCGTTAAATTCCTCTTGAGCTTAGAAGCTTATTGTCATAAATTACCTAAAATGTTCAAGTCTGCGAAACGTCACATGCATAGTCACACCTTCGATCTCACCAATATCATCATCTCGACCCAACACAAACAAAGCTTCAAAGAAAGTCTTTGCCATTCCTCCAATTGTTCGTGGATTATATATTTTTTTTGTAGTCGATGTAGCCTTTTGTCGGAGCACGTTGCAAGCCGAATGCGCGCGCTCAACTTTGCTATGCGACCAGATTAAGATCTCTCATCATCCACAAGTTGTTTCCTCTATACCGGAGGCGATGAGCGGTATAATAATTATTATTGTTAAAAGGAGGCTTTGAGGAAGGTCGCGGTCGTGGAAGAAGAATGTGCACCCACCACAATGAATATGCATACCATATTATTGGTGAAGGTGGTGTGGCCTCAGGTGCCAAATTTCCGGTTCGAGATAATGGGTGGTATTTGATTCCTGCTTTTTAGTCGGCAGGTTAATGACTTTATCTCACAAAACTAATAAATTTTGTAGCAACATGAAATTATAATTAACCGGGCAGTCAGAGAAAAATTGGAAAATTATGGGTCGGGCTTGTGCGGAAGTAGGTTCCTTATTTTGGAATTTATTATAGGTGTCCATGAAACTTTGAGTAATTTTTCTCAAAATTCCACGCTCAGTTACTCAGTAGTTTAGAAGATAAGGACGGGGGTTTGGTCAATTTTTGTATAGTTTTCTGTTTTTTCAGTGTTTTTTAAGCCGTTCATTTTGTGATAATAAAAAAATACGTATATGAATTACTCATCACGAGCCTTTTTATTTCAGATGACACATGATGTGCTTGATTTTTTTATTTTTCTAGATAATTAGACCGCAGTATCAAAATTCATTTAATTAAACTTTACGTCCAAGTTGCGATGACCTAAGAAGGTACCAGTTTCAAATTTAAAATTTGCTAAATCTGTCATTATGACAGTAACGTTGGGTTCACTGGTTGCTAGGAGAAAATCTTCGGAGTGAAATTTACTTGCCGTTCAGAGGCCAGTAAGTTAATTCATACGATTTGAGAAATATAAACAAATGAATGAAGTTGTCGGCATATCTTTACAATATAACCTGTATTGAAAATGACAGAGTTAAGTCAATTCTAGACCAATTTCGATGATAGAACCAATTGGTTTAATTCCAGGGGAAGAAAACAATCGTTTTAACACATAACATCCTATTATTCTTGACAGGCGACGATTTCTGACTTATTAATATTTTAACCTCGTTATTATATGAAATCTTTTGTTTCATATCCTGCTACTTCCATCATTTTTGAAATAAATAATTTTAAAAAACGTTTCCAATAAACTTGAATGTTGAAAAGCAACTAAATTCTGAAATACCTACTGTCAACATTAATGATTTAAATTCAGATAAGATAAGACAGATTTTTAATCTATCTTTAAAATACCACTGCAGTTATTGAATTTAATAAAAATTTCGTCACGTATTTAAATATCTGATGGACCGTAGATGAGTGGGAGAAGCTCAAAGAAATAGAACAGAAACAGACAGAATGTTCTAATTCTATTATCGTCTCGATCATAAAATATAACCTTTTACTCTCTCTGCCATATATTTGAATAAAATCGATTGTGAGTTGGAAAAGGAAAGGGAAACCAAAACCTGGTATATGGATGGTTCACTGATGGATGGCTAAATCGGCCTAGGGACCTTCCACAGAAATATCTCTATCTCTCTATCTCTATCTCTGGGCGGGAGTTGCATAATGTTTGTGGCAGAAAGAATGCCACCCATGCCATTCGTATGTGCAATCACATAGGGATCAGAATCAATATATCAAGTGATATAATATAATAGATTATAATAGAAACTAGTAAAGGAATGTGATAAAGGTCTTGTGCAACTGGCAAGAGGTAACAAAGTTTGCCTTATATGGATACCAGGGCACAATAAGAACCTTCCTGGCAACGAAAAAGCTGACTCTCTGGATAGAAAACGCTCAGAAAGGCTTCCAAAAGACCCCGAGCCATTCTGTCGACATCCAAAACAACACGTCAAAACGGAAACAAGAAATGGGAGTCAAGGCTGAAAACCAAATACAGGCACGACCTAGAGCAAGCCAGTCAGGCCAAACGCCTAACAGACTGGCAATACAAAAGAGGAAAATAACCTACTTCTCCTAAAAAAAAGATCTGAGAAACTTGGTTGGAAACTCCATAGGTCATTATCCTATCAAAAACCACTTAAAAAAGATGGGTTTTGTCGAAGATGATTCCTGCAGATTGTGCACAGAAGCACAAGAATCTGTAAATTGAATGCAAAAAGTTAGCGCATAAAAGACTAAGAGTCCATGGAAGGGCGTTTTCCACCTAGGAGGACCTAAAAGCCTTTGGTACAAGAGCACTAATTAATTATTCCACGGAGCTGGATTTAAACCCAGAAATAAATTTACAATAGTACATCATCACGGGTTTGTACAAAAGACCTTAAGGTTGAGGTGCCCCACGAAGGTAAATGTCCCAAATAGTTATTTATCATTGAACTATATTCACTCATTCTTCCTATTTTACATATTTGTACGCAAATTTATAGGTGCTAACCAATATTCACAGAATATATGGCTATAAAAATAATCACATATATCAAACAATATTATTCGTTGTTTAAACAGAAGTCTTGAACATATTCAGTAGGTAATGCGACCTATATTCATGATTACAAAACTAGTTTCAATACGTGTGTGTACCTAGATGTTTTTTTATTGAAATATAATATCATGCCTTTGAGACTTTTCCAAAGTCGGTAAAAATATACTTGACATCTTTACAAATTAATTAACCACATATCAGACCTCAAATATAAAGCTCGGCTTCCAGTTTAGTCGACGATATTCTCATATCCCTTGACATGCCTTCAATTACATTATTTATTCTCATCAATATTCCCCTCGACTCGTTCTTGTCTACTTTGTAATAAGCTCGATTTAACCTGGTCTGACATTAATCGTCACCTGTCATTTTACGTGAACATCTTTCTGACTGGTTAACTGTTGATTTAATATTCGAGTCTTGTATTCGAAAATAGACCCCATTCAAATCACACAAACCGATGAAAATTCAATTTGTTGATCTAGTATTCATTGCCGGAAAATTGGGAAGATGAATGCATGATCATTTGAGATATTGGGGTATTATGGCGATACTACTTGCTTTGATATATTTACATCTGAATGTGTATATTGCAAAACATGAGCAAATAAGTTGCAAACCTCAGAATTTTCTTGGAAATTACACTCAATTGAGCGCTATAGTATAAAATTTATTCTAAGTGTACTATGGAGTAAATATATCGCGCTTTACATGAATTAGATCAGAATAATTATCAGTTATGTAATAAGCGAATGCGTCATAATATTGGTTACATTCAGACAATATTGAGAATGTTCAGATTAGCACAAGGGCTTCAAATATCATATTTCAATAATTCCTATTCTAGATTGAGTTCGTCTAACAAATATTTTTGTAGAACATTAGTAAGACTCCATTCCAACATCTGTCAGAAACAGTTTCTTATAATCAGCATTCTGCACAATAGCTCAAACGCGTTCCAATGCAAGCTGTTAGGTTTCCGTTCCAAGATTTCTCACAGTTTGCTAACTATCAGAAGGGTTTGCGGATTTTCTTCTGACCATCGATATGGTGCATGCGCAATGTAGTAGTTGGCTTGTTGATCATCGTTGTCTTCAGAGAACACTATTTCGTTGTCGTGCTTTTTGCTTGTTTTATAGTTTTATCAATCACGTATTATGAAAGTTATGTTTGGTTGTTTTATTAAATTTCTATGATTTCTATTGTGGTAGTGTAATCATCAGATCATTTGTAGTGATATTTTATAAATCTTTCACTTAGTTTTGGAAAAGATGAGTGAAGAGGATTTCAGGGAAGTGAGTAACGTATTATCGTTGGAGAGTGATGATGAGTACTTAGAAATGCTCTCGTCGAAAGAAGAAGAAGATAATATATTTAAGTTTTATTTGAATATAAAGTGAATGATTCGTATCATATAATGTAAAACTATTATTTTCTAGTTAAATTGAGCCTTAGTTTTCCGAAGAAGTGTTCTTTGACCATATTAAACTCCAAAGGCTAACTGCCAATAATCACCCTGTAGAGATAGTTGATGTAATAAGGCCAAATGAATATGAAGAAAACATCGAAACTAGCTAGCTATATTAGAAACCAAGTTACGATTAATTTACCAATTATTTTCATGATAAATGTATATTGTTTTGGAATAAATAATTAATTGGTGGGTGTGACTTGTGGTTTTTTAAATTAATAAGTGAAATTTTAACATTGGAGGGCTAAGAAATATGTAATAATTAATAAAAAATGATAAAATATTGACTGCTTTGAGATTGGGTAAAATAGAAATATTATTTTATTTCATATTCAGAAAACCACCAGTCCAACACTTAAATCTTATATCATTTAAATTGTGGCAAAAATACATTATAGAATTCTTTAAAAAACTTTGATGAAGTCTTATCTCTAAAATTATCGTAGCTGATGAAAATCAAAGAACGTCACTGGTAAGAATTAATGTTCTCCAAAACCTTTGTAAGGATATTTTTTAACTATAACGTTTCGCCAGGAACCATCTTCCACATATTTGGGCATCCCTGTATAATAATATTTATCATTATTCTTATAATGAAAGTTTCTGAAACATCCTACAAATACCACATAAAAAGTTTTCTTAGACATGGGAAACTACAGTTTAACGTGGATTCCAAACAACAGATATGTCTCAAGATAAATTACAAGACGTGCCCATCCAAAGTAGCTGTACATGGGAAATTTGGCTATGCTGGTTTCCTATTGCATTGCGGGAAGAAGAGTACGCAAAGCGACAGCTGTGGACACGAACGCGTGCCCGGCTCATCACGGTCCATAGCATGTCCAGTCATTTTTAATTATTATAGTATTTCAGATGATTCTAAAACAGAAATAAGTATATAAAAAATAACAATGATCTCGTTCATCTTTATTTGTCCTTTAATTCTCAATTTATTGATAAAAGTATATGTCGAGGACATTAATGTAAGTTAACTCTTTAGTAAATATAGGTCAAGCATTTGCTGGCCGCATATTACAACATTTTTAATAAAGCCATTGATGCTCCATTTTCGATGTAATCAAGTGTGATGATGGATTTATATTAAAGATAGAAATTAGAAAATCTAGAAATGCATGGATTTATTTGAAATGTAATGAAATTGAATCAAAGACCTCTAAGCTCAAGAAGGCATAAAAGCATTCGAATATTTTGTCAATTTTCTCTCACTATTCAGTGGATAACCAATTTCTCTGGATTCAGTCTTGATACGACAATTGCTTCCAAGCAGCTCCCTCTCCAGGCGCCACTCACTTTATATATGAATCCTTTTTATAGACATTCTATTTTTTCCCTCCTCTACATTCGCCATATAAGAGTTATAGTCTGGTATAATATCATCATGTGTATGTGGAGCCGCATATTAATGAATAACAAGTTTAATTAGTTCTCGTTACCGAGAGGCGCTATGCAGCAATTAATCTGGAAGGGTTGAAAGGTCGGACAGATATATTGAATTAATTGGTATTTGTTGTCGGACTTGCTCGTTTTTTTCCAGTACTCTTATCGTCCCAGCGTGTGTTTGTGCCGGGTGTACAAAATTATATTTTCAATCTTGTTCCGAAGCCAAAGCAGTATAAATTGCTGAAAATGTGTTTTTTCTAGTTGCTCCTTTCATGAACAATAATAATAGAAAATATTAGACTTTATTTGAGTTGGACATGTGGAAAAGTTAGTAATAAATTAAATGCAGGCGTAAGAAAATGAAGGCCCAATATAAAAATAACAAAAATAGAAAGTAAAGGTACGACGATGCAAACCAGGAAAGAGGAAGACGAGGCTAGTGCCTTTATCGGTAGAAAGAAGACTATTGGCACAATTTCAAAAGTACAATCTTGTATTTTTTTGTGCACAATGTCGGTGCTAGGTATTGGAAAAAATATTCATTCAGTCGTCAAATTATTGAATAGTCATGTTCACATAGAGATTTTAAGACATAGCGGTAATACACATATATCAAGACTTTGCTATTGCTGTAACTCAGAAACCGTATAGTAGCTGTATAAGGAAAGTATTGTAATATTTCCAGCCATTGGTCTGTCTGTCTGTCTGCCCGTCTGTCTGTCTGTCTGTGGCAGCATTACCTCGGGAACTGATCGGTGTATTTTGTTGCTTTCTTTTTTATTTTGTTTGGTACCAATACCACTCGCCGGTGGCGCTGAATGAGAATCCTGTATACACTGGGTGCTGAGCTATATTCAAAAAACGTGATTTGCTCAAGACTGTAGCGCGAAAATGGCTCTAAGGATTTTGATTAAACTTGCCTAAAGTATTCTTCTGAGAGACCCTTACCATCCATATACAGCGCCATCTCTGAGAAAAAGCACAAAAAAGTTATGCTTGAATAAAATTCCATATTTTCCACATGTTTCTTCAGATTCTAGCTAAACGTTTCATCTTGATAAAAAATGTTACATGACCATTGTTGTTTGTCTTGACATGCTGAAAAAAATGAGTGGTAGCACCTAGGGTAGCACGATTTGACCAGAGGATTTTTACATTACTACCGCTATTATCATTTTCCTGCGAGCGGTAGGAAAGTCGTGTGAGTGGACACACCAGATTTTTTATATAAAAATATCATCAAAATCGTAGCACGTTTACTATGCAAGCCGCGCAAACGAACACAAAAAATAACATAATTGCTCCTCCGTTTGGGAAGAATGTCAAAAACTTCTAGCGAAAATATTCAATCTTCAGAGCTTAAACTTGATTCCCTCTCAAAATTTTTGGAGTGAAACTCGTAGAGCTTCATAAGCATATCGATTTGTTCTTAATGGAAGAGAAATAATTCCAGGTTTGGACGTTTAAAAAAGTGTTCAATCATATCTCGGGCTCGCGTTTGAAGTGTTCCATACTTAGGATTTGTGCTTGGGTAAACTGTGTTTGAAACCCTATTTTCTTAACTTATATCAAAATCAAGAAGTTTTTATATTTTCCAGATTGCTCATTTATAATTTTAAAAATAATTTATTCGTACCTATTACTTATAAGATGATGCATTCAAGAAGACTGTTTTCTAATTAACCCTACAAGTTATTCCTCCACTATCAGATATTTTTTATTGGTGGGTTAGTTAAACATATTCTTTATCTAGAATGAACTGAACCTCTCCCACAATTTTCCTTAATAACAAATTATAATTGTATTATCGATTTAATATGTAAAGGCCTTTATTATTATATTATTATTATTAATATTATGTTATTTCACCGTATCACTTAATAAGTAACAAATTATAACTTTTCCTTTTCGGTAGTTTCTGAGAAAATAGACAAAAAATAAGAGCATAAAGATAGACAGATCGACAGATAGACACCACAGTGATCTTAATAGTGTTCCATTTCTTATCAGATGTACGAATCCCTAAAATTGGAATAATCTTTCAATATGTATCTATTTTGATACATTTCAGCAAAATTGTTGAAACTTATGAAGCATTAATATGAAAAATAAAATATCTTGTACTTTATGGCAAAGTTATCTAGAACTATATATTGATTTTATTGGATTCTATCAGAGTACTGATGTGGGCTTCTAAATATCCATCCAATAAATATTTTGACAGTTCAAAGAATACACCATGCTGTTTAAATAGTTTGGCTCATTAAGCTAAAAAAAACAGACAATAATTAACCAATAACCATAATTGCAACTATATTTCATAACCATTGCCAAGTTGCAGCATTGTTTCATAGATTCTAGAGCACGATCGTCATAAATAACATCTTGCGCACAACGTGTATGTTTCAGTATTTCCACAAGGAATTTAAGTACACTATTTTGATTTATAGCTCGTTTCCAACCGACGACATTGACAAATCTTCTGGGTATTTGCTCTAAATCACTAAAATGCCGATGTTGAAGAGCACCGAGCGGCGTTTTATATTGCAATTTATTACTTGAAATTTCAAATTAATGTTGTGACCTGTTTACCTGTCTATAAGGTATATACTTAAACTGACACTTCAATTTGGGAAATGTAAAATTTATGGGGTTCATACGCTGAACACTGAACGATGTAGGAAGCAAAATCAAATCACAATGGTAATTTTTGAATTAGTAAATGGCTCGTTTATGAAATTAATCCAAAGCGTTTAGCATTTCATCGGAAATATGTGTTTAAAATTGCTTTACTTTATAGTTAAAGGTCTTTTGAGGTTTCTTGAATTAGTTTTTCATAAATATCATAAGCACCACCATCAATTTTGATTTTTTTTTGTAGGCGTATTCCTTTATTTTGAATCTCTCAATGCTCATCTTGGATAATTTTTATTCCATGAAATGATAAACTAGTTTCAAGATCATCAAAGCAGCTATTATGGGAATGACTTGAGCTTTTATAAATTTGCATAATATCAGCAGTCGTATTCATAATAAATCTTAGTTGCCTACTAGCTAAATTTGTTTTTAGTTACTATGGTTTCGATGATATCAACCTTAAGAGTTCTAGTATCAAACTAAAATAGCAGGTACGGATGAACACGGCTGATTGTATTTTGAGATAGTTAATGTAGTGGATTATTATTCATCTTGTTGTTTTAGATAAAATCCTAGTTTCTTATGCCTATATCTATTTTGGTTCTTCTTCTAAAAAATCAAAAGAATATTGTACCGTATATGAATGACTTCGCAAGCACTATTTTACATGTGCGAAAACGATTTTTTATTTTCGATGTTGAAACATTTTTCAAAAGTAATTGCCTCATATCGAGCCTCATCTACTCCAGCTATTATCCATAAATTACTAGAAAATGGATAAAGGCTACAATTTGTGATATCCACGATTCCAAATATTATCAATATCGACTCGTGTATGCGAAATTTATCATTATTTTTTAATACTTTGGTGAACTTTTGTGTAAATAATTGAAATACATAATTGGAAATTAAAAATATATATGCGTTGTAGAATATACAGTTCTGACGTCCAAAAACATAAATTATGCATTGTTCTTTTACTATTATTCACAGTCAAAAGTAATTACGGTACCTACTAAATATGATACACAGCTTAAATTAGTAAATTAAGTAGGTATATCTATCCTAATATCCACGATGCATATTGCTTATAAACAGTTATAAAATATAACTGTTGAGATTGCCACAATAATCTTCATTGGTTCTGTTAGTGTGAGTTTAAAGTAGGCTCAAAGATTTCTGTTTCTTAATTTAGTATATCTAAACCCCGAATACCTTACTGGCTCTTGGTATAAAAAATCGTAATGACACATTTTCTCTATATGAAATAAACTAAAACAATTTATTGATTTAATATCACATTAGAATTCATATGAGATATAGATCACGGAAGGATGAAACACTCTAAGAGAAATTAGTTTAATTCTCACTTTAGTTATTCCTTCTACGGTAACTGGGTTAAATACGAAATTCAACAATTTATTGATATCGTGCATCTGCACTATCTTGTTTTGTTGTGAAGTATCTACTTCACAACAAAATAGTAGCTGAATCACTAATATGATGTTTCTTACTAATTCCTTGGAAAAAACATTCATTTCTTATTCAACAATTTTATTTTTCCTCCACTTTCCCATCGTTTTTCCTCCCGATACGTTGTATCAGTAACAACCAGTATTGTTATGGCATAATGCCACTATCTTGACACAGAAACCAGAATCGGCCGAACGTAGAGAAATCTCCTGGTGCAAATCCCTTACCCGGAATATATTGTCCGGAACTGTAACGCCACGTCGTTGTTGTTTTCTTTTTTTTGGTGGAAAAAGTTTCCGCTGCAATAAAAAGCAACTAACCGCAATAAATCGGTCTCCTGGTGGCGGTACGGACATTTTGTATACTCAGTGTGTGAGTTGAGTTTTATGCGCCTCAATAGGATACGAATTCACCACGTCCGAGAGCGTATAGGTACGTTCCGAACTTGTATAAGGATTGAAACATATATTCGATGAGTTTTATTGGCGCATTGCATTCTGGTTTTGCTCATAAACAAAATCTAGAAAAGTATTGAACCTTGCACCTTTGAATTATTTTGAAATTTCAGGATTCTAATCACGACGAAACAAATGATCTCTAAAATTTCAATATTTATTGTTAAAAGAAATTCCAAGGCACACAAGTTTTTAGTAACTAAATTGGATTCACTTGAAAATTTCAAATCTTCTCATCATTCTTCAAGGATTGCTTGTGAACATTTAGGGTGTTCAAAATAAAGCAGGCATAACAAAGTGATTCTATATGAGCTACGGTTTTGTTTTCTGGGGTACCAAATGCTGGATGAAAATACATCGAGTAAAATATTGCTTAGTTTTCTCTGAAATTCTTTTGACAATATTTATTGTTAGATATTATCTGGATATCTGAAACACAAAGTATACTTGTCTAAATTTGATTCTATTGAACATTTCAAATACCTTTTTGAACGAGGTAACACCTATGTGAAATAAGTCATCAAAAGAAAACCTAAGAACTTTGTTGAAATGTATGGATATCGCTGGAACCTAATACATTCGTCTATGTGAATAAGAGACGTTCCTTAAAAGCTCAATATGGGAAAAGAGGCACAAGAGCTACTCTACATGTTTATCTGATGCGAAGTAGTAAAATAGGTCAATTGATCCCATATGAAATGCTCCAAACTTTATTTCTTTTCTCTGCAAGCCTGTGCTCCTTTTACCCTTGATTCGCAAAAAAGCAAAGCTGTTCTGGCGAAAATCCAGTAACTTTTTTCAAGGATTTAGCAAAAACAGCTCAATCCACCCAGAATGTCTAAATTAGGTTCGTAGGTTTAGAAATGGTATTGGCTACAAGGGTGAAAATAATCTTCTAAAAAAATAAAAGTCAATGATTTATTTATAGAATTCCTCTGTTTTATAATACTTATGAACTAAGTCTTCCATTTCAGTTAAATTCTAGAGATAAATTTCACATGTGATCATATACAGAAACATGTTAATCAAGTTTGAATTTATAAGAAACATGTTGAAACAATTCAAATACATAATACTAGATTTCAACAGACCACTAGTTGTATGTAGTTAATACCTCTAGAACTGTTCCAAAACTAGAGCACATGCAGAGAGTTTGGGAACTGGGGATATAATTAACTTGGTTTATCTATTTCTTTCTAATTGCGGCACATTGTCGTGATCAAAAACAGAAGTGATTTAGCGCTGGGTATTATAAAGGAGGAGGCTTTGCTTGCTTGCTGCTGGACCCTATTAAACTTGTAGTTAAGAAAAGGGTCTAGACCAAAATTGGGAGTGAGTAAACTGCACTAATTGATCTATAACATCTTTTGCCTATTGTCTGCCTGAGATAATGCAAAGCAAGATTCATATAGGAATATAAGGTTGTTTAAATATAAAAGAGAGAAAGCGATCAAAGTTGATATAGAAATCAATCGTATGATGATGGCTATAAAAAACCATTCAAGTTAATAAATGCTTTAGGGGTTATTTATTTTGAATTTTAACTAATCTTGAGGATATTCTCAAATTATTGGGATCTCCAATATGAAATATTTTGTGAATTTCCAGTCGATCTCTTCTTCTTTAAATGCTGTACCTGTGTGAGTGTAGGCGATTTCTCTCTGTCTTGAAAGTTTCACCATTGATATGTTTCAGCTTCATAGTCCCATTCGATTACCTACGACGTTTGGTGACCCATCGCGAAAATTTGTGAAACGCATCATTTTAAAAATATACGGGAACGTAAAGTTTATCAGGGGATCTGAACAGCATAATTTGAGAGGTCTTATTACTTGTAACAAGGTTGCTGCTGCTTTCTCTCGGGGCGGCCACCATATAGCTGGGATCTAATGTATGGCAGTCATCAGACGCGCAAACCAAAGGCAACGAAAGCACGGAACCCTTATAAAATCACTCATGTTCACCTCTATTTTTTTCCTCTATTTATCTGTCACAGATTATTTTCTCCATATCTACATTTTTTTCATTAATTACTTATACAGAATTAGGTGACCAAGTCACGAAAGTATAGCATTGAGAATAAATTCTTGTATAGTCAAAAGGCTTGATATGTGGAATTCTAGAAAATCTATAATTTTTCTTAGATACAGATATTCTGGAGGAAAATGTATGAACATCTAAACTACCTACTACGCTTAGAACATCTGAAATATAGAGTTTCATTCATAGTCTACCAGATTAATTGAATGAATTAATTAATTAATGAAAACTAACTAATTATGAAAACTGACTAAATTATAAACTTTCTGGTAGGAAGTAGTTCTAAAGTGTCTGGTTTTGACATAGCTCCTCGTTTTAAGATTTCTGAAACGGATACAATCATCTTTTAGAGGAATACTTGTCTGTTTGCATGTACATATGTATGGGTGAAAAAAATCTGTTGATACTTAATCCTTAAGCCGCTGATTTAAATCCAAAAGTTTGAACTTATGGTTAAAAATCATGACGTGATCTGGTCAAGTGCTCTCACCTGAGAAGTGAACGTCTTGTATTTGGGCTCTGCGCATGGGTTTTCCTATAAAATGCGAGTGATCCGACGTAATTTTTTCAAGATGTTTGGATTCAAGTTGTGAATGGTCAGATTTCATATATTTTCCTCAATATATTCTGAACCGTTCATTTTGTAACTTTGAAAAAAATAAATTACTCATTACGAACAATTTCATTTGATAGGAATGTCACATGATGCAAAAAATCCATTCCTCTCTAGTTTGCTGTAGTAAATTAACCCCCAGAATCAAATTTAGTTCATTTACACCATACATCCTTATTGTAGGCATCTAACTATGTAAACGTACCAAGAGAGAAGGGAATAAATATTTTCAGAAGGATGATGAATCAAAATGTCAATTTAATTTTGAAAAAAATGTCTTAGCTTAAAATTTTTCATTTTAAACTCATTAGACGACCGCTGATCTAGATGATTCAAGATTTCAACTTGAGTTGAACGAATTATAAGGTTAACTAATAGCGTTTGCTATTCCTTCTTCTTGCGTCGGTATTATGTGCAGTTGGTGCGCCCCCACTTATTCCCGGACTAGGTCGTTAATTTATGTTGTGCCGACGAGAACACAAGCGACAAATACACACACACACACACACACACACACACACACACAAAGAAAAACTTCGGCAACCGACTGTTGTTTGTAGTAGAGGATGTGGGATAGAACAGGAGAACAGCAGAGTGTGGGGAACGAGTAGTAGAGTCTCCATGAGTCTGCTGATTGTAGTGGCGCAGGATGATCATGAGTGATTTACTAACCGCATATCCTGGAACTGCAAGAATATCGCTACCCCTGAGGGAGTTCGTGCTTGCGAAGTTTTTCTTTTGTATGAACCGCGTATACCTACTCACATTTAGAATAGATACCGAGAAATTCCATGTTATTAGGAATCTGATTGCGAAGATAAAAGTCAAGTAATTATTCAACAATTAGAAAGCTCAGTCGGTTCGTGATAATTTTATATCCAATAAAACTTCTTAAATATCCTATCATAATTTCTATTCGTCATGTTCAGTTTCCCCTAAACGTTATACAATGTTTCTTTCTATTACTCCTTTTAGTTTTTCTATTGTAAGGCGTATGTATAAAGTAGCCTTTCTAAATCTTCATTTTTTCCCTAAGATGACTTACAAAACCCGATCTGTTCACCGGACATTAATTCAGACTTAAAGCTCTTAGATGTTTTCTGGAAGAATTGCAAAAACGACATCCACAGAACCCTTTTCAGCCAGTGGTGAATCCATGACATAACAGTCTTACGGTTTGGAGCATGACCCCTATTGTTGTTATTAAATTGACGACGGAATGAATGTCTTACTGCTTCTATCCAGTTACTTCTTATGTAAGTTTCTACGCAAAAAGCTCATTGTTTAATTGAGTAATAAAACTAAAGACATTTTACGGGTATCACTTTATCCTTTTTCGACAGGCGCCTACTCGATTAATAACATATTAATTAAAATCCCGAGAAGATAATTATATTAGGAAAAACGTTTATTGCATATCAGAATAGGCACTCAGTAATCTATTATTGGGAAACCTGTACAATATCTTTAAATCCGTGAAATTAAGATATAGGAAATGCTAATACCAGACGAAAGATAAATAAAAACTACATAGAATAACATAAAAAATGGAGGGTGTTCTATTTAAAATAAAGGAAAGTAGATTCTGAATCAGTTGAAATTGGTTGGCTGATTCTAAACACCCTGTAAAAATTTAAACAATTTGTTTGAAAAAGTAAGGGAACTAGACCGGGATAAACGTACCTATGTCTATTGTGATTTTGTTTGGAAACAATCAATATTCCGAAAACTAATAAGTAAATAATGATGCTTACCTTCAATTTCACAGCATGTTCCTTTAGAAATCTGTGAGTTGATATCGATTTCTGGTCGAACCGAAAGTCACATAGTCTATATTTTTGATTGACTGAAAACCCCCGAAGAATATTTTCAAAATAATAATTCAAGTGGTATTCTAGAAATGGCTTATTCAAACTTTTTGTTGTACACCCAGTAGGTATAGTCAAAACAAGAGTTGCGTTTCGCTACAAGCATCTCCGATGATGTCAGTCCATGACAAAACTTTAGGGAAAACCATAAAACGCAAGTTTCAAAGAAAGGTGTCATATTTTGTGCTGGATTGCAATTTGGGTTGAGGCAATTTAGGTTTCTCTGTTCCTTGTACATAATTAATTTATGATGTTGGTGGCTTCTCCAATATAATGCCGTATATAATAAGGAAATAATGAAACAAGATCTAGTAAAATATAATGTTTTTTAGAAAGTAAATAAAGTTTAAGTAGACGCATTCAAATGTGATTTTGTCCAAACCTCTTGATGTTTGAGTGATATTCAGGGAAAGATTGAATACTTATTCTTTGCTAATTACAACGTTTCCATAAAATCCAACCTTGTGGTGAAACCCGTATTGGAAAACTCAACTTTGCTTTATCGTATGTCATATAATCTTAAAAAAACTATTTTATCCTTTCCTAGATTTGAATGGCGAAAATTCTTCACACGACTTTATTCATCTACAATAAGGTTACGAAAAAATGTAACCGTATGCATATGAATAAATATTATTTACCACAACAAATATTCTTCGTAATCTATTCCATTGAAAATTTGAATAATCTCCAGACAGAAGAAACATCGTTCGATACGATTTCTTTACAACCGTCAGGGATATTTTTATAACTCAAGTTTATAAATAATTCATTTGGTATAATTTAAGTACAAATTATTCTTTAGGAGACAAATTTAAATAGGTGCATGTTGAAAGGGTTTGTGAAAGTGTGGTCTACCCAAAAGCTACTCCATATTCCATGGCTCTCTATGTTGTATGTGTGATGATGGCACTCGAGTTCTTGTAACAGAAATCCTAAATTTACATATAGTTTCCATAAAAATACAAATCTGTGTTGATGTTAACACCAAGTTGCCAAGAGAGGGGACGAATGTAAATGGGTGTTGGGGAGTTACAGGTATACGTGTAAGCCAGTTCATAATTCAGGGTGAGTTCTAGTTGTAACATCGAACAATTGTTCCAAGTGAGAAATTCAATTAATTTTTAATATAATTCGCCTCTTCGAATTTACGTATCCAAAGATTGCATCATAGAATGCTAGCGATGCTTTTATCATCAACTGCTATCAGATGTTGATTATATCTATTTGAAATTCTTGTTGAAAAAGCACAAGGACAAAATGTATATGCATCTGTAATTGAATATATCAGCTATATACGATACCTATACTATGGCTTCTGCTTCAAGATTAGCCTTATTTATCTTACATTTGCCGCGATGCATACATAAGTGAGTTAAATTATTCTCTGGTGCAGTGTAATTCAACGCATGCTGAAATTTACATACTTTATTGCAATTATTGATTTTCGACGGCGCATTTTATCTAAGCTAAGGGATAATTTCAAATAAATTACACTTGCAAGAGTTTAAATTCAGCAATATGTTATATTCACAAAGCGAGGTAGGCAAGCGAGAGGATGTGGTTATGGCTTTGTTTGAAAACGTTATGGATCAGCATAGAATCTACTTTAACATACAATTGAAAGATACTGCCAATATTATAATATAGTAATGTAGTAAGCATATCGTCCTGCCTTTTGGAATTATGGAGATCTCTTCTTGAAACGGGTAAGAGGTATTTTTAATAAGTACCTACTGAATCCACAATGATTTAATAAGTATTATTACTTGAGGTGCTTTGTAGACCCTTCCGATTTACGACCACCGGATACTGTAACAACAATGACCTACGTAACATAAAACCAAAATTAGTTAGAACCCCATTCAGGAAATAGAAGAGGCTGTGTTGTCCAAAAAAACAAGTGAAGTGTTCTTAACACCCATTTTGAAATTTTGCTTTATATTGATTATTTGTACTTTCTTACAACTAGCCAATTTTCGGTCTTCGGTTTTCAACAGGTATATACACTTCAGCTGTCCCTTGGTCCATGAAACATATTTTCAGCCATTGCCATTGGTATCACTGTCTGTCTACGAGATTATCACGGGAGAGATGGATCGATTTGGTTGCTTTCTTTTCTTTGCAGGGGATATCAATACTGCTCGCCGGATTGGGCGTCCCAGGGCGTCCAGATTGCACCGATTGCTAGGCTTTAAAACATATTTTGCCCAGGAATCTTGTGCGAATATGGATCATATGATTTTGATTTTGAACTTAACTAAATCATTTAACTTGAATTTCTACCGCATACTAAAACAAGTATCTATGAGAAAAGCAGGAAAAAAGTTATGTTGGATTAACTGGCAAATTTTGTATCTGTTCACTCATAGGCTGGGTTCCCCTACAACAAAATTGAATATGACTATTATTTGGCTTGGCACGCTCAAAAAAATAACTGATCACACCACCAGATTCGAGTATTCTTATGATCGCTGAAATTTGATCGAGAACGGTAGGAAAGTCACACCTCTTTTTTTAGTTTAAAGTGAATATCTCATCAAATTTCAAATAACCTTACACAAAAAGGTTTAATATATCAAAACGTAAAATATTTAAAAATCATAGTACACAACTTATATATCTGGATTGATTGTGAAAAAATGCTCAGGGATACATGTAGGGATATCATATATCAGAAATCTCCAAGCTTGACAAGCTTGATTTGATTTCTCATAATTGATGTAGTGATTTCAATTTCATTAATTTATTCTGTTTTCTTTTTTAGGTGAGTGCCATGGGCTTGGACTATATCAAGTGGAAACAAGTAAATATGGAATTTTAATTATATGTGGCTGACTTTCTGAGAGAAAAAAACACTAATTAATTTTTAACTCGTGCCTCTACAAGATTTGAGAATAAGTGATTATCTACAGTAAAAACATGCTAACAATTATTGCGAAAATCACTTGGACCTGTCCGTTGTTATCATTCGACGACCTAAAGGTAGACAACGAATCAAATTGATTTTTTTACGTAAACTTTTTATACATGTTTGAAATAAGTATCAAATTCTGTCAGCTTATAAAATTTTAGGTATAATTCTCAACTCTCAGGCTCATGATTCTAGGTTACATACCTATACTGGCACATAATGTGGTAAAGTAATTTGATACTGGATTCTAAGCAAATATTCAATCAATAAATTGATTAAAAAAAACATTATTTTGGCAATGTATTTGTTCAAATTACATGACTGTATCTTCCTTCGTTATATTTACATACATCCCTATAAGAAATACATATGTTTTCTTCACATAATTTGTACCGAACATTTAAAGACTGGCCAACTAGATTCCCGTTCAATTTCTCAAAACTTTAAACTCAAATATTTAGAAAACAGATAATTTAATATGCATATATTTTCTAAATTAGGCGAGAGAACTCTTTTGGCTTGGCAAGAAAATATAAAACCTGTTCCGTTTCATAGAATGGAGCTTGCAATTATTTTCTAACTTAACCCCTTTTTTCTCAACTACTCTGGGATATTTTATAAAATTTGCATCCTTTTCCCTGTCTTTTATGATCAACCATATACCTACATATATCCAATGATGATCCCTGAGAAAAATGATAAAATGCCCTAATAGGTATATAAGTTGTCTTTCAGTTTTCCATACTAGAATAATGTAAGTATAATGAAGATATCCATTTTATGTTTTTTTAAGACATAATTTTAAGATATCATGTATTGTTATCAAATGTTTCATAGAATTTGCTACACAAATTTGCTTTACAATGTATTATAATCTTGTTAATAAAAAAAAGAATCATTCCTCTTACATCGAACATTTTCTGCTTTGATTAACTTTCTTTCACTCAGTAACTTTGTTCAAAGGTTCTGTGTTCAAAAATTGAGACCGCTTCGGCACAAGAAACAGTTAACAATAATATATTGCATGTTGTGAAAGATAAATGAACACTCTCATGTCTCTATCATGTGGTACGTATAATAATCAAGACAAAAGGCTTTTTTCTCATTTGTAAAGAGGGCTGTGGCCGAAATTAAGATAACAAAAGTGCTCATTAATAACTTTAATTAATGCCAGCCAACGCTTTTTCTCACTTAACGCTTCGATCAATTGAATGAATACAGTCTGTTGTTGTTGGTCGATTTTTGTTATATAGTGCATATAAAATATAAATTAATGCGTGGCACTGCATTTGGGCCTATAACCAGACGTTGCAACTTCTGGTTGAGCGTATGAAATTGTTGATCATACAGAAAGACTACCAAAAATCTTCTTTAATTGATTCATTTGCTTTATATAAGTTGCAACTCTCACTGGTTGTTGCAACTAAGACTAAATTGTCGAAACAGAATAACGGTTTCGCAGAAAGAAAAAGAAGGCTTTTGAAAATAAGAACCATGTTTTTTGTTGACGTGTCGACGGCAGCAATAATATAATCACAATAAATAATAAATCTGTATGTCTCTTATATTGAAAGATTGTGTAATTTCATATGAATTCAACATAAATAAAGATAACTGCACTATATCTTCATATATATAAATCTTCTGTTCGTGTATATGTGACTAAACTCCTCCTAAACGGCTGAACCAATTTTAATGTTTTTTTTTTAATATTCAAAGGGATTCGAGAATAGTTTTGATTCACAATTGGACCTGATAGATGGCGCCGTTGTCGGTACGTCAAACGGCTGGACCGATTGGGATGAAATTTTCTATTTATATTCCAATGGGTCCCTGGATGATTTAAAAACACAATTGAACCCGGTAGGTGGCGCTGTTGGCAGCATATCGCTTAAAGCTTTTCCGGGCACGACGACGTCTGCTGATCTTTACTGATCTTTAGAAACATATTGTAAATGCTAATATTCGTCTGAAAGTCCAAATAATAGATTACTGCTCTAAATTCATTTATATAATACAGAATATAGAATATTAGAAAAGCTTTTCCTCCATCTTCAGCAATTTATCTATTTTTAAACATTTTAAAACATTTTAAATATTTTTTATGATCATTACATTAGGTCAGATTTGTGCATTTATTTCAATGTTATTCAATAAAATATTTCTACTTCAAAAAGTGACAAGTGATGTTTCAGTATTATGCAATTTCAGATGATTACTTTATTTGTACTTACAAACGTGTTCCGTATTTACATGGTACTCAATAATAATTCATGGTAGTGTAAGTGTAACATAAACAAAAGCACGAAAACTTTTGCTCAGATCTTATATTATTGGTACAACAGAATGATCTAAAAACCCAATGTCAGTTTTAAACGGCTTTGATCAAACCAAATCCTGAAAGTTTATTTATCTGTGAAGATTAAAGTCTTTTGATCGCTGGGATGTTACCAAATTAGAATTTTTGTGTAATCTTCTTTCTCTCAAAAAGCAACAGCAATTTTGGTTTATCGACCGACGAACCACGAACGAAGGAGGTACTATTCGACTGTCTGCTTTATTTTTATTTTTTTTGGTTCATGTGCGCGTTTTATATAGTAAACGAGCTCCGATTTTAATAATTTTGGATAGATTTGAAAGAGGAGGCTTGAGAAGTGGTCCCATTTTCATAAAAACGCAAATCCAAAATCTCCTTTCCTCGAAAATCGAAAAGCTGAGGTGGTATAATTAAAGATAGGATAATGTCTGGTAACGTTTAGATTGGACATTTTTTAAAAGAGTTACGGTCTTAGAGTTTGGCATGTTAAATTCTCAAATACGTGTATTTTTGCTATGTGGAGAGGACCGTTTCTTTCGAAAATTAAAAATCTGTGGGTACTACATGAAATATCTAATTATTTGTAGCAACATTTATAATGAACATTTTTTCCTTTTAGAGTTACGGTTTTCGAGTTACAGCGGTGGTAAATGGTAACATCTAAAATACTTATGCGTATTTCTGCAGCGATGTTTTGAGATCTCAATAATAAGAACTACAAGCAAATAATATATACGTGGGTAGTAGGATAAGTACTATCTTTATTGGTATTAGTGAACGTTCAACGATTTTTGTGACTAATGTTATACTCAAAAGTGTGACATAAATATCTTTTACAAAAAATTGGACCGACGTTATTAGTTGGTGCACTGAAAAATACAAAATAATATGAATTCTATTGGTGCTGGTACTTGAGAAGTTGGTGCCAAAAGTTATCAATCTAACTGCAACTGCACAACTTCAAAAGTAACAGCATCAGTAGAATTAATATTATTTTATATTTTTCAGTGCACCAACTAATAACGTCGGTCCAATTTTTTCTAAGATATATTTATTTATTATAACAAGAGAAAGAGAAAAACTTTGTTAATCCAGTTGTATGGACTAAGGATTATTTCGCGAGAGATAGAGAGTGGTTTTTATTGCAAAATTAACTGGGAACTGAGAAGTAATGAATCTAGTACGTATATATGCTAATTCTCTAAGGCTATCATCAGTAGATGTTGATTATTTATTGACTTTGATTGGACCAACTACAAAAAACAGATACTTTCGTGAGATGTGAGATGCATATTAATATTCAATCCATTATTTGATATGCCGTTCCTATTTGTGCAGAATCCCCATTCTCAACAAACATCGAAATTTGAAACAAAATTCAAACAAAAACGTGAAGCGAATGCAATAATTTAATTGAAGCAGTAACTGCAATAATTTTTCTAACAACTTGCCTATGTTCGAAGGTCTTAAGAATTGATATATAAAATTAGACTGTCTTATTTTGAACCTTTCATGGTTGGTACTTATATTATGTACTCGTAGTTTTCTTCGTATTCTTTTTCCGGTGTGTTGGCAATATTGGAGCTCCTATCTACAGGACATACAAGTCTGTATTGGACCTATATCCAAATATCAAAGTACCGCTAAAATGAGTCATCAATATACCTACTACAGATAATCAAAAATAGTTTGTAGTACTATAAAAAAGCAGACCAACCAGCAATCGCATAGAACACTCACTCATTTTTAGAGCAGAGCTCTTACAATATTTTATTTCCGTGATTTTCTTAAAAGACATTTAGAAAAGCTTAAGAGTAAGCTCAAACAATTTCATTTTATATTCAGTCTTAATCTCTATGTGGATATTCCATTCATTTTCATAATCCTCTGGATTTCAACTTCAAATCTAGCCAATCCAATATTAAATAAAAGCACATCTGAAGCACTTCCGCATTAATGAAAATTAGCCGAAATATCTTTCGCGCGTTGTTTAAACTAATTTGCGCGTTTATTAGAAGCAATTTTGACGTTCTCTTTTGAAGATAATTATTTATTCTTATATTCATTGATAATTAAATTAAATAAACTTTAAGAACAGTTGGCTAAAAAATATAATTCTTTGACTCTTCTTTATTTTTTTTAATCTGTTAATCTTTGAGAGGTAACTATTTCCTTGAAATAGTCGCTTTTATATGTAGGAAATATAGGTAAAGGATTTTTTTGCATAGTACCTACCTCAAACTCATTCAGACCACTCCAGACTGCTATTCGAATAAATCCAACCTCGCAAAAGTGCCTACCCTTCAAATGAGGTGAGGATAAGGAAATTAAGAATCTATCCACAGATTATGATATATTATAATCAGCCTAAAATGTATTATTCTGTTTTTTTGGGCCGATAAAAATGTAAAAACTTCTACAAAGCCTTCCGAATATGATTATTCTTTATTTGTTGATATGATTCTTAACCTCAACGCATTCTAATCACCTGTTATATGCTGCATCTTATATATTAATACGCAGTTGAAATTCTGAGTTTTCAGTGAGTACTAAGCCGATCTTCAAGATTTATGTGTCAATTTAAAGGGGATAATTCGTTGGTTTGCCGAATTTCCTCAGAATTTATGTTTTTCCTAGATGCTACGCCCTACAGCTCTGACAAAGTTAAGTCAATACAATTCTTGCGGAAGAATAAAATTAATAAATAAAAATATAAACAGGTAATACTAAATGTGTTCTCCTAAAGTATAACTAAAGCGTATATATTTTTTATAGGCTTCTACTATATCTTTTATCTTATTCAAAACGTAAAATCGAGTGATCCACTACTACTATCTACTACTACTTACTAGTTTTTAATGCTAATTTATTATTATTTCAATCATTACTCTAAGTATGTTATAGAATACTCAGACGAACTTTTCTTACACATAGATCAAATTATCGCTTTCCAGGTGCGTGTAAAACAAAAATTAAGTACATATTTGATGACAATCCTTAAATTGTCGATTCACTTCAATTATGTTCAAATATTATAAGGTACCTATATAAAGTGAATTTCAAGAATATTTGGATGGAAATATAGCCATCCTAATTACCATTTCTTTATGATCATAAATCATAAAAAATAGTTCAGGTTTGTGTATTTATTCCAATCTTTGTTAATTTGTTAATTTCAGATGATTCAAGAAAAGACATGGGAATATATTTCCCATATTTACATGGCAACCTTTGAATAAGTATTTTTGGATCACTCGATATATTGCTTTGAGGAATAGAAAAAAAAACGTTCTGCTTGAAAAGTCGGAGAAAGCTTGAACACATCATAAAAATAAATACAGAAGTAATGGATAATAACAATACATCAAATCAGTTCTGTTAGATACTCTTGAGTAATCTATAACCCGTTATCTATAATAAGTTATATTGGATCTATTTTTGCTTATATTTATTGAAAACTGACTTGACTGAATTGACTTTCATTGAATTAATTTTTTTGTCAACAAATGCATGGGAATTTCTTCAGCATCGAATTTGATCTGCTGCTGATTGCCTGGGAAGTGTTTATGCAAATATGATTAACGTTTCATGACGTGTATGAATTAAAATATTATATTGGCGGCGTATTAACAAAAAACAACACAGCCAAAATAAAACATAAAAGTCGTCAAGTTTGCTCTCTCTGCTCGCCTTTACTGTGTGGCGGTAATCCCAAAAGTGCTGATGAATATCAAGTTTAATGTATGCGTGGGCAAGATTTTGTCCACTCGAAATTCGTGTTCACGAGTATAAAATTACGTTATCTTTAAACCAACGGAAAAGGCGCAATGAACGAGTTGATTTTTTTCTATTTTGGTAACAGAATATTATTACTCTTCAACGACTTCAAACGTAGCTAGTCCGGATTCCACAGGAATAACACCATTCTTTGTCTTTGTGCCAATGCTACTTACTTTATATATCTCCGGGTGTTTATGAAATTAATTTAGTATTATACTTCTGATCTTAGATTTGCCCCAAAGTGAATGAAAGAAAAGATATCCTTAGATCTGAACAATAAGACTTATTCTACATACCTATGTGAATAATCTATTATATTTCTGAAAGGTGTTTTTAGTCAGTACGCCATTGCTCCTATAATACTTTTGAGACTAATAAAACATGAAAATGTCGCCATCTACTGAAAATATGTCAACAGAATTGCATGTTAGGAAAAATATAATACTTATTTACTTGATTAGAATCTCCGAGTTTGACTTTTTGCAGGCGTTTGAAATATAAACGACATATTAAATTTTATAGAGAAGAAAGAAGATATTTTCAGGAGATTGGAAAATCAAAGTTCTAATTAATTAACGGGAAATTGGTTTATCTTATTAAAACAACTCAAGACGGTAGAGGGCCGCTCGTGTTGAAAGCATTATAAGGTGAATAGTATTTTGGGTAATGTTAGCTTCTAGATTTAGTTAATTACATTATTTGCAAAAGTATAATTTATCAAGGAAGTAAAATTAATTATCTCTACGTATTTTAAATCGTTTTTAATACTTTAAAACTTGAAACTATGTCTGTTTTAAAAATATGCTAAAAATCTATATTTACATGATGAAGTTGAAGGCGTCATCTATTGAAATTCAGTATTACTTACAAGACTGGTAGTTATTTACATTTTTAATGCAATTGTAAAACTGTATATCCCGCAGACATCTCGAATGGGGAAACTGGCACTGGTAGTCACATTCAAGCATGGTTGTTCGTTCCTCACGAGGACATGTAAACCCAAGTGAACTAAGATTATAACTCTCAATTGATACTGTATAGAAGTGTTGAACGTAGACCATTCCATAAAACACTTACTAGGTGTAGTCATTGGTTATATTTTTTTTGTTGTTGAATTTCAAAAGAGACATCTTCCTCACTCCTCACGCACACATTCTATTATTTCTTTCAAATAAAGATAAATTACAATCAGTTGGATAAGACTCCTCAATTTTTTCTGAAATTTATGTTAAGGAAACAGACCCTCAACTTTTGAAGTTATTCAGAAATGCCTGGTACACGAATCCTGCTGTACTATCAATTCGAACAATCTATTCATGTGGGAACAAAATTTATCCAAATGTTTCTTAAAAGTTATCAGGTCCTATTTCACTGCCCGTTCTGGAGGGGATTTTTAGCGTTATCAAGGATTAAAAATGTGCATTATGTTTTCTCGCGGTCATTAAACAGATTTTGCCGTTAAAGAGAGATATGAAATTCATAAAGGGCAGGTTGAGACAATGCAGAGGTTGTCGTAAGCAGAGTTTTGGTGTATAACGTTAAAATTAAAACTATTAATAACGTTGAACCCTCTGTCATAAGGTAGATTTCTATGAAATATTCGCACGGGTAATCTAGTATGTACATATAAAAGAAAAAGATCAGTCACTGATTAAAACAAAATCTCAATAAGTACTTGACCTATAAAGCTGAAATTTGGGAAATATGTAGCTTATATAAAGGAAACGTCAGCTAAGAATTTTGCGAAATTGAATAATCATGTAGTTTTCTATTTTTTAGAATATTTCAGGAACGAGTGAATATACCTGAAATCTCATTTGACCGTTATTTAGCGTAACTTTTCTTCAATTTAAGTTACTTTGTATCTATTATCATTTTTAAGATCCAGATGTTAATAGAGTATTTAAGGGCTATACCGTAAAATGAGACATTACCCTACATCGACGACTGTAAACGTCGCAGTTCGACTTATGAAGTCCTTTTCTCGATTAGATAATATGTTTGATGGTAGTCACCTTCAAGTTTACAAAGCACAACCACGAATCCGGGTCTAGCGTGTAATTGATAATAAGCAGGAATTCAAGGCGTTTATACAGAAGGCTTTGTTATGACTGACAGGACTCAAGTATTGGAGCTATTTAAGTAAAAGAAAATATTCGTATAGGAGACTCTGGGCGTTCAGGCAGCATTTTGCAATTTTTTGATGGGGTAAGAAATAAAAAAAACTTATGCCTTTTTTCATATATATTTCTACAACCTACAAAAGTCATTTTATCAAAGTAGCAGCCAAATCAATTGGGATAAAATTTGATAAGTAGGGAGCCTCAAAATTGAGTACGTTAGGTGGAAAACATCAATATTGGGCGCTAGAAATGAAACACAAGCCCATTATAGCTAGCGGGTTCTATCCGAAAACTTTTTCTTGCTTAATGCTTAAACCTTAAGAGACTTTAATAGTAGATGAAAGATTGTTTTTTATTGTTCATATTGGATACTATTTAGGATGCGCTTAGGTAACTCAAAAGTTCTCCTTGTACGAAGTTGCATTCACCTGCTAGTAATAGTACCCATATGTGAAGTGAAATGGAATAGTAGTTTAGCGTCTCTCGCAAAAAATACAGCAGATCATGATCACGAAGATAAATAAAGAGAACAAAAAATATTTAACACAATTGTCAAGATGTTCGTCGTACACCAGGCCCCGCTATGAAATTGTAATCCCATGACGTTACGTAGAGAAGCATAGGAAGTTTAGTCTCCTTATTTCCAGTCTTCTTGGTCAGGACAAACACGGGCGGCGATAATACTCATCGCTCTACTAGTATGCTAATTATAATGAATGTTGTCCATAAGAATTATTAAATTTTATCTATCTAACACGTTAGTTTTTGGTTTGAAAACCAAATTTGAGAAACAATTATGACTATTGGTTCTACATCTGGATGATACCCGAGTCAGAGTTTGCGTAGATTAATTTACTTTTCACGTTAGTGCGGTAAAGTTGCATTTAATATCTCAACTAATGCTTAATTAGTGATTCTGAGGTATGTATATATGGTATAGCCTTTATCATATTTTCCCTGTTTTGGAGGAAAAATATTGGAGATATACGAAAATTCAGCATTCGTAATCTCTGAAAGTGTTGAGATTAGAATTTTGAGAAGAATGCAGGAAGACCTCATGGATAAACTCTAGACCTAGTTATTTAACATTGTGCTGTTGAAACTTTTTTCATATACTCGAAATAATAAATAATGAGAGAAAAATCATTATTATTCAAAACCATTCCTGCATTTGAACCATCTTTGCTTATTCTTTAAAAACAATTATTGGTCGTAAGAGGCAACTCAATCAACATGTCATTTTGCAAAACACATATGTCTCGCAGGAACATATTTTTCTCCATAAATATTTCGAAGAACTTCATAATGTCGGTGTGATCACACAATGTCGCAAAACCACATGTTATCATTTTTTTCATCCAAAACTGGAAATACATATTTATATATATTTACAGTGTGTCCCTTATCTGAACTGAGTATATTATAGGAGAATCCCAAAGTGCATTCCAAAAATTCTATGTTTTATAACGACCTTTAACTTTATTAGATCTTATAACTACCGTGTTTTATTTGTCTTCTGACAGATATCTACTGCTCAACGAAATACTAACATTTGTTTTGACACTAGATATTCGATTGTGGAAATTTTATTAGTTTTATATTTTATATAAGTTGACATTGACCGACAAATGTGAGAAAGTGAATCTTTTCCGAGCAGAAAAAAGACTCTAAAAATAATAGATTGTGAAAGTATAAATTGTATCATTATTGTGCTACTAGATGCGGGTAGGGCAAAACGGCCCCCGTATCATGTAAAATTTAGCAACCAGTTGCAATCGCGTTGTTGTCTCAGTGTTGCCACTGTCAACATGTAGTCCATTATACCTTCTCTATTAAATATTGTAAAAATAAGTGAAAATAGCTATTTTATAAAGAACATGTTAAAAAAATCCTTAATTACTCACAAATACATGCAATCAACTTCGCTTCGATAATTTTATTCGAGCATCAATTTAGGCTCTACATTGAATGAGCGGCAAAACTGTACAAAATCGACGTTTTGACAGCGACGATTGTGCAATAGTCGCGGTCGCATTGCAGTCCAGGAATTATTTTCAGCCCTATTTAAGAAAAAACTCAACTTCGACACTCTAATCTAAACAGGGTTGAAAATTGAGTTTTCCAACAGTAAAAGTATAAATAAGCTATTTCCAACCTGTGTTTAACGGATGGTATATCCAAAATGGCGTCTATGAGAGATAACAATGTTACAGGGTGCAACTTTGCTATTTAATATTGAATCAGTAGCACAAAAAACTATAAAAAAACATTATAATTTTCTCAAGAACAAAGAATTTGGGTATGATTTTGCCAAGATATTATATGTCTGACTAAACTGTGATAAAACTATTTCGATATAACCTACCTCAGGTTTGGGACATACTGTGTATGTTCAATTAAGCTACGCTACTATAGATAAATCTCTCCATTTCTTGATAAAAAAAACAAGTGATAATAAATCATTTTTTATCATGCAAACAACTCGCTACTGGGTGCTGCTATTTATAACTCGAATCTGAGTCTGCGGTAAGTTTAAAGCCCTTCTACCTACTTGTTATATATTATAGTAGCTAGTAGAGCTAAATTACTTTTTAACCAGATTAGAGTCCGTGAAATTGAATTAGTTTAGTGTATACCAAAACAAGGCTCAATCTCTATTCTTATTAAAAGCATTAATCTTGCCGAAATGTTCATACAATAAATAAATTATGCAAATTTGAATTTCCGAGTAGCTGGATATAATAAAGGCTGTTTAAGTAATTTGGAAGAGATATCTCTTCAATGAAACTAGCACTGATAATTAACTTTTCCGTTTCACAACACCTGGTATTAGATGATTCTCTGAAGAATACAAAATATTACTTTATTGATAGGTACAGATCAGGTTACGATAGGTACTTGATTTCTTATAATTTTTCTGGAAATTTTAGTTCAAAATTATGGCCAATTTTCATGCAACAAAATTATACGATACAATGAAGTTTGTCCCTCTGCCTCTCAATTATTCTATTCACTATCGTTGTAAATACATTATAAATATAATAAGAAAAAAGATACCTCATGTAATATGTTATTGCCATCCCAATTCCAACGACTGTTACTCCAAAACCGTTGAATTTAATAAAAGTTTAATGGAAAATATTCAGGATCTAATCTCTTTTTCAATTCCATCTTCGCCCCCCGATTGGAAGTAAAAACGTATGATGATAAGATCTGGTTAGAAAATATACAAACAAGTTATTGATGAATAGGCTATATTAGCACAGGTATTGATAAAACAATGAAAATACAAATATAATTTCGATATATTATTATATATTATTATCTTAAACCACTGTGTATATCTTATTAAATATTAGTCAGTAAACATGATGAATTAAAACTTATTTTTTATATCCAGAGAATTGGCAATTGTATTGTCTTTAAAAATAAATAAGTAAATATTATCTTCCAAGTGAGCACTACGTCTGGTAGCATTGTATATGCTTGTTTGGAGTCTTCGATAAGGGTAATGATAAGCCTTTCATGAGTTTTTTCTAATGATCATCTGGAATGTGGATCATTTGAACCAATCAAGGTAGCGTTTTCGATCGCGCAAAATTTTCTAGTATTAGTCCTGACAGTGGTTATTTCTTATTGATCTTATTGATTCATAAATTTCATAACAGCTCTACACCTCACGTTTATAATTCCTTTAGTAGCCTAGAAGCGTGATACTTATACGAATTTTAAGATAATATCATGAAATTCAAACAGTGTCGAGGTAAATATTTATGTTTTCTCCGCATCCTTCTTTGTTAGTGTATGTGCAACAAAAGAGAAATAACTTTGCCAAAGCAGCTTTGCACACTGGAATTAGATACAATTAGAGGCACATTGTTGACACTTTTGTTTTGTTTACGTTGCACGATAAAATCGTCAAACAAGTACGTTAACTAACTGAGGAGGTTTTGTTTGCGAGTTTCCCCATGGACTCTTAATAAAATTTCTCTTCCGCCAAGTAGAGAAACTACTGAGCTGATCCTCAGATATATTTGACTGGTAAATTGAGATTTGCATTCATTTTTGTAGAGATCTCAGTCAAATTAGAAAGGTTTTTGTAGTAAATTGGAAATTAAACTCGAAACTTGAAACTTTATAGAATCTGCCTTGAAAATTAGAGAGCAGCTTAGGGACCGACATTTTAAAAACAAGATACCTGAAATTGTTCTAATGAATATATGCTTTCATGGAAACTTCAGCTAAACCACAACATCCCCATATATATTAGTGCAAGCATCTCAATTGATTTTCGAATGAAAAAACCATGGCTTGGTGATCCTCCTCAATTATTTGATCTTGAATGAGGGGTATTATAAACACCCAATGATTAGCGCGCGTGTGGTTCAAACATATCTGTATTATGTACTGCTGAGCAAAGTAAACTGAAAGGCTAACGGTTGATAAGGCAAAAGTCTAAAGGACTTCGTATTACAGATACTATCAACTAATAAATTGAGAACTTAATAGTGCAAAATAGTTCAGATTATAAAATTTAAACTATGATTTCTGAAAACCACGCGAGTTCACCTCATACAAGTATTTTTTTAATAATCTTATTTTTTGTTTTTACTGAAAAAACTAGACAAAGTAAAACATCACAGGATTTCCAAAATACTATGTTTTCTGCTTGCATCCTCAATTTTTAGATCTGACGGACTTCTTCAAGTTGAAAGCCATGGCTGGCATGTGATGAGCATTTTTTTCCATAACAGACGTTTGGCTTCGATTTTTGTTTAAGCAGCTTCTGCCAGAGTTCGTTCAGTGTTTTATCATTTGAATTATATTCAAATGGGCATTCTTGGCCTGGCTCCTCAAGAATTTTATCAGCTGAAGGAACATCGCCATCCGATACCGGGTCATCAACATTTTGTTCATATAACTCGATGAAGTTCTTATAGTCGTTGTTAGAAACATTGTCACTATCAGACAAGTTCGAGATTTCAAGATATTGTAAGAGATTTTCGTCGACTTCTCCAGGTCTCCTCAGAGAGGTTCTAATGACAAATATGGCTTAAACGAAAAATCAAAGCTTGTAAAATTGAGTATGCCTAACGATCTGACATTCATTCAAATGGACGTATTTCTTTATGGCACAAAAATAAAAATATAACATTTTTCCAAAACTTCAAATGTGCCAATACGTATGCACTTCACCCTGAACTAGATATCTGATAAAAAAACAATAATAACTCGAAAATTTTAGTTACTTACCATCAATTTTGGCTTTCCAAATGACGTCATTCTATCATCTCTTAATAATTGAGATAAACAATAAACAATACCAAATGGGCTTCGATTGGACTACCGCGATAGTTTCATACTAATAAGCTGTGGGAGTTGACGCTGTAGTTATGATTTCTGTCGAAACAAAACAATTTAAATGGACGTCTATGATGAATTCAAGGTTTTCAATCTTCTCTATAACTTCCAAAATTCTTCTTTTCAGCTGTGAGGGATTCATATTTAGGAAACGTATCAGATCTTCTCCAATTGTCCTCTGTAACGAATCCCGTTTGATTAATAAATAGTGAAATGTTAGCAGGTTTTCCGGTTCTTGATGTGAAATTCAATCATCACTATATTTTGTAGCACCAGTTGATGATCTACCTTATCGCTCTTATGCGTAAATGTTGCCCCGCTTCGAATCGAGCTACCTTAAATTATTTATTATAATTTGTATTTCATAATCTTTGGTAAATATTCTGGTCCTAAATGTAGAGCAAACTCCAACTTGCCCTAATCTAATAATATCTTGTAATTCCTTTATATATAACCTAAACTTACCACTTTACCGGCGAAACATCTATCTACCTATATATGGGGCAATGTATCTTCTCTACAAGACCCACATCTACTTTTTATAACAATCAATCAGGTGTAACTAATGTTGACAGTTTCCAAAAAGAAAAAAATAAAAAAATCCGGACACGAGTCTTAAATGCTTTAAAATGATCGCCTCTGTATAAATGACTCATTTATAAACTTTAATGCATCTTCAATGTATGGCAAAAAACACAAATTGGCTACAACGCATCCAGGATGGATCAATGAGAGCATTCGAAATAGTGGGGGGGAAGGCGATGGGGTATAATGAGGAAAATACTTCGAACACCTGTTCACGTATCCGTCGTAAAAGAGAGGATCGAAGGTTGGCATTCGATCTTATGAATAATTCAGAATGGGAGCTCTTCTTATTCTTCTCCTTTTCTTGTACTTGCCCACAGCCATTGCGTAAATGTCGGGCCTATACTCAAAGAAACCAATGGAATAGATGGCACCCGTGAGAGTTGTTCGGTGTGTAGAACTGTAGTAGGCAGATTTTGGAAGTACGTAACAACACTGTTTAAAATAAGGATTTCCGTGATGTTCATTATTATGTGATATTAGGTCAGGCTGTAGGTGGTTTTACCTGGAAAAAAGCGAATGAGAGTCACTGACTAATATTGTATATTTGGGTATTCTCAAAAACATACTCAGTCGTATTCATAAGCAAATCAAAGTTTTTGTAAAATTAACATGGTGCTGATTACGTACTGCGTCTGGAACAAAATGATCAAAAGTGAAATTAAAATAGCTAACCTATAATAGCGACTTATGTGATGTCAAATTTATAATTATATTTTGGCCAAGAACTTGTAAAGAAAGGATAAGTAACGTAGATATCATTATGGATTTATTCGAATAAAGAAAACTATTAAATATCGGCCTCATCAAAAATGCATATAAAAAGCCTATAAAACACTGAATCTCAACTAGATCTGTTCTTTCTGCTATCCCGAAATGGCAATATGTCAAAAATGTTTGAAAGGAATAGCTGGTAGATCAGCGGTGAAAAATATTTTGTCAAAAGTAATACCTATAGTGAGGGAGCGTATTCTCAGTAGAGTACTTAAAATAGGTATCCAAATTGAAATACTTCTGAAGTTATATTTATACTGCGGATTCTAAAATTATTGAAAAATGTAATAGATTTTTGCTGAAGATCAATCAATGATTGTGACAAAATATAACCCATCTAATATTTTACTAATAGCACTTACAACCTTTCATTTGACATTTGGAAACAATATCCATTTTTTTACTTGCGGAGGGAGATGCGCAATGGCTTTAGTACTCAACGCCCCTGACTGACAACTTTTTAGCTACGTTATTTCAGCAACCATTGGTTATGAATCAGCGTACAGAGTTCTTATCCTTTCTATAGGCGTTCTAGGTTCTGGCATTGGAAACCCAAGGGAATTTTGAAATATGTGATGAATGTACTAAAACTAAAATATATGTATTTAGTTGTCTCTGAGCCAGCTCATATAAATTGAACTGTGAGGTATCTTCTCACAGTCTCTTAAAAAAAATATCATTAGCTTAATATTAACTGTTGTGTTGTCCACTAACTCAGTCTATAAATATGTCAGCATGTAGCAGAAAAAAGTTTATGAGCTCTAATATCGTTTTGATTCAATATTTATTTTCAAGAATCGGCTGCACTACGGTCATTGTATGAAATGGTGAGCATTCTTCATAATTACCTATCCTTTTTGAGTTTTGCTGCGAAAACACCATAAATATTAAATCCCGACCATTCTAATGGACCTAACAATGGAAAAAGAATCAGTGTCTAAAGTATAAGAAATTCGAGCATACCATAAATCCATCTTAAAAAGCGAATAAATCCTGTCTAGAAATAAAACTTTTATGTAACCCGTTAATAAGAGAAAATACCATTAATCTTTCTCAACAATATATAAATTGACGACAGCATAAGTTACTGTAGACGTCTTATCGTAAAGTGCAAGAGGGAGACGATGTAGGTGTGGAGAGTACAGATAGACTCTTGCGTCGGATGAATATTTAATATAGTTTCAAACATTTTTCTCCAACGGTGTAACTTTATAGAAAATTAGGGCGAATCATTGAGAGGTATATAGATAGAACATGCAATAAATAACATTAAAAAAAACTAGGACCGACATTATTTAAGCTACGACATCAGTATTTCATCAATACCATGATAGGGCGCTGCTTCAATGTCCGAAGGCAATCTTTACTTCATAGGCGTCTTAAAGTCAAAATGAGATTTCAGAGAATTCAGATGAATAAATTTATATTTATATAACTCAAGCAATAACTTTGTATTTTGTGATTCTGGATTAATTTCCTTCAAGCGTTTAAAAAACTGAAACAGGTACCATATCTTATCTCGAAATCGTCACGCCTGTGATTTACAGAAGTACATATATAGATATACAATATATATTTATAAATGTTATGTCATGACAAATAATATGTATCAGACTCTAGTAAAGACATGTTTTCAGTTTCCACAGAATTTTTTATCGCTAGATATATTTAAAATGTATTTATAATGTACGCTAAGTTCCTTATCCGTGCCTCTTAATTAATTGTTATCCACATCAACCTATTTGGATTAAATCTGACACCACACATTGCTGCATTATTTTATCATTTTATCGGATGTAGCATTTATTATAAAGCAACGTTCTCTAACTAACGAAGGGATTAGAAAATATTACTTTGATATATTATATTAAATGTCAAGTCAGTTGGTCATCATGATGGTCTTTATTGACAGCAACTATTCTTGTCGTTACACATATGAATGATAAATAACCCATAATACATGTTGATGAACATGTGGGTAGAGTAGCAGACAAAAGCACAATGTGAAAGTTATTACATCGACAGATCGACATAGATAAATGGTTTTCTCAGAACAGATCAATGCTATTTCGCAGAGGTAAGTATTGAAAATGATGGAAATTTTAAAATAACCGACAGAAAGATGAAAATATTTTGATATGAAATTCTTCTTGAAATAGATGTGAAAAAGACGTCTCTTCACGATATATGTGTCAGAGTATTATTAGTTTTTGCAAAGAATATATGTCAAGAAAGCTTGTTTTTATTAACTTCATATGAGCTATTTGATATCTGTGTATATTTCTTGGAATTTTTTATTACCATAATATACAGTGGGTCCATAAAGTAAAGTATAAATTCATTATTAGCTAAATAGAAAATAATATTACAAATTCCCGAAATAGGTGGATTTTTTATTTTAATTTACTTAATTTTTTTCTTCAAATTTTAATTTAATATACAGGATAAACCGTCATCACAATTTTTTGAAAAGGAAGACACCATTTTTTTCAATTTCCGGATTTTCCTTGATGAGCTGATTCCAAAAATGTATATAACAACAAAAATTTCAAGTTATCTACAAAATATTGAAAAAAAGAATAAACGTAATAGTCCGTACATTGAATTTACCTTCTTTAAAGCATTAACAATGCTGAATTATAGTACTTTATTGTTTCAGACAGTTTTTAACGTCAAATGAAAAATATGCAAGAAACACTTTCAAACAATAAAATTATTGAAGGGCTTGGATCACTAATAAAAGTTTTCAGATGCAATGTTGAAAATGATACGGGGTGTAAAGTTTATCAAAGTAGTTGCATCAGAATATGTAATATTATTTAATGTGTGTAGGTACAATTACGTTTATTCTTTTATTTAATATTTTGTAAATATTAAATAAAGTTTTAAGCAACGTGTTGTACATTTTTGGAATCAGCTCATCAAGGTAAATCCGGAAATTAAAAAAATAGGGTAATCTATCTAATCTCGAAAACACTCAAATCTGCACGAAAACGCAGTCTATTAAAGTTTGTGCAATTTTACAGTCACTCACTGACTGATTCCACACTGACACCAATGTAACGGGGATTTATATTAAAACTGGGTTCGATTTATTTTCACTTATTTATTTATACCAATAACTACACGGCTATATACACATTTATATTCACACTTATTTCTCGGACTATATACGAATTTTCTACTGTCTATGATCTATGACTGACTGACTATCTATCACTAACTAACTATCCTGTCATTGCCATCAGCATTATATATCTAACCTAAAAAGCTCTAGATGATTCCAGTGTTGTTTTCCTTGTTTCTGGAGGTTATTTCTCAGTATATGGCTTCGAGAATAGACCAGGACTTATTCTTGTTGCCTCTGATGTCTTCCGTGTTTTACGGAATGTGCATTGTGTGTGCAGTTCATCATTCGGGTGTCTTCACGTTACACTGCCCCCTCCTAAGCATCTGATCGTCCCGATCAAAATCATCCTTGGTAGTACCTTGCTGGATTTCCGTTCTATGGCGGAATCTGCACTTGATTCCTGCCACGCAAACACCCTTGTTGAAGGGGAACAGTCTATCGTCTTTCCCGAGTACACTCCTTTTGGATTGAAACAAGACACGGTAATTTGCACACCAGCGTCCTGGAAGATGTATTCGATCATGCTCCTCACAATCTTCCAATCTAGCCCGTCCAACCCGCAGCCTATTTTCGGAAGACCTAACTTCTTGATGTCATAATTCCTGACTTCATTCCTTAGGCTCTTCAGTGCATGCCAGATGTCCTTGTAACTGGGTTTTCCTCTAGACATCTTCTTCGTAACCAAATAGAAGAGGTTCCGATTACCATCTGCTAGTCGCAGAACTTTTCCTACTCTTGGTCTTTGAGCTGACAATTCATCCAGTCTTCCAAACTTCCTTTTAAACACCAGAGCAATTCCTCGGCCCATACGTAGATCCTCCGCTACACAATGGGCAATAGAAACGTCGGCTGGTAGTTTGAAAAGGTATTGTTGAACCTCAACTGTCACACCGAGTCTGACCTTCTTCCGATCCGCGTAGTTGGACATGAAGTCATTGAAACTCCCATTTCGCTCCTCAACCTTCTTTTCTTGAAGAGCCACTCGTGTTTCCTTCCGATTGTTCGATCCAGCGTATGGTGCGAGTCGGTTTATATGCACCACTCTAGGTTTTCCCCTTGGTAACTTTCGGATACGATAGATGACGTCATTTATCCTCTTCATAATTTCATATGGCCCTTCCCATTGCCTTTGGAGTTTGGGATAAAGGCTTCGAAGCCGTTGGGGATTATACAGCCTAACAAGGTTTCCCACGTTGAAAACTACATCAGCTGATCGAATATTGTAGTGGTGCTTCATTCGATCACTGGCAAGTTGGATGTTTTGTCTGGCTAGCTCGTGGACTTTATCCATTCTGGCTCTCAATTGGTCGAGGTATCCTTCTCCTGCGACATTGTCCTCTGTAGGTCTGCGGCCCAACATTAAACTAGCAGGAGTCTGACCAGTTGTTTCATTCACAGCCGCCGGATAGGCCATCAGGAACAAATGGATGTACTGATCCCAATCTTTCTTTTGTTCTGAGACAACCTTAGAGAGGTGCTTGCCCATGGTTCGGTTCATCCTCTCTACCATTCCGTCCGATTGAGGATGCAAAGGGGTCGTTCTGGTCTTGTTCGCACCTATTAGTCTGCACACATCTTGGAACAGGGCTGACTTCCTTGGTCTGAATGGATTTCAAGAGGAACGCCAAAACGTGAAAAGAATTCCTCCACCAACATCTCGGCGACGGTCGATGCTTCTTGGTTAAAGATTGCGTACGCCTCTGTCCACTTTGTGAAGTAATCCATGGCTACCAGGATATACTTATTCCCATTGTCCGTTTCAGGAAATGGCCCCGCAATATCCACAGGAATTCGCTCCATGGGACTCCCAACATCATACTGCCTCTTAGGTGCCCGCTTTTCGCCAAGTGGTCCATTGCTGGCTGCACACACTTCACACTTACGGCACCACTGTCCCACATCTTCTTTGCAATTCAGCCAATAGAATCGCTCTCGAACCTTCTGCAGAGTCTTGGTGATTCCAAAATGCCCACCCGAGGCTCCATCATGTAGCTGACGTAGTACCTCCGGCACTTTGCTTCTTGGCACAACTAGTTGTAATCTGGATTCAGTGCCATCTTCAGACTCAAAGGTTCTATACAGCAGATCATCTCTTAGCACAAGACAGTCCCATTGGCTCCAATATGATTTCACTTCCGGGCTTCGTAAGCTTATATCCTGCCAAGACGGTCTCTCCTTACGGCGCATCCACTCCAAGACTACTCACAAACATGGGCCGTTCTCTTGGGCCACTTTCATTTGTCCGGGCTACCATTCCTCATTTTCTACGGTTGTTCGTCGTATAGGACAAACCTTGTCTTCCATCTTGACACATTCTAGTTTTTCCGATTGTGCCGCCTTCTTCTTACAACTGCGGCGTACGTGTCCTAGCTCACCAATGTTCCAACACCTTGGCTCTCTCTTCTTCGACTGCGCTCCCGTCACTAGTTTCCTTATCATGTCTAACAGAGACTCTCTATTGGATTGGTCTTCTTTCTCGATTGCTTTTACACGGCGCCCTCGGGAAGTTTGGCAAGCGTCTTCATGCTCCAAAGCAATAGCTAGTGCTTCTTCTAGCAATTTTGGTTTGGCCAGCTTCAACGCATTCTGCAATTCGCTCTCTCTCAATACATGTACAAATGTGTCCACCGCAATTTCATCTAGGAAGCTATCGGCAACTGTAGGATATGCGAGTCGCACAATACGAGATACATCTGCCTCAAATTCTTGCAGACTCTCATTTGCACGTTGCACCAGAGTTCGCAATTGTGCTTTGTAAACTTGCTGGAGATGACTGTCTCCATACCGATTCTCCAATTTAGAAAGCAAGACTTGGTAGTTTGCCTGGCCAGCCGGAATAGACCTGAGGATGTCTGCTGCATCACCTCGTAAAGCAGCAGTTAACGAAACAGCTTTCTGCTCTTCGGTCCACTGGTTAGCCATTGCCACTGCTTAAAATTACTTTCGATAGGTAGACCAGGAGCATTTTCCATCAAAGTTTGGCAGCGTAACTTTCATACTACCTGCAGCCCCTATATCATTGCCTTTGAAGGTCTGGCTCGCATTTTCATATTTTTGTATACTGCAGTGACCATTCTCAACTGCCATTTCTAATGTCTTGATTTTCTGTTGCAGTAGCTCCATGTTTTTCTCTGTCGTGACAAATTTTTCGTCAACTGCTCTTGAAATTTCTTCAAATTTCTTGTCACTATATCTACCAGCTCGCATTTTCATCTTTTTGTATACTGCAGTGACCATTCTCAACTGCCATTTCTAATGTCTTGATTTTCTGTTGCAGTAGCTCCATGTTTTTCTCTCTCGTGACAAATTTTTCGTCAACTGCTCTTGAAATTTCTTCAAATTTCTTGTCACTATATCTACCAGCTTCCTCGATAGTTCTGGTCACCTCCTCAAACCTTGCATCACTTTTTCTGGAAACATCTTTTATTTCATCTTGAAGAGTTCTAGAAACTTCTTCAAACTTTCTTGAGACTTCATCAAATTCCTCATTATTATTTCTAGAAATGCCTTCGAATTTTTCATTGTTATTTCTAAAAATTTCTTCGAATTTTTCATTATTATTTCTAGAAATTTCTTCTTTCACCTCTTTCAGTAACAGTTCTTCCGGAGAGTGGAACTCGAACACATCAGGATCTTCTCCATTTTCAATCAAAGTGTCCCTTAAGCGTTTCTGGAGGGTCGCTTTATCACCGGAATCATCACAATCCCGCTCCACCAACTGTTCTTTGAGTTGTTTCACGGTTTACTGCACTGATATCATTTTTAATTGTCTTTATTAACTTAATTAGTCAATACAGTTTTCAAAGTCTTTAACACGAAAACGAACAAAAAGTTTTCACACGAAAACGAACAAAAAGTCTTCACACTAACACAAAAACGAACAAAAAGTCTTTACACCAACACCAAAACGAACAAAAGAGTATTAAACTTAAACTTAAATCTAACAGAAGTCTCGAAAACACTCAAATCTGCACGAAAACGCAGTCTCTTAAAGTCTGTCCAATTTTACAGTCACTCACTGAGTGATTCCACACTGACACCAATGTAACGGGGATTTATATTAAAACTGGGTTCGATTTATTTTCACTTATTTATTTATACCAATAACTACACGACTATATACACATTTATATCCACACATATTTCTCGGACTATATACGACTCTTCTACTGTCTGTGATCTATGACCGACTGACTATCTATCACTAACTAACTATCCTGTCATTGCCATCAGCATTATATATCTAACCTAAAAAGCTCTAGATAAATCCAGTGTTGTTTTCGTTGTTTCTGGAGGTTATTTCTCAGTATATGGCTTCGAGAATAGACCAGGACTTATTCTCGTTGCCTCTGATGTCTCCCGTGTTTTCCGGAATGTGCATTGTGTGTGTAGTTCATTATTCGGATAAGTCTCCACGTCACACTATTTTTTAAAAAAATGGTGATGCCGTGATCACACGAAGGTGGCGCACACTATATATTAGGTAATAATCTGAAAAAACAGTAAATTTAAATAAAAAATCGAGCTGTTTCGGGAACTTCTAATATTATTGTTTATTTAGCTAATAATGAATCTATTTTATTATTATTTTACTGTAGGGCTCAAAAATCAACCACCTGAATTAATCGTGCCGGTTGCAACATCTGTTTTTAAATAGTTAATAAACAAACTCACAAAAGAAAAAGAAGATAGGATTCACAGCTTTAATTATTAACTAAGTTCAAACTTCACATGCATAGTTCCGGCGTTTAAAAAGTGCTAAAAACAGTAGGTATGCATTGACGAAGTCTTATTTTGAATTTTTGAATGCAGTAGGTACTAATAAATTCGCTCCTATTCTTTGTAAAAAATATTTATTTCATATTTTGAGCGTTTCAATAAATAGTCTTGAAAATTGTGGAACTTCCAATTATATTCAGTGATTTCAAAATATGGCGGTAACAATCTCAAACTTTCCTATTGCTGTGACGCGGAAGCCCTTGATTTCTTTGATAAGTGTGCAATTTAAACGTAGCTTCAAATTTTCGAAAATATCTACCCCCTCCAACCCTCTTGGGGGAGGATTTAAGGGGAAGGAGATTTAATTTTCTCTCTCCAATTTAAGACTGAATGTAGATGATGAGAAGATGAATTGTATAGGTATTTTCTTCGTTCTGGCGGAGTCGGTCATAAACCAAGTTTCTCCACTAATCAGGCGATTCTAATCCTTTCCAGTTTGGTAACTTGACATTATTTGACAGTCTCTAGCGTATCAGCTCACCTGTAACCTAATTCATTTTTGCCTGTGTATAGGTACAGATACCTCAAGTATGAATGAAACTTTTGAAAAAATAACCCCAATGTTTTTTTTTTTGGGGAAAAGAACATGTTGGAACAGTCCTTTTATAATTTGAACAGAATTATCAAAATCTGTCCTCGTTTAGGACTATGCGAAAAACCTTTCGGGAGTGCCCTTCTATATTCAATTTTTGTTTTGTTTTTCTATTATTCTTGCAGCAATTTATTTTGATACCTGGTTATACTTATTATTTAAAATCCTAGCACTCATAATGAGCCCTTAGATACGCCTTTAACTTCACCAATTTATGCACGCTAAACGTTCAATTGTGTCACTTTGCTTTTTTTAAAAAAAGACTAACATATGGGCAGGACATACATAAATTTAGTAAGGCTTTTATATTTGTTTTGGATGCACGGAAAATCAAACATACAATGAATTTGAATAACATCCTTCTTTTTAAATCGGGACTATCCCATAACACTCATATTATTATTTTGAATATGAATTCGTATTAGTTACTCAATAAAGATAAGCAGACAACATCATAACTGATAAATTACATTACATTTTAAAGGACATCTAACAGTGCTAACTATAACTACTACGGGAAAATACACCCTGCATTTATTTAAAGTAATATGCATAATTTACATCGTCACAATATAACAAAGTAGAAAGTAGCTACATTTTTAATGCTTAATCAAAATCTTCCTTTTAATATAGTAGTAGATCAAGAATATTAGCTTAGTGATCAATTTATCTCACAAACATTATTTTCTTCTTTGGAGATAGCAGCTCAATTAGCAGAATGGAAGTGAGTTAAAGTTCTCTTAAATTGTCAGCTCAAGGATCTCCTTTCCGGGTCAAAGTGATTCAGTTTACGTAATTGAATTCAATCGTGTACCCCATTACCTATCAATGTCATTGATTCAAACATTGCTTTGTAATCATCCCCTAATCCTATTCAGTTTCAGTAACCACAACAAAGCACTTAAGTTTCTATTGGCTATGTATATAGTAGAACAACGTCAGATCAAATATTAACTACAACAAATACAAGAAATCTCCTGGATTGTTTAAATGCTCGTTATGTACAGTTTAATGACCTCAACGTTCCAATTATATTATCTACATACCTCGCAGTTTGGAAACGGCTTACTTACATCTGCCTGATTTGAGTTTAATCCAGCAACCACACAAATTTACCCAATACAACAAAGCAACCCGGTGTTGATCTTTAAACTTGCACTTTGTGTCAATAGAAGCAGTTTATTTATTTTTCTCTCAAGTTCAAGTGCTCTTGCCAATGATTTGCAATTTGTGGGGTTAAATTTTTCACTGTTTCTTTTTCAATGATGATGATTTGTGATTTAGTGTATTTGTAATAGACTTGAATATGGACTCACACAGATGTCGTGAGTATACTATACAGAAGACCCTTAAAAAAATAAATGTTTGATTAAATAAAATTTTTGTTAAGACTTTTACAAAGGAACAGATCAGAACAATGAGAAAAAATAAGACTGAAGGTTTTGTACTACGGTAACGCAAAGTAAAATTTTAATGGAATCAAACAAGGAGTTTCATAAAAGGCAATTAATTAAAATCGGATCCATTACACCAACATCCCTCAGAGTAGTTGACAAACAATGGTATTTTATTAAACCCAGTGCAGTGTTGAGGTTTTCTAGCCAGATTAATATTCAAAAGTGATGTTTAGTGGGTACAGAAAAATTATTCATGATTGTACACATTTTAAAGCATTGCTTTGAAGTATATGATATCAGGTTTTCAAATCAAAATGAAACAAACTATAAAGAAATTGTAAAACAGCCAAAAACATCAATTCATTTTCATTCAATGTTCCAGTTGTCATGGACACCAATGGATAAATTCTATGAATGTTACCTCAAATATAACATTAATCAAAATATCCGCCAAGAATGTTTATCAAAACATTATTTGGACTCGTATAAAAACATATCAGGATCGATAGAACCATTCAATAGAATATTTGCTTCCAATATTCATATACTTACAACATCAAAGAAAACGTTCTTTCTCTATCGAAATTTACTTATATAGAACTCCTTTCATTCCGATATTGCTGCTATTCAAACTTAATACAATCTCTCAGAAAAGTAATCTCCAACTTCATTAAGGGTGGAATTTTATCTACATTTTTTACCAATGAATCCCTGAAAAAGTACCTGAGATAAATACGAGACTGAATGTATATATGTAGGTATGTATAGAGGAAGATACTTCCAACATAATGCGATTATTTCGAAATGAGTCTCGCATTTGGAATTATTCAGTGCATTCATTAAAATGGCGGATCTGTGCATTCGCTCCGCCTTTCACGTTATGCAAGTTTAAAAATATATTTCTATTCAAATGCATTTTTTGTTGCCAGAAGCTGCTTATCATTTATCTTTTATGACAATGTGCCTCATTAGCAAACTCAAAGATTAAAGTGAAAATTCATAACATGCGACAGGCGCAACTGAAAATCGGATTTAAAAAAAAGGTATTTATTGGATATTAATTCAATGTTTGTAAGCTTGACTTAGATAATATGGCATTTTCCTAAGTTTGAAATCGTGTATCATGGAATGATGACAGATAAACAATTAGGTACTATTCATACTATTTTTACTTATTCGTTGGAATCTAGGGGTTAGGGCTGATACAGTGAATATCTAGACCTATAAATTGGTGGTGATTTATTCCATCTCAAAAAGTTTAAAATACCTTTCCACCCGCTTTGAGGTCTTTATATACTAGGTATATATTTATTATATATGACAAAATAAAATTAAAAATATTATTTTGAAAAGAAAATTGGCTATAACGACAACTTGGCAGATGCCAGAATAAATAATAACAAGCGTAGATTATTTTATCTCAGTAAATTTTTTAACAGTTGCGAATTAAAAAAAATCTCTCGGCTGGGGCATCGGGAACTTCTCAAAAAATTGCACCTTTTCGGAAATTATTCAAGCTCTAGGGAAATTATAAGTTATAATTTCCCTGGATTGATAGCTGTCACGTGGATATGCCAGAATAACAAGCGTAGGTAAATTATTTTTGACAAATATTTATTTATAAACTATGTAGGTAGGGTAGGGATTCAAACATTAGGTTGGCCTGCTTGTAGCCCAGTTCTGAACCCGATCATGCATCTTTGCGATCAATAACAATTGTGAATTCGTCAACGTCCTGTCATTCCGGAAACACCTGTCCCTTCAAGAAGAATTTGAAGCTCCTCAAATACGTATAGAAAAATTAATAATTTCAATGCCACAACGTATGAGCAATGTAATTCAAGCTCGTGAAGGCCATAATCGTTATTGAAATCTCATTAAATGATTTTCTTAAAATGGATATAATTTCTTTATTCAATTTACATTAATAAAAATAATAAAATTAATTTAAAACACTATTTAAAGTGTTCGTTTCAATCTGCTATTGAGTGTAAAATTTCAAAGTAACTGTTACACCCTGTATAATGATAAAAACATAAATTTAATAGAAGCAGCATTCCTTACGAGTTAAACTTCAAATCAAAAAAAAAATTATTTAAATAAATCCATTGCATTATTCTAAAAATTAACCTAGGGTTAGAATGACACGTTATTAGTTAATTCTCTACATCTTCTGTATAAATGGAGATATTGGCATAAACCAAAAATGATTATGTTAAGAAAAAAGATCATTCCACAGTTCCTTATTATTGTTGCTTACAATTGGTACCGGGTGTTTTCGTAAAAATCCGATGTAAATAAAAATAAATGTAAAAAGTAAAAACTCTACAGCATTCTTCGTGAAACATCCTTTAAATCAAAGAAAGAATCATGTGAATTGGACCTCTACTTTTGAATATATATTCAATAGCATATTTTTATTTCCATTTTATTTTGTCGAAACTTTTTTACATGGAATAAATATGCATTTATTCAGCACTCTGCATATTCACTAAAATACTCCTAAACCCAAGGTTCCCACGAAGAATAAATTAATCAGGCTCAAGAACAATTATCATAAATATATCTTATTTATCTTATTGGTATTTCTTCTAGATTTTTTCAGAAAAATATTTTTTACGTTATTATTATATTATTATACTTGATTGAAAATATTTCTTCTTTACCTGATATGATATTGTCTTTCTTAGTGAAATAAATTTTGGACCGTTTTCTATAGTATCTCAAAGTTCTGCAGCATTCTGAAGTCAAGGAGAAATTTTATGAATTCTTCCAATAAACGATTCAGCGGCAGGATATTTCCACGTTCATAATACTGTTCAGTAACTCTATATACTCTGATTGTCAGGATATAAAGTTTTGTTTGCTGTAAACAGAGCATTTTATGAAATCCAATTCTGTCTAACTTTGTATAGAAAGACTCAATAAGTCCTCATTTCGATGAAACGGTTTCATAGCAAAATCAACAGAGGAAATAACGAGTATAAACTTTCAAATAAAAGGAAAAGTCGTTCCATTTGTTATCCTTATGATATTTATTTGGCAGAATTTATTTTTCAACTTTATCTGTTGATATAAATCTAGAACATAATGATAAATCCTGCAAAGTCCTCTGTGTCTCAACTAACATAGGAAATAGGAATCATGATAAAATGAAAAAGAATCAACTCATAACGATATGGTTGAGACACAAATTTCGTGAGATATTTTTTTGCGAAACATCCATAAATATTTCAAAAAATGGGGAAGGTAGGAAACATAAGCCAAGCGATGTAATCGTGAATGATATAGAAGCAGCTGTCGTGAATTCTAGCCTGTATTGTAGATGGTGTATTTTGTTTTGATATGTCACGACGTACGACAACAATTCACTGTCAATTTGAATCTTTGGAACAATACGAGGTACATGCTCTAATGAGGTTTATCTAGATGACAGTGTCAAAAATTTTCACGAATATACTTTCATCAAATCCAACATTGTACCTATATGTACATGTTTGTCGTGATTTTTTGTGTAGTTTCAGGAGAAAGTATTATTGTCTCGCTATATATGTCTTTGAATCAGTAATATAGATTAGGATTGTTATTTCATTGATTTCATATCCGCATGCAATGATCATGTTCTGTCGGAGTCAGTTAATAACTAGTTTTTCACCTATCTACTTCTAGAATGCCAATTTTCAATTTTGTACAAACGGGCTGCCCTCTTACTTTTGTTATTTTATTACACGGTCAAATTGCGTTTATAAATCTAGGATCCAATCTTACATAGAACAAAAGATGATTTTTTCTTGATGTCTAATAATTGAATATCATATGGCAATGAAGTGTATTTGAGGTAATGATTAGAAAAGAACACTCATTTATTAAACTTTCTTACAGATATTTGAAATTGTTGTCCATAATTGAAATTACCAAACTTTGGACAGATTGTTAGATTAAGATTCTGATTCTAAGAATCCGAGATATTTTCCCTTTTGTGACCACTTTGTAAAATTGAGTTATCAATTTAGGTAAGCTGTGATTACATTAACCTCTGATGATTTTCTATTATTAAGCTGTCATTATGACAGAAGTTAATTAGACTTTTCTGCATTCTGTTAATGTTGCATAGCTACATTAAATAATCTTAATTCATTTGAATAGAACGTGCTGACTTGTCTGGTCCTTCGTATAACGATTAAGACTGAATATTCTTTCAAACTGGTTAATAAACCACACATTTTTCACATAATTCATATAGTAAATCGCAGTTCAAAACACCATCGAATCCAAAGAAATATGCTTCTAAAATTATGAAACATACTGTACCTACCAACTTTTATATTACCATTACAAAGCCGGTAATAATTATTTCGAAAAATATGCTCCATTTCATTAATCATTGATTTATAGTTGAAGTAAGTTTTACCCGTAGGATTCGTCAAATGAACTCTTTTAAAAAATTACTCATGTAAATAAACATGAACGAAGGTTGATTTTTATGTTGGTTCATATACTATTAGACTGAATATGATAATGATAACTAAATAATAATAATGTCAATGTAAATTTGAAAATTAATACATTTTTTCATTTAAGAATGACAAATCTATTCATACTGGGCGTGTGCCGTCTTCTGACTATTTCTACGTTCAATGTCACAACATGAATAAGCATTATTCATACACCTATATTAACTTCTACAATGCTAGATGAGACAGCATAAATGTTGGTGGTCTCGGGTAGTATTTTCAAGATGAGAACAAATAATATTCTACTGGATTATTGTGTTATTGTTGAATAATAATCAACTGGACTATTGTGGGTACAAGAGGGTAATAGCAATTCGTGTTGAATGTTTAGTAAGAAGGACTTCGGTCTAACAATTAGTCGTTTGATGATTTGTATGAATCTACCGGCAACCCGCGTTTAGTAGTTTACTATTGGAAATAAAATTTATATTTAAATATATTTATATCTCATATCTTATTTGAAAGATTCATCATTTAACATTCAGATGATTATCTATCTCTTCCGGGATACTAAATAGATCTGGATATAACTTTTTATCATAATCAGATTTATCAAAATCAATGCTATTTTTTAAGTAGTACACGAATGTCAAGACAACCTGCCTGTGTTCGGTAAGTTCTTGTATGAGTTATGCTTTCTCTAAATATAAATCTACGGAACCCTCGAAGTATGAGTTCAACTCGTAATTTTTTACATAAAATGTTATGTTTCTTTGAATAATTAAGGAGCCGCCAGTCTCCGTCTTTCTGGGATCAATGAAATAATCAAAAAACAAAATCTACAATCTTTATCTCCACATGGACATTTATAACGGAGCAAAAAATCATACTGCTCATTTGAAATTCAAAACAGTATATGATGTCAAAACAGAGATTGATAAGAATACTTAGTGGCAGAGAAAGAAAAAGAAAGAGTGAATGTTGCTTTGTGATTGGAGTTGGAGTAGTATATTTATTTTTTGAAAGGGTAAGCGCGCGGTAGGTCATCCACTTCAAAATACAGAAAGCCATGATGACGATGATGGTAAATAATGGTTGGTTGAGAATTTGAATCAATTCAGTGGCGTATCACATCAAAAGTAATGATATTCTTAGGGCGGTTACTATGGAAATACTTTGAATATTTCAAATTGATTTTATTTGGTATTCGCACCATTGTAATTTATTTTTAATAAAATTATTCTAATACAATTTTTAATTGAACGCCAAATTCCATTAATCGCATTCATTAAATTATCGCATCCATATGCCAAATCCACGATGGAATTAATTTTAAAATTATATGCTACTTGTTTCTTTCTATATTCTATTGACAGACTTCCCAAACGGAGGAATACGACTTGTGTTTCCTTTTATAGAAGAATAAGGATGAGAAATGCTCCCCCCAAAATCTGCTCCCAAAAGAGGCGGCCGGAACTAGCTATTTGTACATCATGTTGGGAAAAGTAAGATTTTTCCGTTCTAAACACGCCGTGAACGAAAAAAATACTGTTCCCAACGAAATGTACTGAAGATTCTGTAAAATCCGGTTAAAAGTTTTTTTTATTTCTTATCTGATAGGTTTTATTTTTCAATTTAAATATAATATATTTTAATATTTTTCCATTCTAGTTTTGAAAAGTTCAACTTTTCCGCATCCAACAGAGTATTGAAAAATTGAAGAATTACTAACAGGATATTACTTTTTTTGGTCATTCTTCAAAAATTTGAGACGGCAAAATTGAAGCAACATTAAAAATAAGGTATAAGGTTTCTGAAATACAGCAGTGGCAAATTCTGTGATATATGTTTCCGCTAGGTGGAGGGAGATTTTTTCTGAAATTCGAAAATTACCTTCAAATTTAGAATTACTATTATTTTGTATTTTTCACTCTACCATCTCATAAAGTCGGTACCAGTTTTTTTAAGTTTTAACTATTTATTATAATTTTATTATATGTATATATATATATTTTTTTAAATAACCTATTTGAATAAATTGCTTAGTTTTCCACAATGCATAATTTTTTTTAATTTATAGGCTTACAAAAATCCGAGGCAAAATATCTATATGTCATTCAATTTGAGTAAAAAAGTTGACTATCGCATTTTCAACATGTATTATATATATTTTCCTTGCCTCAATTTTTGATAGATTTCATGATAAACTGTTGTGAAATAGACTACAAAAAAAATAATATTAGAAGAATTTAATGTCATTGTTTCAAATATCGGTATAAGACGAGAAAGTTTGTAACAAACTGTGGCGATTGGAAATATCAACAACACTTTAAAAAACTTACAGTAGAATTGTTTACCTCCCCCGTTTGGAAGTCGGTCAATAAATTAACCACGTTTGTCCAAAGCCCAAACTGAATCACCTGGTATAGGGCAAAGTCAATGAACTAATCCCATTATGCGGTTAGTGCGAGACAAAGTTGAACATGATATCGAGAAAAAACTTTTCAGGCATAATTTAGATATAAGTATAATCTTTGTCTTAAATTTTAAAGAGTTCAGATTCGAAAATTTACCACCTAGATCACTAATGTTCTCATTGCGTGCTCCATCTACGCTTTAAGAATCCAACAAACAAAGACCTTCCGATTCAGAGCCCCGTCGAAGAGTTTCTTTCGGCACTGCTTCTATTACAACGACCAGTGGCAACTTTACGTGATCTTGTCGTTCAGGAATCCATTATCCAGAGCCTACGGAACTCCCTTCACGTAATAAGATCAACTTACGCAGAGCTCCGCATCCCCGTATGCACAAATTAGATTAGGGGTTGGCAAGGATTGAATGGAATCGGTAATTGACTAGTTTCTGTTAGGTCTGTGATATTAGGTTTCTTAGAGGTTGTCGTGGTCCCGGTATTTAAGCCAGTCCCAAAAACAACCCTCTTTGAAACCATTAATAATACAGTATTTGACAAAAATTAAATAATAATGTCGACATCAATTTCATATAGCAACAGTTGGTCCATTTGGTTCTTGAACTTTTCTGTCCAGGTACGACCCTGGCAGTTCTTTGCTTCCAAGCGATGATAACATTCATCCGAATGATATATGTAGAGAGTATAAAAAGCTCTATATATCAAGATCATCATCACGTCGCAACAATTCCATAGTATTTGATAGATTTCTTTATATAAATCTTTTGGCGCTAACAATGAATCATTGTTGATGATATTGAAGAATATTTGCATGAATTAAACATAATCTCTTCAACATATTGGACTCTTGAGTTATGAAGATTCAAATCGAACAAACATAATATATTTTCATAAAGCTTGAAAGGGCTCTGAACCTAAGCCTGTTGGTATATGTTTTGGATATATACGAAGAATAATCATGCATTTCACTTTGTGGAAGACTCATACCTGAAGATACACCTATCCACGTATAAGTATACTATGAAAACTTCGTTTCACATAGATATACTGTTCACATTCGGCACTTCTCTAAATGTTTAGTAGTCACATTCGAGATAAACTACTAAATTCAAAATGGTGTAGAAGGTAAAGGGTATTTTATGATTATTTTCATTAATGTTCAATTATTAATTATTGAATAAGAATAGTAAAGTGAATGAGGTTATGCGTACATAATTTTTTTTCTCATCTGTCTTCCCTGATGAGAAATAGTCTATTAAATAGATGCTTATTTTTCATGATTCTAATGTATGCAATACAATATTAAGTTAAAATATCTGAAAAATGGGTAAAAATAACTAGATTAACATAGTATAACTTTTTTATCCCAAAATTATTCACAATCAGCATGGTCCATATGTCTTTCATCAAAAAAACTACTGGGTGATTTTGTACGTGCGAGTAGGATTTTTTGATGGAGGGTTTCATACCTATACCTCTCGGAGCTGTATGGATGGATTTATGTGGAATTTTCGATATGAATGTGTGTTGGATTTCGGTGGGACTATTTGGTGGAGGGTTTCATACCGTCCTCCTATACCCATATGACTATGATTGTTTATATCTCACTCACTATATATTCGTGAATCGCTTTAATGGCAAACCGTACAAAAAATTATAAAATAAATAACAGTTTAAAAAACATTCTTTAATAGCAAACCAAACTAAAAATTATAAGATAAATAAAATATCATTTTAATTTAAAAGAGCGTGGGGTGATTTTTAAGTTAATTTTATAATGACTCTACTTATATCATTATCTATCAACATAAAATATTTCAATGGACATCAAGCACCCCACGCTTTTTTACATTGAAATGATATTTTATTTATTTTCTAATTTTTAGTTTGGTATTTACTATTAAAGCGTGTTTTTCAGTTTTTTATATTATTATTTTTCCTATTTAGTTAGCCGTCTCTAGTTTGACTCTGATGATACTATCAGGATTAGGCGTCCTCCTCAGATTCAAGAATTTAAGATATTATCGAAAGTAGTGAAAAAAAATCTTCTGGTATTTGATAACTTTTTAATAAAAAATGACAGCATGAGCTTGAACATTTAAAAAATCCATTCTTGTTATAATGTAAAGAACAATTCACTTGGTTTACTAAATAGAACAATCTCAATTCCTGAAGCTCTCTTTTTCTAAGCTTTCGCACTGCCCCAAGAGAATCATGTATCCTGCTACATATATCGCGAGTTAGAAAATGAAATTTTCACTTTTTATAACTTTATACCAACTCCAGGGATTGACTCTGCTATTGCGACATGGGGGTTGCTCTGTTTTCTTCATTTTTTTTGCTCGAGCGGGCATTTTCTAGCGTACACTCACATATATAAAGGCCATCCGGATGGTTTATTACGATGCGATGTGCAGAAGAAGATACGGAGACTTCGTCCTGAATTGGAAATTGAATCTGTAATGAAATTGGAGTCTCCTAATCCACGGGGAATGAGAATTGCGGTTGGTTGGGAAGATGGAGAAGCCAGTGTAAACATCGTTATTTTCATAGCACATATATCATGCCAGCTGGGATTTGAATAATATATATACAAGGTGTTCAATAACCATATGTGAATACTTACATTTGCTTTAAAAACTATATATAAATTATTGATATTTTTGAAACCGCTTGAAATATTTCAGTGATGTTATGAAACCACGTAAAACATTGGATATACCCAACGGTGTTTTGATTTTCATAAAAATATATTTTCTGTTGTCCTGTTCTGTTTCCCAAAATGTTGAAACATAAACGGCATATAGAGGGATAAAAAATGTTTATATTCGAATTAATTTCTTATTCTTTCTTATTAGATAATTATTGAGAATATCAAAATAATGAATTAATTTTTATTTAAATAATGTTTCACGTACATATCCTTCTACGGAATTCAAAATACAAAATGAAAATGATTCTTTCGAATTCAATAGAATAACCTTATAATGTTCTTACCTCAATAAAAAAATAAAAGGTTAATTTGAATATTTAAGCTTAACCTACAAACAAAACAGGAGTATAGTTTTTTTGATTTATTATTCTTGAATTAATAGTCAATAAAAAATGATTCCTGGGCATGATGAATATAATTATTTGAATAAAGCCAATCTCTCGAGAATGTTTGTTTTCTTCGCTAGAGTCAAAAGTCGTGAATTTGGCTAATTGGCCAAAAACCTGAAAGGTTTCATTTGTAACTGATGTTTATGAAATCTCATTTGAATGTTTGTTACCAGCATTTAATTCGCTAAAAAAGATATTTGCAATTTTTGTTACAAGATATACAGAAAAGTGCAGAGAAGAAAATAAAAAAATATTAAGTAGGTACTTAGTTATTTTTCATTAATAAGAATATTTTGTTTTTTTAATTTTTTGTCATCGTCCTCGTTGATATTAGTAACTTCTCATCATCATCTGAATTATCTGTTTCTGCTTCTGTAAAAACAAATAACATAATTAATAATCGAATTGCTACAAATTTATAAAAATACATAAATATGTATAAAATCAGGAATTTAGGAAAAGTGCCCAATGTTTTTACGTACCTTTATCACCGCTACTTGTAAATTGGCCGGCCCAAGCTAACCGGTATGTATACTTTCAGACTATATAATAATACTACTCTGTAAGATACATTTTGTTATTCAAAAAATAAATAACGTCTAGTTTTCCAAGGATCTTACTCTATATAGTTTTGTTTTTATCCACAGGTTTACCCATACAACTGCATTTTCATTTCCATGTCTTCAGAACGTACTCTATTTTAAATAGCGCCGGAGATAAACAGCAGCCTTGTTAGGGCCGATTTCATAATGAATCCTTAATGGGAGATTAGTTAATTCTCCAATTTGTTTAAGTGATATCTCGATAACGGAATAAAAATTTTGCATTTTTCAATAACTTCTACAACGTTAGTTACCATCTCTTTCGTTTTTCTAAAGTAACTTTGAATTATATGTCCAACCAAAAAAATTATGAAATTTTTAATCTAGGATTAAAATTAATAAGAGATTAAATTTGATTATGAAATCGACCCTTAAAGACCTTTAAGGACTGTGAATCATGTTGTTAATCACGTGCCTGTTTTAACTTATTGACTCAACCTCAATCAGATTGATAATGGTAACGAAGGATATTAAAAATTGACAGGGGGCTGTTTGCTGGAAATTTCATCAACTTTGTAAAGTGCACTCTCAATTACAAAATGATATCAACATGATCTGAAGTTATAAGCGTTCTGCTGGAGTAAAATTTTGTAGTGAAAATTCTGCTTTGTAGGGACCGTTATGGTAGCACGTAATTTCCAATCTATCATGGAGTGAGTTACTGTACATAAACCAGATAAGTATTGCCAATATTCTGTCGCATACCTACATCATGTTGGTGGCTTTAAGTGGAATAAAATAGAAATAGAGCTTTTAATTCCATTTCTGTTTCTTTAGAAGTTGATTTTTGATACAGGTTCGGACTAAACCAAATTTCCTCAAAATCATTTCATCGGCATAAACATGAAGAGGTCACAGATAAAGAGACTCACTCATAAATTACATCTATAATATTAATACGCGTCCAATGAATTCAAGAGAGAAAACAAGAAACTAGAAAACCGTCGAAGTTTCACGGAAATTTTCGATATGGAAGTTTGCTGGAATATATTTTTATTTTCATCTTGCCATAGGTGTAAAATTTTGTTTGGGAGATAGGCATTTAGGTTAGGTTAATTTATAGACCATTCAATGAAAAAAGTATGTTTCTAATGAAGTCGGTCAGAGATATGTTTCTATTGTGAAAGCTTTTTAACAACAGGTGGGATTCAGATGTCATTCCTTTCTTATTTTCACTGAGTCATCTGCAGATATTCTGAAAAACCATACACCACTCTGGCAATAATTCGATCCTGTCATGGAAGTTTTCTTTGAGCGTTTCACGCTTTTGTCAAAAGCTGAATTGGAACAGAGCCTTGCCAATTTTGCGGAAGTAGAAAGCCTTGCACAATGGCGAGAAAGATCGAGAAAAGAGCATTCTTGCTCGACTTTTTAACATCCGCAGAACTAAGTGCTCACTTTGATTTATTGGCGCTGCCGTTTCGTGTCTTCTTTTTTTCTATATCCAACAAGGCAGCATCTTCTTAGATCTAGTTGATGAAAGACAATTGAAAAATCTGCTTGTGATCAGATTTTCATTCAAACTAGTGAGTTTGTACAAAATTAGCATGCGAAGAATTTTGTACAAATATCTCTTCATAATAGAGATTAAATAACAATTCATCCGTTAAACGCTATTAATTTTTTCGGCAACAACAGTTGTTTGAAATTTCTTATTCATATTCTTGTTGAAAAACTGTAATGAGAATATATCAAAATTACATTTTACTCATTTTAAGGTTCCGTAAATCCGATGAAAATACGAAACCAATCTGGTGTCTGCCTATCCGCTTATCTGCCACTGCTCATTTTCTTCGAATATATAAAACGGATAAAGTTGTAATTTGATACTGGTACAGAACTAGGCGACCGCAATACGGATATTTAAATATTTAAAATAAATGAATTCAAATTCTGGGGTTAAATTTTGTGGACCAAATCAAAATACGAAAGGAAAAGTTCTCTTTAATCACATCATGTGACATATCAAATGAGGTTTTTTAAATTTATGTTTATCCCTATACCTATCAAAAACTATTTTGATTCACTAAGATCCATGGCGTAATTCCAAAACATACATGAAATATTCCTTGTGTTTGTCTGTCCGTTTAAAACTAAATTTTATTGCTAAGAAGAATTCGGTGATGCTATCTCGCGGAAGCTTTCCGTTACCAATTCAATTCTTATTCCATTCCAATGTTTAATTAATCAAAGGGCCTGTTATAAGTTATACAAATACAGATTGTTATGTAGACATGCGGCAAACATTCAAGGGGTTATAATAAAATTTGCGACAATAACAATATTTTGTTATCAAAAAGTACATGTTAAGTTGCGCAATCTACAAAAAATATTCGTAATGACTTCCTCCAGCCTGGATACAAGCATTCAAACTTCTCGTCATTGACTGCCGAACTCTTTCAAATAAACCAGGGTCGTTCCTAATTGAGTTACACCCATCAATTATCCGATTTTGCAAGTCGTCCAAATTCTCCACTGAAATAGCTAAGCTAATGAATTCAGATATCCCCATATGTGATAATCCAGGGGAACGAGCAGGCCATGTGTGTGGCTCACCTCGACCAATACAGCGATCTCTGTATGTTGCAGTTAAACAAATTTATCCACCCTGTATCTTCGAAACTAAGAGGTTTTTAAAAATCATCTTAGGGCAGACTATTCTTAGACTAGGCCAAGGAATAAACTCTTTTGCCACATGTTTACCTAATAACCTGTACATTTCTGTAACTACAACGTAACTTCACTTGTATAGCTTACATGAGCAAAAATCGTAGCCATAATATGGAGCTTTCATATCCTCGAATAGATAAAAATGGAAATATATATTTATGGATTAAGATATCGCCCTAATGAATCTATTAATATTACGCTTATAAAATTGCTTCTATTTTTTCCATAACTCACATTAAAAAAGTACATTGACTCTAAAATGAATCCGACCTGAAATTCACGTGCTGGAACCGTCTAGCGTAACATCGTTATATTAAAAGTTCACTACCATAATGGGACTCCCTTTGTGTTGGCTGGCTTCGTGTTCTGCGAAGCACTAACCGAAATCGTTTTGTCAATGAATTGTGCAATTTACAGAGAAAATAATAGGCAGCTACAAAAGTGCGGTCATTTATTTCTGAACTCACAGAGTGTGTACAGGTAGATACCTACTACTACTTTACACTACCTCGGATAATCTATCTCAAACAAGACAAAAGGCAATAGACGCAATTCTATCCAACATCCAGTTTCCGGTTTGTTTGTAGCCAATTAGGTTGCGCTGAACGTAATTGCATAAACACTCTTTGTGTGATCATTAGCTAGTAAATTGGGCAGTGCTTTAAATGTAATGAGCGACACACTGGCGATGTAAATGTTGTTTTGTTGTAAATTCAAGCTTGTATTGAGAGCTGATTAATAAATACCACATTATCTTTAATTCATACCTTGCTCTCACACAAAGGAGTTTCAGAATAAATTTAGCCAGATTACATGGAATATAATTGATTGTTACTGAAACTATGTTAATGTTGGTCTTATTAGGCAGAATTAGATATAGAAAGTGTAACAAATTCAGAACATAAAAACAGTTTCTCATTGGAATGGTTTTCTAAAATGAATCTGGTTACTTTAACTACATCAAGTTATGATTAATCATATCTCACAGCTACAACTCAGAATCACTTCTTCTACTATGTGAGTACTCTGAAACCTCTAAAACATCGAGAGAGAACATTGGATAACCATGCCAATTAATATTTTATTATTCCGGGTGTTAGCAGCTTTTGAGAAAAAAGCAAATTTGTTACCTTTTTATAAAAAAAAAAACACTAGACTTCATGTTCTCAATTTTTTTACAGCTTTCTATTCAAAGGTATAAAGTGCGTTTCACATTGAGAATACAGTGTGGCCTGGTATAGATATATAAAGAACCCTTAAATGAGAAATGCCGTTTTTTAACCTTACCTGTAATATTCATCTTATTTGTAAATTCATTTCATTGTCTATTATTAATAATTATTGAGCATAAAAATATTGAGATACAATAATTTAAACCCAAGCGGAGAAATTTAGCTGATGGTTTGTCGAGCCCGACATAACAACGGGCTGGCAGCCATGTTGTCCACAATGCATTCTCAGTTTGAAACGCACTATAAATATCATATTTTTAATTATATTTATAAAAACTTTTCATAACATAGTGAAATTGTAGGTATATCTGACTTCTTTGCTACACAATACATCGCTTAATATGTGTTATATTTTGTACTGATCGTTTCCCTCGGGCAGCTAGTTTTTTCTGAAGCTTATTTACCAAAAAAGCGAACATTTGTTTTTCTTACGTGTATGTTTGCTCCTGTTCGCTCGACATATTGAAATTTCGTCCATACCAGAGCCAATATATTCAAGTTCGCATTTGATCCATCTATTTTATTTTATTTATTACCTAGTGCTGTTTTTGTTGTTCTGATTTTATTGATAAAAACTGCAAAAACGATTTTGGCGATGGCCATGGCTACCAGAATTTTGCAGAATGACTCCTGGAGACTTTAAAGCTTTGCTGGAACATGTGAAACCAAAAATAATGCAAAAGAAGAGCTTTTTCTACATTCTCTGAAGTACCCACTTGCTCTCTATCTTTTTTGAACACGAACAAACAAGCGTGTATTCGCTAAAAGTAAACCCTAAGGTCCGTTTATTTGTTACGAATCTTTCTATAGAACATATTCAGGTCCATCTCTTGGGTGGAGGCGAAGATTATGAAAATCTTTGGTCGAGGGATTTCTTTGAGTTTTTGTGATTTTTTGTCCATATATGGGGTGTGAAATTTTGCTCTCGAATAAGGAAGATGTGATGGAAGTAAGTTGGAAGTGGGTCGTAAGAAGAAAGTAAATTGAATGTAGGTGTATACGGCATGTGTAAATGAAGTTATCTGGATTTCGATTTGTATATGGGGTTTGTTAAAGTTGTAAATAGGAGCTTTTCTTTGTACGGGGTCTGTGAGAAAGACAAGTTATTATTAATATCTATACCTACATTGATTATTTAAGTTATTATGTTGATCACTCGAGGTACCAATATTTTGGTATCAACAGGGTGTATAAAAGAAGCATTGCTTAGAAATTTGTTGAGAAAAAAGGTAATTGAAATATTTGCTTATGATTAGTGTGAATGAGAACTAAGACTATCTTTAGCTATTTACAGAGATGAAATGTTGAATAAGTAAATACGAGTTTACTAATCTATGGTTGGCAGATATCCTACTTGTAAGCAATCAGTTACGTTACCTATCACCCGTGCTTAGTAGGTTTGGCTATATAGAATCGCTCAATGTAATAATAGCCGCAACTTTTATAACAAAGTTATTAACGATAATGAATTTCAGTTTATAAATACCGACAAATGAAAAAAGCTACTAGATAGATTTTAACAAAAACCTTATTGCTGTTTAATTTCTTGGCCATTTCAATAACTTGTATTACTTGCTTCGCGAGTCCTCACAAAACCAAAAGTGTGGCAGTTTATAGGTACACACTTAATGGACTACGCTTCCACAATTACAATCCATAGAGACTCATAAATTGAAATCAATATCCCCTGCATTCTCTATAAAAATGGGTAATTTTCATGCATTCCTATATGCGATGCAAACACGCATGCATCTAATGTCCCAAATGCATCCTTTTTCCTCTTCGTTGATCGCATTCATTAACAAACAATCCACATCCGTACAACTCAACCGACTGCTGCATACCGAGCTTGAGTACAATTACATCGATTCGTCAGAGCTAATTCTATTACAGAACATATTTATATGGTAGAATGTTGGTAGATTTTATTCCAAATTGCTGTGTCAGACAAAGGGCGACCAAGTACGGCACGTGCCACGTGTAGTTCATTAGACAGGAACATCATAGAAGGCAGAAGGTAGAACCATTGTGTATCGAATATAATGCATCTGGCGCTAAAAATTATATAGGGTCATAGGAGCAACAACACAGCTGTGACTGACAGCTTTGCGAAGATGCAGATGTTTGTCTGTAGATTGAAAATAATTATCGGTAAATGCAGATGGAGCAAATTTTTTTACACGAAATTTGGATTTTCTATACTATTGTGATGTTGATTTTTTGACCGACTTCATGAAAAGGGGGAAGTATACAATTCGATGGATTTTTCGACCGAATTTCAAACGGAGAAGGTATACAATTCGACTGACTGTATTTTATGTTCGTACGCGCGCTTCGTATAGTAAACGTACTCCGATTTTGATGATTTTTCTTTTATTGGAAAGAACATAATTAATTAATGGGACCATGTGAAACAAATTTAAGATCCAGCATCTCCTTTGAGATGATAGAAAAAAATTGAGACGGCAAAATCCATACCAAATCCAGCACCATTTAAATTAGACATTTTTCAAAAAAGATTACGGATTCTGAGTTAGAGCAATGATATAGTCTGGAATATGTGTATTCCCTTGTGTGTAATTTTTTTAGTAAATCGAAAATTTGAGACGGCTAAACAATAATAATAATACCTATATAGGAATCTATAATTAAAGACTATTGTAGGTAGGTACATGGGTATTAGTAGGTATAGGTAGTATCTTCTTTTGTTCATGTGAACGTTTAACGATTTTAACGGCTAATGATACACTCAAAATTGTGAAATGAAACTTTCTTAGAAAAACTAGGAACGACTTTATTAGTTGAATACAATATAAACAATTAAAAGTCTTCTATCTTCCTAGGACTATACAACTTCAAAAGTATCAGCCCCAGTGGAATTAATATTATTTTGTAATTTCTAGTGCACCAACTAATAACGTAGGTCTTAGTTTTTGTAAAAAAGGGCTTCATGTAAAAAGCTCGCATATTTTCATTATATATAGCCAATGTTTTCCGATTCTGATTTATTTAATTTTTGCCATTTGGAACCTGTGATAAATTTTAGTTCCGAATATCTTGGAAATATTATGATCTATTAATATAAATGAGAGGTAACCTTCGCAGTGAGACAGACGATGGTATTTCAAGAATAAAAAGAAAATCTAGGTCTCTTCTGATGTGTTCTTACGTTTCTCTGCCTCACTGGAAAAAGACAGAAATGTATTGAACGTGATTTATCTTTATTTACAAGTATTTTCAATGTTTACCTACGAACCAAACTGAATGAGAATCTTGTATACACTGGGTGTTGAGCTATAGCCAAAAAAACGTGATTTGCTCAAGACTGTAGCGCGAAAACGGCTCTAAGGATTATTTTTTTGCACATGCACAATTATTCGCAAACGTATTTTGTTGTTTTGTACTTGGAAACTGAACTCTGAAATCAGAGTTTGAATCTATTTTCTGTAACGTATACAACACTTAATTGCACTTTTTACATTAACAGCCCTAAATATATTTTTAATTCAAGAACTGATTCTTAATTTATTGACTTCTGTTCGTCCCTGAAAATGATTCTGGTTGTTAACATTATATTTTCAAGGCAACAAACAGATGCTACTGCTTCAGTTCCAACAAGTAAATTTCACCCCGGCCTGTGACCTACCGTAATAGCTTCTTTATTATTTACAAAATACTGCCAACCGGAATGTAGATATGATTAATCGTTCTATCGTGATCGTCAGAAATCAAATACGAAACATCCGGCGGTTGATGATTCTACTGCCTGGAGAAATATTGTGTTATTTTTTTGAACGATGATTCTTTAAATAGATAATCGTTAAATTACAATGATGTGTAACACAAAGATTAGACTCCACTTATAAAAGTGGAGTCTAATCTTTGTGTTACTTTGGATGTACTTTTCAAGACAAAATCAAAAAGAATTGTCCTTATGTAGGTATTATAAATACATGCACCTTCGCCATTTTATGTTTTGTGTTTCTCTAGAGTTGATACAGCTGACGGGATTTCACAAACTACTGCATTCAAAAAATTATGAGATTCAAAATTTCAGTCTCAAAAATGTCAACGTTCAGTCTGTTAATCAGCATGTTGCATAATAGTTTTTCTTCAGGCATTGTTACCATAAACAAAATTGGGTTCAAATCTATTGAAAAACAATACTGACTTCGGTTAAGGTGGAGGATTGCGCTTCGTAGAATTTTTTAAATCACAGCTTGATTTAGATTTTGTGTCTGGTAGAACACTGGGGACGATTATATAGTACAACCAGTACAACCACAGATGCGATATTTTTGCGATTCAAGTTAACATCATTATTAAAAAAAACAATCTTTCTAACAATAGGTATATTTATTATTTACTATAGGTAACATATTTTTATGTAACGTGACTTATGTATAATATTTTATCAAATTGTTATAAATAAATTTCAATAATATCAGTTGTATAACTGATGAATTTATTTACCCCATTGTCTATTATATATTCGGTGACAATCCAGTTAGATAGTAAACTCCAGAACTGACATGCACATTTTTTCCATTATGGCCTAGTAAATATATAACATTTTTCAAATTAAAAAAAACATAATTTTACCATTTTACAAATAATAAACATTACGAATATACTCTGATATATTATGTTCAAATGAACTACCTTGTAGTGTCAAGCAATAGCCAAAATTCTGGTTCAGAGATATTCCATGTGGCTGAGTATATTTGAGGAAAGTTTGGCACACAACTGGATAATCTTCTCCCTTAATTATGTTGCGAAACTGTCGGAATAGTTTGATTTTGGAGAAGCTGTAGATATTTGATTGCAATTAGAATACCAAGAATAAAGAATTCACCTGCCGATACAATCCTTCAACATTCCTGACAAGTTGGAATTTATTCAGTCGGTAGGTAATATATGTTCCTACTGACCATAAGAATCCGAAAATGTGGGGCACTTAGTGAAAGTTCCTTCAATTCAATACTTTTTCGTAGTATTTTGTTACCGTACTGTAATGGTGGACTTATTCGAATACCTCTGTTTTCAACTCAATTTAAAACCCATTTAGCGAATATTTTTTATTCCAAATTTGTAACCTCCAAAGTTCCCAATTCGTACACATTTTTATCTCTTGTGCGAATGAAGTTAATTCATTTTCGTAACTGCATATCCAAGATTCATCTTATATATATATATATATATATATATATATATATATATATATATATATATATATATATATATATATATATATATATATATATATATATATATATATATATATATATATATATATATATATATATATATATATATATATATATTGATTTTGTATTCTTGACTGGATTTATAATAAATATTTGTAATTGATGGATATGAAATCTTTCCTGTTTTTGGTTAATTTATTCTAAATTCACGATTTTTGCCCTGAAGAAGAGAATAAACATTCTCGAAAGCTCGGCTTCAGTCAAAGAATTTTATTGAATATATGACTGCATCCCCAAGAACATCTTTTTATTTATATATATATATATATATATGTATATATATATACATATATACAGGGTGTCCCACGGTCATGGCCTATTAGAAATTTCTTGAGAATGACAAAAGGTATCGATTTGAAAATTGAATGGCTTCTATTAGACAATTTAATCTATCTTTGGAAAATATTTTCATAAGAAAAGCACTTCCGGTTTTGCCGGAAGTAATAACAACTTTGTTATTTCAAATAGGATACCCCATATATCGATACATTTTTGAAATCTACACAAAATTATGAGTACAATGGACATACCTTTCCCTATACTTAAAGTTAATAGTTTTAGAGTTATTTAATTTTTTTCAACACAACAAATGCGAGTTGATCGAAAATAAGTCATAACTTTTTTGTTAGTTGCTTGACAACAGTGGAGTTGTAATTTTTGGAATCTCTGTACACTATTTTGAAAATATTGTTATGATATTTATAAATTTCCTAAAAAAATATTAGAGAAAAATGAGGTGAAGATGACTTAATTTCAAACGTTAATAACATTCTTATTTCAAATTGAACACCCTATATTTTTTTGCACTATCATATGCAAAATTAAAATACCTTTATATTGATGTAACCACTTCCATATCTAAAGCCGATAGATTAAAAGTTATTGAACAATTTCCGATTTTTCCAACAATTATTTTGTATTATCTTAACTTTGGAACGCATCAGAACGGTATCCATAGTTACCACTCATTTATGTCAGTGTCAAAGTGCAAAATTAGGAATTATCTCTTTCACAGTTCTTGTTACGGAAATTCTCAAGCTTCGATTCGAAGCGCTGAACATGACTTACGTGTTGCAAGATCATCAATTCAAAGAAAATGAACGACTTTTTTTGCACAACTACATCTACACCCCCAAGATAGCCCTAGAAGAGTAGAATTTTGCGAAATGTTTCTGCTAAAAATTCAAGAAGACGAAAACTTTTTGAAAAAATAATATGTACAAATAAATCAACATTTTTGCGAGAACGCCTTTTAACTCAAAAAATAATAATTTCTAGGCAGACGCAAACCTTCATTTGACGAAAGAACAAAAGTTTCAAATTAAATTCAGCTTCAACGTTTTTGGTTTTATGAAAGACAACGCACTTGAGTTTTATATTTACGACGAAGTGCTGGACACCGAAAAATATCTTATAATATTGCGTATCATCGTTACAGACTTTGAAGATGACTTGCCAATTAACGAAGTCATAAGGTGTTGGTATCAGCTTGACGGAGCAGCAGCTCATTGCAGCTATAAAGTAACCGAAGAACTTTATGAAATGTTTGAGGGCAGGTGGTTTCGACGCTTGGGTCCCTGGAATTAGGCACCAAAGTCTTCAGATCTAACGCCCCTAGATTTTTATTAGTGGGGGATCATAAAGGAAAAAGTTTACATTAACCATCCTCCAGTGCAATCGATAAAAGAGAAGAGATAGAAATCGTATACAAAATGCTTCGAAAGATCTAGACCCCACAGAAATAAAAAAAGCAACATCTAGTGTGGAATCCAGAATTATTGCATGTTTAGAAGTAAATGGGGACACTTTGAACCCTTGTTAAATTACATTTGGAGTATTGTTTTGTTTGTTATGAATAGGTTATTGTTTAACATTTTTTATGTAGATTATTAAATTTGTTATTGTTTTATCTCTTCGTTTTTTATTACATACTGATGCGTTCCAAAGTTAAGTTAATATAAAATAATTATTAAAAACAATTGTTTTAATTGCATTGCTTCATAAGCGGTAATCGGAGGAACACGATTTCTTGGAGCATTTTGTTGGCCATGTTGAACAAAGTTATCTTGAATCCGGCAAAATTTATTTACAGTCATCGGTTGAAAATTCGGATTTTGGGCCTTAAACTTCCTCCATGTTCTCGCGACAATCCTATTGCTCTCTCCATAAATTGCAAAAAGGTTGAGCAGATCGGCGTTTGTGTATTCTCGATTCATTATTATGATAAACTGATATCAAAAAATCGTGAAAAATATAATTCCTAATTTTGCACTTTGACACTGACATAAATGAGTGGTAACTATGGATACCGTTCTGATGCGTTCCAAAGTTAAGATAATACAAAATAATTGTTGGAAAAATCGGAAATTGCTCAATAACTTTTAATCTATCAGCTTTAGATATGGAAGTGTTACATCAATAGAAAGGTATGTTATATAAAAATATAGGGTGTTCTATTTGAAATAAGAAAGTTATTAACGTTTGAAATTAAGTCAACTTCACCTCGATTTTTCTCTAATAATTTTTACGGAAATTTATAAATATCATAAGAAAATCTTCAAAATAGTGTACAGAGATTCCAAAAACCCCAACTCCACCGTTGTCAAGCAAATAACAAAAAAGTTATGACTTATTTTCGATCAACCCGCGTTTATCGATTTTTAACGAAAAAAATTAAATAACTCTAAAACTATTAACATCAAGTATAGGGAAAGGTAACATTGTACTCATAATTTTGTGTAGATTTCAAAAATGTATCGACATATGGGGTATCCCATTTGAAATAACAAAGTTGTTATGACTTCCGGCAAAACCGGAAGTGATTTTTTTATGAAAATATTTGCCGAAGGTAGTTTAAATTGTCTTATAGACGTCATAAAATTTTTAGATCGATAGCTTTTGTCAGTCTCCAGAAATTTCTAATAGGCCATGACCGTGGGACACCCTATATATATATATATATATATATATATATATATATATATATATATATATATATAAAAAGATGTTCTTGGGGATGCAGTCATATATTCAATAAAATTCTTTGACTGAAGCCGAGCTTTCGAGAATGTTTATTCTCTTCTTCAGGGCAAAAATCTTGAATTTATAATAAATTAACCAAAAACAGGAAAGATTTCATAGCCATCAATTACAAATGATGTAATTGATGGCTATGAAATCTTTCCTGTTTTTGGTTAATTTATTCTAAATTCACGATTTTTGCCCTGAAGAAGAGAATAAACATTCTCGAAAGCTCGGCTTCAGTCAAAGAATTTTATTGAATATATGACTGCATCCCCAAGAACATCTTTTTATTTATTATAAATCCAGTCAAGAATACAAAATCAATATATATATATATATATATATATATATATATATATATATATATATATATATATAACATGGCATTTAAACGATAATTGAAATCAAAACGCCGCACGATATAAGCTCCATTCAGTAATCATTAATATCGCGCGTTCCGTGATTGCTCTATCAGATATGGAAAAAGAGAGAGAGAGACAGCGAAAGAGTAAGATTCTTGATTCAATATCATCATCATGTATTCTGAATTGTTGGTATCCTTAAGCAAAAGAAAGAGTCATGAACGGCGAAACCGAAGGATATGGTTGAATATTCCAAAAGTTTAGTATCCAGAAAATATTTATTGATAAATAATAGTACCTAGGTATTATTTAAGAGATTTAATTAACTAAATTATTGATATAATAAGTGCTTGAATGCCATTTCTCTTCTTTGCAAGACCAAAATAATCTTTTGATTTGCTTAGTAAGAATAGTAGTGTACCTAATTGGATCATTATTTAGAAATCTAGTTTTCAACTCATCTTTTCAGACTCTGACGATATGTGCAATATTTCTCGAAAATCGAGAATCGGAGACGGCAGAATTAAAGATAGGACAATATCCAGAAACGTTTAAATTGAATGGTTTTTCAAAAGAGTTACGGTTTTCGAGATACAGCGATGTTAATATCTCAAATATGTATACTTTCGCTATGTGCAAAGGGAAATTTCATTCGAAAATCGATAATCAGAGGCAACCAAATTAAAGACCAGATTATTTGTTGCAACATTTACCTATATTGAACATTTTTTCCATACAGTTACGGTTTTAGAGTTATAGCGGTTATAAAGTCTAAAATATGCATGTTTCTGAGAGTATGTTTCTAGATTTCGGAATAATAACAAGAAAAGAATATACACTCAAAAGTGTGAAATAAATACTTTAAAAAAAATTGGAAGGACGTTATTAGTTGATGCACTATAAAATACAAAATAATATTAATTCTATTGGTGCTGGTAGGTACTTGTGAAGCTGGCTGGTGGTAACATTTTTCAATCTAACTGCAACTACACAACTTCAAAAGTACCAGCACCAATAGAATTAATATTATTTTGTATTTTTTATTGCATCAACTAATAACGTCGGTCTATTTTTTTGTAAAAAATATTTATGTAGTTTTCTTTTTATATTTGGAGGGGTACTGAACCCGCCCGCCTGTGACAAGAGATAGGCGTTTTGCTCGCAATAATTCTGTATAATGTCATGCAAATTGAATTTCGTATTCATTCTTAATATTCTCATTTTCCTCACCTTTTCGCACCGAGTATCAGGTTCGGTTATAGGGAATAATCTTCAATATTAGTTTCCAAAACTTCTCTAAACCCAAAGCAAAAATGCCAAATAACAATATACAAAATTAGGTCACATTTATTTTTATGGAATCATCCCGTATTTAATTGGATGGTGTAGGAACGTTTAAATTTTTACGCATCAATTACCTCAATCTATAGACCAGAAAATTGAACTCGAGATTCAAATTCATGTTTAGTGAATCACACTACTAAATAATATCTTGCTACCAAATGATATATTTTAACATAGACTCACAAAACCTTTTTGGGATCCATAGTACATTTTATATTAAAATAATTTAATTATATCCTTTTTAAGATAAAGGTATACACATTTAAAACTGCAAAAGAAACCCTCGGAAATTTAACAAGGGATCTGGTTATCAGGAAAACGTGACTCAAACTTCTACTTCTATCCTATATCATCATCATCCCTAAAACGCTAACAATGATATCGAACTTTAGTAAGGTCCCTGTCTTGGCAAGTATTTAATCTACGTTGTCTATAAAGCAGCCTTACGTTCCCTTTTTTCGATCTTCTTTTGTGCTTATATTTACCTATACTAATATGCTACGCCAATGGACTCGGGTATACTTTCTGATTATATTTTGCAAAGAATCCACTGCGAAATTACGTATTCATAAGAAAATGGCAAAACATGTAATAACCGTGCCGCTGATTCCCCGATCATTTATTAAATTTTATTTGATTTTGCATATAACATCACTTATGACTTTATCAAGATATGGATCTCTTGTGTATGTTGTTGTTCCATAACTGGACGTCCCACAATTATTATAGTTGCTGTATAAGTATATTTATAACTGTAACATATATATGTATAGGCATGTTGATATATTATGCTGTAGTTATGTTGTTCGACATGAAATGCAATTAATGTGAAGATGATTTTTTGTGAAAAGGATCTCGTATATTGGAGATTTGCATTAACGTAACTGGCATATCCTGATTCGGTTTTGAGATATACCTACAGTGAATGCGTAAAGTAGCGTAGAAATTTAATGAAAATGACAGTGGCAGTATAAATAAAATAGTAAAAAACGCCCGAATCCAGAGATTTTCTACAAAATATTTAAATATACAAGGTATGTCAAGAAAGAGATATGACATCAATATTATTATTAATGTCAACATCCGTTTGTTATTGCAAAATTAGTATGGACACATCTTTTTATTTAGGATTAATAGGATCGCCAGATTTAAACCCTCTCGATTTCATCTGTGAAAAGTAGATTATAGGTAACTAAACCTGCAAATTTTAAGATTTAATACTGCAGATTCAATAGACAACGTTCAAAAGTCATTTTTTGGTTGCATTGATTATCGTCAGACAGTTAACGGCACTCAGCTCAAACATTCAATTTAGATACATTTCTTAAATTTTTTGATCACAATGTTCTTATGTAATTATCGTTTGTATTTATCTTGCCGTACGTAGGTATGCTGTTTCCTGAGACAGTCTATATATTTCAGTCTCATTCACAAAAACTCTAAGATACCTATGAGTTTTTGAGTGTATTTTATAATCAGATTCAAATGTTTAGTTAATTTATCAGCTACTTCACGAACTCATTTAACCTAAATAATAAATTAGCTTAAGCTTGGGAACTTTAAAATGAAAAATTATTGAAGAAACAATATAAACCAACCCTCGTAGGAATATTGTAACTTAACTCAAGCATGGAGAATTTTTTATCAAAAACTGTCCAAATTTCAATAAATTCGATTTTGATCTTTTTGTGAATTATGTAGCCATGGTTATTCAATCTAATGAGAAGCCAATAGGAAATTTTACATGCGAGATTAATTTTATCGGCAGTACACCGCTAAAATAATGGAAATCTGTGATTTGCCTGGATATTGATTGGCATTGTACCATAGAGCTTTATTCCAAAAAAAGTCCCAATAATTGCATCAATTCAGAATTTCATTTCAACACAATTATTTTTTTCTCCCATTAAATTTGAAATCACAATGAATCTCAAGGTATTTAATTTACATTTTCATTGCAATATCGACGTTCTAGTAAATAATCAAAACAGTAATATGTTGTTTCAATCAGCAACATGTAATAGAATGTAACAGCTGAATCCATTTTCCTCACTATGTTACGAATTGGCTTGATTCATATTTGATAACCAAACCATATTTGCATACGTATGTAGTCGTGAAATAAATTACAATAAAGATCAAATAATTAATTTACGTTTTAGTTTAATCTAAATAGAAGTGCGTTTTCCTAGATTTTTCTTCAAATTTTCCAGTTTTTTATGAAGTCCTATTAAGTTATTCCCCTGCAGCGGACATAACAACCATTCAAATATTTGTTCCTATCGTTCCTTGTATGTCCGAGAGTGCATACCAAAATTTGAAATTTTGCAGTTGGCCCAAATTTTTGGAGTTTTCTTTTTAATTATCCTAAATTATTCACTCTAAAACATTTTCCAGGACCGTAAATAAAATAAAAGAAATTATCTATATTGATCGTTTGAGCATACGAAAATCCCAAAGAAAAATGTACTCTCAGTTTTTCCGGATAACTTTTCATTTGCTAAGACCTTAGTCAGACATGGTATAGCGATTTTCTTTTCATTAGCTGAATCGTTCCAGCTGTTCTTATTTGATGCCCTTACCAACGAACAATATTGGATTTTTATTCATATTTGTATAGGTAAATTAATATTAGGCGTCAAAAGA